>JANAVB010002800.1:339817-563385 GCA_029216955.1 Iris pallida
AGAGCTGCATGGACCACCACTAAAAATGTGTCACGACCCGCACCCAGTGTAGGGGCACGAGAAGTGGGTATGTCCAGCCTACGTCGCAGTTTCGACGGTAGAACGATGTCTTAGGTAACATACATCTAACATGATAGATATAACTGCACAAATATACTCTCCAATCGGAGGACAATGCAGAAGGTATAACTCAATCACAAGCTAAGGTAGAATGGTACGATCAGATAGATAAGATAAGATAGATATCATCAAATGAAATACAAACAGAAGAGAAGAAGTCTAAGTATCTAAGATATAACATCTCAACAACAACAACATCCATAATATATACATCTCAAAGTCAAAGTAAAGATATGACAATAAGGTAAGATAACTAGTGTAGCTAACTAGCCTAGACTACTGGGGTAATATCCTCTGCAAGGACTGGGTCCTCCTGGGAGTCCAGCTCGTAAGTGTCATCTAGGGCTGCTCTATAGTACGTAGGACAGAACTCTTCGGTGTCATCTGTAATATTTTCAACAGGTCCAGTCAGGACATGAACGAGCACAAAATTACAACAGTTTATATCATGACAGGAATATAAAGCATACAATAGAGTAAAATACATGTATTGCTGAAAGAAATGTACATGAAAAAAAAGAGATAACTATACTGGAAATATCTAATATAAGTAAAGAACTACAAGTGACTAGTGGTTTAGAGTAAAAGATGCATGCGAACGGCTTGATCAATACATAATTACACTACTGAGTTGTACATAATTACACTACTTGGAATTGTTCACATGACTATTTCTACTCCCCCGTACCCCAATCAATACACAAGGATCTAGACAGGTTATGTTATTGTACATGACTTCACATGGGGCTCATAAATGAGTTCACATGAAGTTATACCTGAGGGCTCTGTGAACATGAGAGTATATGAATCACAATAGTATACATAAATAGTGAAAGCACAGGAGTACATGATGAAAGTGAAACGCACATGACATGATGTACCTGATGCTTTCGAGGGGGATAACATCTCATGAAAATATCCATATAGTACCAATCCGTGTTACCAATGTGACAACATCAAGTAAAGTAATCTAGAGCAAGAATATAAGTCATAGCAAGTATGAAATGATCAGAAAATGTACTCGCCTGATATCCTGTATGTCGATGAGAATAGATGTCCAGATCAGAGTAAATGAGTCCTATTTAGAGCAACACAGGTCACAACATGTCCAATAAGGTAAAACTGTAGATTACAATGCATACTACATGATTCTAGGTCGATCTAGACTATAGTTAACTCTTGGTCAACTCTAGTCAACTATATTAGTCATACTAGGTCAACTAAGCCATTCTAGGGCTAAACCTAGTCTAACAAGTCTAACTAGGCCTAACCAAGCCTATTCTAGAAAACAAGCACAACCACAAGCACCAATACCAAATGTTAGGCACATATATATATATATATATATATATATATATATATATATAGGAAAACACCTATTTTATTAATGAAGGCCTAAATGCCGAATCTTTACAAGTATACTATGAGGTGCAAAATGCCGATGCCTATACACGTATACTGATAAAAGAAGAGCAAAACTAGGGAGAGAAGAATCAAAATGGCTGATCCGAGGAGAGGAGTGAGTTCCAGAATCCCGTCTGACCGTGATGGCAGATGGTTCTCCTTTTATGGCACTGGCGAATGGTTTCCCGGATAAGTTGGTTGGCGTTGTACTGGCGGCCCTCATATCTAGCTTTGTTTTGATTTTTCCAGAACACCCACGTGGCAGCCGCAGCTGCTATCTGGTGGCCGTGAGACGTCGACGCCCAGGTTGCCATGAGTTGGTAGAAGTTGTCGCCCTCTTGAGGCAAATGGAAATGCTGGGAGAGTGCTCTCCAGACCTGGATTGGTAGGTCCCCTTGGCTGAGGATGTGATTGATAGTTTTCGTTTGGCGATCTGTGTAGCATGTGCAAGTAGAGGCAAGGCTGAACCCGATGTTATTGAGAGCGTCATCAGTAGAGAGGATGTTGCGAAGGGCTCTCCATATGAGAAAGGACCACTTCTTTGGAATGCAGGTCTGCCAAAAGGATGCAACTGTAGGAGGTGGGGTCGCATTGCCTAAGATCACTCTTCTAGCCGACTTAACCGAGAATGCAATGTTAATATCTGGCGACCACTCGAGCTTATCAGCGTCTCGTCCGATCTTAAGGCTGCTACATCGAATGTAATCGACCGCCTCAGATCCGGCCCAAGTCCTGATTTTGATCCAATTCCATGTGGTATTAGGAAGGTCCCATAGGTCCTTGATAGTATTGTTCCTGGGGGCTGCTGTAATGTCTGGCAGCAGTCTATCGCCGACCCAGCGCTCCAGGAATGGCGATGCTTTGCTGTGGGCTACCTCAAGGCGAATCGTCGGTTCGGCAAGGGACTGTCCGATGAGGATGCGACGCCAGGCCGCGGAGGATCTGCTGTTCGTATTGGCCTTTGACGGGTGGATGTGTTTGAAGTATCTGGCCTTCATGAACCTCGCCCATAAGTTATTACTCGTGCGCAGCGTCCACCATAATTTCATACAAAAGGCATTAACGATGTGAGAAAGTTTGGTGAATCCCAGGCCCCCCTCCTCGGTGGTACGAGCCATGGTATCCCAGCTGGCCCAATGGTGCTTGTCGTGACCGCCACTGTGTCCCAGAGAAATTTGCTGAAGATGCTCTCGATGTAGGATAGCACTTTCTTTGGGGGGGAGCATGCCGCTAAGGTGTAGATGGGAATGGAGGAGAGGACGTGTTTAATGAGGATTATCTTGCCTCCGGGAGAGAGCGTTGCGTTGTGCCAGCCCTCGAGCTTCTTTCTGATGCGAGCGATCAGGTTTTCGAAAATCCCTGCGTTAGATCTGCCGTAGACAAGGGGACACCCCAGGTAGTGGAATAGAGGATGCTGGATAGAAAAAGAGGTGGTGGTCACGATGCTCGCCGCTTGCTCTCTCTTGAGGTTGTGGTGGGTGTAGATGACACTTTTATCCGGGTTGATCTTCTGTCCGGAGCACCTCTCGTACCTCTGGAGCGTATTGTGGACGACATCCACTGACCCGGCATCCCCGATGGAGAATATGAAGATGTCATCACCAAAGGCCAGGTGAGTGATGATTGGGCATCCGCTGGCTGTGTGGTAGCTGGAAGTTGGGGGAGGCCACCATCTGATTAAGGTTTCTGCTCAGAGCGTCCGCCGTAATGATGAAGAAGATGGAAGACAACAGATCTCCTTGCCTAACCCTACTACTAGATTTGAAAAATTCATCTGCATTGTCGTTAATAAACGTGGAGAACCACGAGTTGCTGATCGATCTCCACACGAAGTTGGTCCAAGTTTCTAAAAATTCGAAGGCTCTGAGGACCCAGATCATGAATTGCCAATCTAGTCTGTCGTAGGCTTTTTCCATGTCCAATTTGATGGCAATGTTGCCCCCTCTTGCTGGGAGCTTCATTCAGGTGACTAACTCTTGGGCTAACATGATGTTATCTTGGATATTTCTCTCCCGAACGAACCCACTCTGCTCTTTCGAGATGATCTTGGGGAGAAGGCTCGTCATGCGGGAGGCGATGATCTTGGATACGATCTTGTTGGTGAAGGTACAGAGACTGATAAGGCGGAAGTCACGGAATGTCTCTGGGTTGTCTTTCTTCGGAATGAGAATTAGGTTGGTACTTGAGATGGCTCTGGGGTAAGTAGCTCCTTGGAGGAAGGCGAAGATTGCGCTGTGACTATCTCCCTTGATGATGTCCTAGCAAGTACGGAAAAAGGTTCCCAAAAATTCGTCTGGCCCGGGAGCACTGTGTTCGTCGAGGGCCCAGACGGCGTCTTTCACTTTGTCCTTTGAGGGGGCTATTCGAGCCGGGTGTTGTCTGTGTCACTGACGAGATGGGGAACTTTGTCTAGGAATGCGTTGTCTTTAGTGACCGTTTCTTTGGAGAATAGTCTGGAGTAGAACTTAGCTGCCTCCGCTTGTATGCCTTTAGGATCGGTAATGTTGGTGCCGTCGTCTCCGATAATCTGGTTGAGGGTGAGTTTTTGCCTGCGACCATTAACGCAGACGTGGAAAAAGCTGGAGTTGTTGTCCCCTCACTGTCCCATCTGATCCTGGCTTTCTATTTCCAAAAATTAGTCTCAATTTTAAGCCTAAATTTGAGGATGGCTTTGGTGAGGTTCAGCGCCTTCCTGGACTCGGGCGAACAGTCGATAATCTTTCTGGCTTCGACGTAAGTAACGTCATCCTCGTCCTCGCGAATGGCTTGAAAGATGTTGCCAAAAGCTTGCTTGCTCCAGACCGCCAGAGCTTTCCTCGTGGCTTGGAGTTTGTAAGCCACCATGTTGAGGGATTAGAAGGAATCCGTGCTGTTCCAAGCTTCGGCTGCCACTCCCCGGAATTAGTGGTGCTTGCTCTAGAAGTCCAGGAAACAGAAGCTTTTTCTGGGCTTGGTGGAGGTGCTGGCAATTTCCACCAGCAGGGAAGCGTGGTCAGATTCAGTGGCATTAAGGTGAGAGAGCTTGGAGGTAGATCCCATCCCTAGTCATTGAGCGTTTGGTTAAGGCCCTGTCAAGGCGGGAGAATTGCCTACTGTTTCGCCTTCCTACATGTTGCACTAGGTGAATGCGTTGCCTGTGAATGGGAGGGTAGTGAGGTGAGAGTTAAAGATGAAATCGTTGAAGGCTTGCATGGCTGGGAGGAGGGAGTGCGGCCTCCAATTTTCTCATCTCTGCTGGTGATAGCGTTGAAGTCCCCGATGCAAAGCCATAGAAGGTTACGGTTGTGGTTGTTGATGTTCAGAAGGTCGTTCCATAGGTGTCTGCGATCTGCGATGTCGTAGCTGCCATGAACCGCAGAAAGGATGGCACGGTTGGGGATCAACGGGTGTTTCATCCAGCAGGAGAGGGCTTGGCTGGAATCATGGATGACTCCGATTTGGACGGCCTTGGACCATAGGATCCAAATGTCGTGCCTGCCAGCTATGGTCGAGTGAAAGCCTAACTGAAGTTGGATGGATTTGAGTTTTCTGTAAGGGATTTTGGGTTCGATGATAATCAAGATGTCGATATTGTGAGTTTTCTTAAGGGCAGTAATTCTCCTCATAGTCAGTTTGTTCGCAAGACCGCAAAAATTCCATGAGAGGATGTTCAACATTATTGGAGTTTTGGGTGGTGTTGGTTGGACAGCTTAGCAGCAGACCTAGTGTGCATGGATGGGGACTTTGCGGATCCTTTCTTGTCCGATTTCCTGGAAGCGGTGGATGCTCCCCCCGTCGTGTTGGACAAGGTTGTGGGTTTCTCGGAGCTTTGTGGGTGTGCGACCGTTTCTCCAGTCGAATCGAGATCGGCTTACTCCGGCGGGATGAGGAGGGAGTCGTTAGAGTTTTCAATCTGGTCGCCTTCCGCATGGAGAGGGAATCCGGTGGCGATTACCTGCAGGCCTCTTCTAGCCTGCTCTGGCCCTAGAATAGCCAGAGCATCAATGGTGGAATGGTCGGTGGCGGTCGGAAGAGCCGGAAGGGACTCCTCTGCATCCTCAACGGGTTGGGCGCTGAGACCCTCTGAGTCCGAGCCGGGGTCCCTGATGAGATCGTCGGTAAGAGCCAACTCCTTGGAGGAGCTAATAGCCTCTAGCCCGAAGGTATCGAGCTAATTGGACAGAGAAAGGGCGGGGGTGGAATGGGATCACGGCTTTTTCTGTAGAGTTGCCTCTGTCGGACTTTCCTTCGTTGGAGTTGAATCTGGTGTGGGAGTTCGGTAGAGGAATGAGGGGCGGTTGGGCAAATTTTTGAAGCCTGTTGCCTTTGGGGTTGGGTTCTGGTCACTCCGGTTTCTTTCTGAGCTCAGGATGGAGACGGAAGCAATGCTTGGATGAGTGGCCGCGAAGATGGCAGTGTGTGCAGAAGATTATGTGATTGTCGTATACGATTTACTGGGTGTGAGTCCGGTTGCCAAGTTTAATGAGAATGTGGATTAGGGGCTCTGAGGTGAGATCGAGCTCCACACATATCTTTACATAATGTGCCTTAGTCAGATTGTTGGTTTCTACAGTGGTGGCTACAAAAGTCCCGAAGGAGTTGGCTATACACCTTAGGGCTGCCGGAATAAAGCAAATGAGGGGAAGATTGGGTAAGGTGACCCAGGCGGCTACCATCGCTGAGTCTTCCTCGGTGTTAAAGTTTGCTGACCGCTTGATAATCTTGATTTGGTGGGAGTCAACTCTCCCGGTGCCTTTGGACTACACCGTCCTGTGGTCAAGGTCGGAGGAAAGGTGTAGAAGAATATGCTTCGGGTTGAGGGGGGCTACCCTGTACTCAGCCGATAGCTGCCAACCGACTATAACCTCTGCGACTCTGGCGAGTTTGGGACAGCCGGAGGGGAATTTGAGGATGAAGGAGTAGGAGAAAGAGGTGGCCAGGGACGAGAGTTCTTGGTTGGTGAATGGCATCGTCGGCATGGACTCAGTTGGCGGATATTCTATATCGGAAAGAGAGACGTCCGGGATCAGGGGCCCCGACTTGCGGGCCCTGTCTGGACGAAGGACATCGGCGAAGGAAGGGGTCGGGCTAGGAGAAGGACCCAACGGAGGTCTGTCCAAAATTTGGGTTGCGCCATAGGATGCGGAGCCCAAGGGGAGTTGGATGGCAATCGAAAAAGGTGGGGGCTGGGTTGCGCCCAGATGGGGGGCTGGGGCCACATGGGTTATATCTGAGGGTAGAAGGGAATCAGGGGGCGCCCGTGCAGGGGAACGAAGCCGGGTTGCTCCCGGAGGGGGCAGCTATTGGGAGGTCGCGGAGGGACCAGAGAGCAACGATGGCGTGCCCGGGGGGCTCGACCGACCAGTACCGTAACCCGTCGGGCACAGAAGCCCGGCCGCGTCGGAAAGAAGCATCACGTTGTCGAAATAAGCTGGCGAGGTCGAAGAGGGTGGGAGAGGGAGGGGACGACCGAGTTGGATAGCATCCACACTCGGCACAACAGGACAAACGGGGGGGATGATGGAGTGCGCCCCCAGTAGGCGTAATTGGGGGTGCCCCCACCACTGCGAGCGCTGAAGCCCGCGAAAGGGAGGGGTCCGCAACCAAGGGTGGTGGACCAGATGGGTCGAAGAGGGCGCCTAAAAAGGCGGACTCACCCGCACCCAAAGGAACGCTGCAACCAGCGAAGGCCAGGTGGCCAGGGTTGACTGCGCCAGGGGAAACCCCAGAGTTGACTGCGCCAGAGAATGCCACATCAACAATAGCAGGAGGACCAAACGGGTCTATGGAAGCACCCAAAAATGCGGACTGACCCGCACCAGAAAGTGCACGACAACCGGGGACAGCCACGTGGCCAATGTGGACTGTGCCAGAAAAAGTATTGACTGCGCCACCAAAAGCTGCGCGACTGCAGGAAGGGCCACTAGGCCGGGAAGGACTACGCCAGAAGCTATGTGGAGCACAGCCTTCAAAGAAGGTACATGGACTGCGCCAGAAGCAACGTGGACTGCGCCACAGGTCTGCACAGCCTCCGATGAAGGCAAATGGACCGAGGGCACGTGGCCCCCAGCGGTTTGACCCCCGTAGGAATTTAAAATGGGAAGGCCTATGGAGCGGGAAAGCGGCTCGGGGCCCGAGGGGGGCTACACCGAACTTGAGGCTCCGGGGGGCCAGAGATGCAGCGATGACCAGAGGGAAGGGTGGGGGGGACGGGCGAAGGGAAGACCCCGGAGGGGGTGGGGAGGAGGGGGAGGGTGGAGGGGGGGTGGCGGACGGGCGGCGGAGAGGGAAGAGGAGGAGGGTGGAGGGGGGGTAAGCGGACTGTTGGCGGGGAGGGAGGCACTGGGGAGGAGGAGAAAAATACGGGACCGGATGGAAGGCCAATGAAATCCAGTAGGTGAGGCGGAGGCACGGTGCATTACGCTGAGACGTTGACTCAGCGAGTCGCGTTGACCGAATGAAATGTATCGATGCAAATCGATACGAGAGTTACATTATCCCGAGCAATGCATCGAACTGAGTCGATGCGAAGAGTTGCCTTGTCCCGAAAGAATGTATCGAGTGAATCGATGCGAAGTGCTGCGTTGCCCCGAAGGATGAGTGCGTTGAATATGCTCGAAGATTCTAAGAAATCAAATCGACCAAAGCGCAAGTCCGAATCGATGCAAGTATTAATTTTAGTTGTTTTCGTGTGCAGGTTATACGTTGACGCAAAAATATTAGAGGTCGATCTTTTGCCATATTTAGTAAGGGGTCCGCGAAATCAAATTGACGCCTTGCGACGGACTGAGACTTGGGCACGGTAAGCCAAATCGGACGTATAATTCACTAAGCACGAAGTGCTCGAATGGCTAAGTCAGGAGAGTGGCCGTACAACAAAGTTATGAAATCGAGTCGCATCGGCTCGGCGAAACGACAAAGGCGTATCGACTCAAGGTGGGAGGATTGACTCTTCTTTTTACTCCTTCATGCGATAAGTCAAATTATATCATTGTATGCTAAGTTAACCGATCGACGCCACGGGCGTGGTCCGATCGGAGAGAAATTGTAGTGTGAGTCGAACACTAAGTTAGAACAATTGAAATAAAACGTACATCATATGTACGAGTCGCTATAGAACATTGGATATCGCAAAGACGAGCGCCTCGATGCGCAAGCCGCAAGAACATGTGATAACTGTACTCGACGAGTGCCTTAGTGCACGAACCATACCGTGCCTTCGCACACGAGTTAGAAAGGCTAGAACATTGAAAGACAATAGGCGAGCGCCCTAGCGCGCAAGCCCCGAACATTGAACGCTAAGTTATAGAACATGGGAATACGGTCGAAACGTGCATACGTGCACGAGATCATAAAAGATGGCTTCGTTGCGAAGGAATACAGTTGTGGCATGAATGTGGCTGAACTGTCGGATATGATATAATGCCTCGAAAGGTGTTCGAGACCTTCTGGTCGTTCGGTTGAGGAACATTGAGTTGAGGCATAATGCCATTGAACATTGAAATAAAGTACGAAATGTAAGAACATAGAAAGTTAATGAAAGAAATACGAGATGATAAAGTCTGAGTCTCGGACTCAAGACTATGCTTGGTTGTTTGAATAATAAGGGCGTTGTATGGTCGAATGGGATGGACTTGAGATTAATGTGATAATAACTCGTGCACGAGTGTTTCCCTCAAACAGTTAAATACCGGAGCGCCCCAGAACCGCTTGGCCTAGGAGGGAAATGAATAATCTTTGTAGGCGCGCATCCTTAAGACGAGTAGCACTCACTTATAGATGGAAAAAGCCGCAAATGATGGTATACAGCAGGAACATTTTGGTTGTTGGGACCGCAACCCACCCGTTAAACGCCGGACAGCCCGACCAAATTTGAGAAAAGAAGAAAGAAAAGAAAGTAAGAAACTCCTTTAGTCCATTCCGGTGCGGATACGCCAACGGCCTTCATATAGCTGAGGAACGATAGCTTGAAAGTGTAGGCACGTATGTGTCCCGTACACATAGATCCTGCTTAGAGATACACTTATAATATGACAGGGAAGGAATGAGGCATATTCACCTTGCGTCGGTACAAGGGCGAGTGCATCGACTTGATAAGAAGTCGCGCCACGAATCAAACACGAGATTGCTTGTCTGCTTGCCTATTTCAATTCGAATAACATGCTTGCCATGCTAATATGCTTTACGCTTTCGAATATTCCATAAAATTGATCCTAAGGAGAACAAAGCAAGATCATAAGCTAAGTTGCATGATTCAACATAAATACTAAAATGTCGGTTTGGAAAGAAGGTCTTTGCATCAGTACATGCGAGGACGAACATACTGATCCTCCACCAGCTTTTACGCAGGGCACGGGGAATGGATTGCTCGCGGCGAAGCGTTACTTGAACGTATTGAGGCTTGGAATGCCGAAGCGTATTGAAGCGTGCGATCGCTTGACGCTCGGACATGCAACAGGATTGATGCAGCCGAGATATAGAAGGCATGATGTATGGAACGATAAAATTCTTTGTGGGCAAGAGAGAACCTGAGTGTTGTAGCCAATCTGACATATATTGTTAGGCTATCGAAAGCCTTTGTAATCTCAGTTTCGGATATCAATAAAGAGAATTGTTTCGTATACTCTGTTTTCATTTCGTTGTAATTAATATCGAATCAAAAGATAACCATTTGAGAACTTGTCATCTAGCCTTGCACGAGCGCAACTCCAGGCTCGTGCGGCATCATGCCCCCTGCAAGGACGATGATTCGGGTGATTCCGGGTCGGGACGTGACAAATTGGTATCAGAGTTCTAGGCTCAATTTCCTCTAGGACGCTCGCTTCATTTCAATTCCAAAAAGTCGCCCACCACCACTTGAAATCACTCTTGAATCTACTCGATGCTGCACTGGATGCCGCACTGGATGTTCCATACAATAAGTCTAATACAAGTCATATAATTTTGCCCACGTGTTTTGGAAATTACATGATGTTTGCTAAGAAAGTCGCAAAGAATATATTACATTGAATGCAACGAGCCGTAAAAATGTTAGTTGCTGCAAGTGCAACAAATTGTGAAATACGATTTGAGATGTTGTTACAATGTAACATATTGAAAGAGAAATAAAATGATGCACGAAGTGCAACGAGTTAATTATAATATGCGTTAAAATGAAAGTGATAAGCCAATAACGAATGTGTTGAACGGATTTGGGCATTGACTTTGAAAGTCGAGAATAAACCGTTGCACGATGTGCAATGCGTGTTGAAGTAAAATTATTGCACGTGGTGCAACTCATATCAAATTAATCGTTGCACGGAGTGCAAAGGAAATTAAAAATAAATCGTTGTACAAGATGCAACGGGAAAGAACTGAAAACATAAATCGATAGAATGAATCATTCGATTGCACACCAAACTTATGTTGACAAACGAAAACATTGACCGAGTTGTATCGGATTCGATTTAATCAAAGTTACGGTTGTGATCAAGCACGATCACTGCAAAAATCGTAAGTTGGAAGAGATCATTGGTTCATAGTGAGTAGAATGCGAAGGAAATGACTTGATTTCTGAGTGGTTTATGCCATACCATGTAAGCGATGAATGACTCGATTCCGAATGGTATATGGTATACCACTTGTGCGATGAATTACATCAACGCGTTGTGAGAATTACGGAAGGTTTGTCCGCAACGGACGAAAGAGTACCGAGACTCGATTAGAAATTTGTATAACGGTATGTTGATGCATGTTTTCTTCGAAAAATCGGTTGGGATGATAAGACGAGACTCATATCAATGAACGATACGTCGGACGAGAATTATAAGTCGGACGGATGACCAAGACTAGCAGAACGATTATGCCTTGAAGTAATAATCGGACCGACGGGAAAGGAAAACTCGAGCTTACGAATGAGTCGCACGACTTGCGATCTCGATAGAAATGTTGGACGAGGCGAATCGAATCGTACGACTTGCAATCTCGATTAAAATATTCGGCTAGGCGAATCGAATCGCACGAGTTGCGATCTCGATAGAAATGTTGGGTGAGACGAATCGAATCGCACGACTTACGATTTCGATAGAAATGCTAGGCGAGGCGAATTATAATCGGATCGCACGATGCACGACTTCGGTGAAGAGTTGGTTTACGTGAGTAATCGTGCCTAAGAAATAGTTGGTTACGTTACGGCGAAACTCATTTGAGTACGACTGAAAAACACGCACAACTTAGAGGACGAGATCGTATGACTTGAGGGTTCGATGTTGGATAATCGGTAACTCAGTTACGCGGTCAAAGTATAGCGGGATGTGGAAAATCGGAAAACGAGTTGATGCGTATGGAAAAGTTTATTATGAACTTGGACGTTTGCAATGCAAGTTGTCGACATTGAAATGGATTCAAAGTTGACCCTTACGCTATCAAAATTGATACGACGTATCGAGATCGATACGTAAGAAAACGTAAGCACGATATGGGAATACAAAATGGAGTGTGCCTTGCGCTATCAAAGTTTTGTAAATAATAATACGAGAAGGAACGAACTGGTTTATCGTGAACTTCATGATTGATCAAGACGAGACTATAAGTCATCGACAATTGCTCGATGCGTATAGTATCTTGTGTGTCGACCCGCGAATAAGATAGACTCAAACTCGATACGAGTAGATGTTTCATAAATTATGAAATCATCGACGGTAGTGCATGACTTGACTCGGAGGATAGTTGCGCATCAGTTGCGTCGATAGAAACGGTTTTGTCCGAAATTGGGTAGTCGCGTAGAATCGTCGGAACATGATTTGGCTCCGAAATAAGATATAGCATGGTTCGTAGTAAACTGTCCTTCGTTAATGATCTACAATTATTGAGCGTAGCTTCGGGGCAGCTGACCCTAGAAGACTTGACTACCAAATCAAATTGAATGCTGCAGACCGTAAGATAACCCATGCGATATCGTATATGAGATTGCACCGATAACAAATATAACACGGTGCATATTGACGATAAGTCTAGGAGATCGAGAATTGTTGGAACAACTTTCGATTGAGAATGATGTAGCTAGATTTTGAGTATTCGTCGGATGAATGCTCGAATAGTTATGTTGGTCGACGATCGAACTTGAAATTCACCAACAAACTTGGTGATTCGGATAGGCGAGTGCAAGAATCGTGCTCTGCACGAGAGGGAACGATAAGTGAATGACTTACGAGTCATGTCGTTAGCTTCGGATTCACCTTGCAATTGAGCTTGTGTGAATTGAACTTATATTCGATGTTGCGAGACGGATAAGTTGGAAATTTGGCTAGTGAATTCCTACTCGTTAGGAAATCGAACGTAAGGCGCATCGTAAAGACCTTCTTGTCAAGGCGGTCGTTGTCTTGAGCACCATCGCCTTGATGTAAACTTTTGTGTCGGATAGATTGTGGCTTTTGTGCAATATCAATTTAAAGTTGCGTCGGGAGAAGTTAAGCACGGTGCTAGGTAAGTCACCTAGCGGGCATAGTCCCGAATGTTAATAAAGAAATTGTATCGAGATAAGTTGCATAGCCAGACTTCGAAAATAGTTCGGTAGCGACTTCGAACGCAAGGCGTTGCGAAGGATCGTTGTGATCGAATGCGCGACGGCTCGACGCGACGCATAGAATTGATAGTTCCGATGAAACATACGAAATAAGAAATATGATTTTGAATCGCATCGTGTGCCTTGACTTTTGTTAGTGGATCGCGTATGTATAATATACATATGCAATAGAATTACGAGAACTTATGCTAGAGCCCAAGTCCGATCGAGAGTACGAGATGGCAAGCATAGGATTAAAATTTACCTGTCAGCTTTGTTCCAATTTGCTACGACTGGACTTGGTCGAAATACATATATCTTCGGGACGCCTTGAATATAGGTACGGATCCAAATCGAGCTGTATACAAATTCAAATCGAGCTGCAGGGAGGACTTTGAAATGTTAGTAAAACGCTTGCAAGATAGTGTAAAAATGATCTATAAAACACTCAGTCGGAGTGTTGGTTTTGGTTCGAGGATGAACCTTATTTTGAGTGGTATATTCTGTAATATCCCGCTCCGTATAGTGCATTACGCTGAGACGTTGACTCAGCGAGTTGCGTTGACCGAATGAAATGTATCGATGTGAATCGATACGAGAGTTACGTTGTCCCGAGCAACGCATCGAACTGAGTCGATGCGAAGAGTTGCCTTGTCCCAAAAAATGCATCGAGTGAATCGATGCGAAGTGCCGCGTTGCCCTGAAGGATGAGTGCGTTGAATCGGCTCGAAGATTCTAAGAAATTGAATCGACCAAGGCGCAAGTCCGAATCGATGCAAGTATTGATTTTAGTTGTTTTCGTGTGCAGGTTATACGTTGACACGAAAATATTAGAGGTCGATCTTTTGCCATATTTAGTAAGGGGTCCGCGAAATCAAATCGACGCCTTACGATGGACTGAGACTTGGGCACGGTAAGCCAAATCGGACATATAATTCACTAAGCACGAAGTGCTCGAATGGCTAAGTCAGGAGAGTGGCCATGCAACAAAGTTATAAAATCAAGCCACATCGGTTCGACGAAACGATAAAGGCGTATCGACTCAAGGTGGGAGGATTGACTCTTCTTTTTACTCCTTCATGCGATAAGTCAAATTATATCATTATATGCTAAGTTAACATATCGAAGCCACGGGTGTGGTCCGATCGGAGAGAAATCGTAGTGTGAGTCGAACACTAAGTTAGAATAATTGAAATGAAATGTGCATCATATGCACGAGTCGCTATGGAACATTAGATATCGCAAAGGCGAGCGCCTCGGTGCGCAAGCCGCAAGAATATGTGATAACTGTACTCGGCGAGTGCCTTAGTGCACGAACCATACCGTGCCTTCGCGCACGAGTTAGAAAGGCTAGAACATTGAAAGACAATAGGCGAGCGCCTTAGCGCGCAAGCCCCGAACATTGAACGCTAAGTTATAGAACATAGGAATACGGTCGAAACGTGCATACGTGCACGAGATCATAAAAGATGGCTTTGTTGTGAAGGAATACAGTTGTGGCATGAATGTGGCAGAACTGTCGGATATGACATGATACCTCGAAAGGTGTTCGAGACCTTCGGGCCTGTTCGGTTGTGGAACATTAAGTTAAGGCATAATGCCATTGAATATTAAAACAAATACGAAACGTAAGAACATAGAAAGTTAACGAAGAAATGCGAGATGATAAAGTCTGAGTCTCGGACTCAAGACTATGCTTGGTTGTTTGAATAATAAGGGCGTTGCATGGTCGAATGGGATGGACTTGAGATTAATGTGATAATAACTCATGCACGAGTGTTTCCCTCAAACGGTTAAATGCCGGAGCGCCCCAGAACCGCTTGGCCTAGGAGGGAAATGAATAATCTTTGTAGGCGCACATCTTTAAGACGAGTAGCACTCGCTTATAGATAGGAAAAGCAACAAATGATGGTATACAGCGGAAACATTTCGGTTGTTGGGACCGCAACCCACCCGTTAAACGTCGGGCAGCCCGACCAAATTTAAGAAAAAAAGGAGAGAAAAGAAAGTAAGAAACTCCTTTAGTCCATTCCGGTGCAGGTACACCAACGACCTTCATATAGCTAAGGAACGATAGGTTAAAAGTGTAGGCACGTATGTGTCCCACACACATAGATCCTACTTAGAGATGCACTTATAATATGACAGGGAAGGAATGAGGCGTATTCACCTTGCGTCGGTGCAAGGGTGAGTGCGTCGACTTGGTAAGAAGTCATGCCATGAATCAAACACGAGATTACTTGTATGCTTGCCTATTTGAATTCGAATAACATGCTTGCCATGCTAATATGCTTTACGCTTTCGGATATGCCATGAAATTGACCCTAAGGAGAACATAGCAAGATCATAAGCTAAGTTGCATGATTCAACATAAATACTAAAATGTCGGTTTGGTAAGAAGGTCTTTGCATCAGTACATGCGAGGACGAACGTACTGATCCCCCACCAGCTTTTATGCAGGGCACGGGGAATGGATAGCTCGCGGTGAAGCGTTGCTTGAACGCGTTGAGGCTTGGAATGCCGAAGCGTATTGAAGCGTGCGATCGCTAGACGCTCGAACATGCAACAGGATTGTTGCAGCCGAGATATAGAAGGCATGATGTATGGAACGGTAAAATCCTTTGTGGGCAAGAGAGAACTTGAGTGTTGTAGCCAATCTGGCATATATTGTTAGGCTATCGAAAGCCTTTACAATCTCAGTTTCGGATATCAATAAAGAGAATTGTTTCGTATACTCTGTTTTTCTTTCGTTGTTAATATCGAATCAAAAGATAACTATTTAAGAACTTGTCATCTTGCCTTGCACGCACGCAACTCCAGGCTCGTGCGGCATCATGCCCTCTACGAGGACGATGATTCGGGTAATTCTGGGTCGGGGCATGACAGAGGGGTAAGCGGACTGCCGGAAGGGAGGGAGGCACTGGTGAGGAGGAAAAAAATATGGGACCAGATGGAAGGCCAAGAAAAGCCAGTAGGTCAGGCAGAGGCGAGTCCATGGAAGAAGAAAGGGGGCCGTATAATGACCATTGTTCGTATTACGTATCTCGGTATACGTGTACATATTTAGACCCGTATTGCATGTCTCTTTGGTTGGTTCGGCCCAACTTGACTTGGTTCGGCTTGGTTTTGCATGGTTCGGTTTGCTAGATTTTATGTGGACCAAACCACTCCCACCTACCATCTTTATTAAATATCTCACCTACCACCATCCTCTTTATTAAATATTCCACACATTTCTCTCTCTTCATTACTTCTTCTTCTCCACCATTACTTCTTCAACCACCAGGAAAGAAAGAGAGAGGGAGAGCTTAGGCAAGTGCACCTTGCTTCATGGAGGAAGTCTATTTTTATTGTTCTATTGCCTTTCTCATGTGTTTCTAACCCACTTTAGTACTGGGCATTTTTCATTCCCATGGTTAAATTCTTGTAAATCTAGCCTTGTGGTATTTTCGGTTCCGGGGGTTTTGATCTATCAAACTTGCATATTTTGCTAAGTTGATGATCTCATGTTGCAGAGAATTTCGTCTGGTCCAAATTTGACCTATGAATTTTGCTGAGCCGCATGGACATTTCTAGCATCAGCCGCATGGCTTTATATAGACTTGTATTATTTAATCTCCCTTACATCTGCAATTGCTTGCAAATATTAATTGTTGTCGCATGGGAACACACTTGGCCACCCTAGCATTAAATTCATGCACGTGGGAGCTAAGCTTAGCATTAATGCTTGGCCCCATTATCATGGCTTAGCATTTTAATGCTTGTACTCATAGCATTGCATGCATCAGCATACATGGGAAAACCATTCTTGGCCGCATGGGGACCATTTTCAGCCGCATAAGAAAATATTTATGGCCCCATGTGCGTGCTAAAAAGAGGGACCGCATGCGAGCCTGCTTGTTATATTTAATATAATTCTTTAATGAGCCAGCCGCATAAGCATTCTAGGGTGCATCGAAGAATGTATTTAATGCATTTTTCATGCGTCAGCCGCACGGCATTCAAGGCTTGCATTTAATGCATTTGGATGCATTGCTCATGTGTCAGCATCAGCCGTATAGCTTGTATTTAATACAATTGGATGCATGGCTCATGCAACAGCCGCATAGCCTTCAGGGACAAGCATCCTTACATGCATTTTTCCTAATGCTTTTATTAATATATTTCAATATTTCCTAAAGTAGCTGTATGGCCTTCAGGGACAAGCATTCTTGCATGTATTTTCCCTAATGCATTTATTAATGCATTAGTTAATGTATTTCCTAAGCATGCATTTTCCTGATGCATTTCTTAAATGTATTCTTTCACGCATTTCAATGCATTCGTTTTTACTTCAATGCATTTAAGTCCTTAATATTGCATTTAAGTCCTTAATATTTGGTATTTTATAACGCCTCCCTTGGGAGACTCAGCCGCATAAGTCCTTGGGAATGCATTAAATACATTTTAATGCATTTTTTTGAATGCATTTCTATTAAAGCATTTTTTTCCAATACCCTCCCTGGAAGAATCAGCCGCATAGGCACCTAAGGATGCTATTAATGCATTCTTTAAACAAACTCTTAATGCTTTTTTTTATTATTTATTTTTATTATTATTATTATTTTCATATTTTTTTATTGCTTAACCGTATGGGCAAGTGACTACTGGCCGCATGGAAAATTCCTGAGCCGCATGAGTCCCCCACAGCCCTTGTCCCTTATAATATTTAAATATTAAATGTGTACTTGTGCTAAATTAATTGTCCCTGACACGATGGTGACCCGTTGTGGTGCACTTTTGACATGACATGATAGTGGCCCGACGCGGCGCACTCCTGATAATGAACATGACATGACAAGATTGGATGGCCTGGACACCGTGGGTGATTGTGTTTGTACAATTGAACCAGTAATATTTGCATCATGTCTAGGACAGGGATCCCTGAGTACCACGGTCAGGGGTACCTACTGTAAATGGCTAAGGCTAATAACTAGAATAATTCAGTAGGCATGAGAGATTTCCCCAGCTACAGGCGATCCCGTTATCCCGGCCACCATTGTGGGACTTGCAGCCTGCCGACGAGTAGGGCACAAGTCCAAACTCATTGATATATGGAAAGAATGATGTACTGCTTAAATGAACCAAAGTCGCCTGGATAACCTGGATTAACTGCAGGGCTTGTGGGTGGAGGAACATCTCACTGCATGTTGTGATAACCCTAGCTAGCTAATACAAAAAGTCGTAGTCATTGATTGGCCGAAAATGATTGTATGGTGTAGTTTCAGTGCTCGATTATTGCAGGCTTGACCACATGATTGTCACTTTTAACAATAAAGATCAGAGGCTAAGTTCTGTTCAGGCGAAGGGTTACAACCCCGATCCTTGTTTGGTTTAAGGGTTGTAACCTGGCTCCCGGAGCAGTTTGAGTCCTCTCTTCGTTTATTGTCTTATTGCACCCCACATCATGCTTGTTATGTCTTACCTTACCAACAAGATTTGGAGACAGAGTTCTATTCAGGTGAAGGGTTACAACCCCGGTCCTTGTTTAGTTTAAGGGTTGTGACCTGGCTACTTGAATGGTTCCCTCGTACCCCATTATGATTGTTGTTATTCTTTTACTTCAAGTTCTTTTAACTGCTTTAATATATTTTCTGATATGCTGGTTTTAGTTCCTAAGTGAAGCCTCCATTGTGGCACTTGCTCTTTCTAGGGTCTGACCCAGCTGGTTTTGTGTGGTCAGATTTCGGAGCAACCTCAGAGGATCTACCGACCTTCCAGCCCGATGGTGACCATCAGGCATGACCAGGACAACGAGTGGGTTTATTTTGCTCTCCCATTCTATTGTAAAAATTTCATTTTGAGGCATTTAGCCGGCGAGCACCTGTTAGCTCGTATTGTATACCTTATTATTGTCTGCCTTCGGGCTGTAACATGATTGACAGATCCTTGGGTTGATCATGTATGACTAAACTCTTGCTAGTCCTCACATTTTGTAAGGACTAGCTTCATGATCAACTGGATATGTAATGTTTGGGACGCCTTACTATTGTATATTTGTTGATCTTACATCTTGTAACTTTACTTGCTTGCTTGAGATTGAGACAATTAGGCTTGTTATTGACCATAGGAGACTGATGGATTGTAGTTAAACCCTCATATATCTAGACAGCCGTGACCGTATAGTGGGATGGATTCCATTTCATTATACGTAGCTGGCTATGTATGCCCCCGCTCTCTAGTATTCTGGTTCTGGGGCGTTACATAGTTTAAGTGGTGGCCCATGCAGGTCTATATGCGAGGGTTTACCGAATAGATGTCTCAATCAACACTCGTCCTTGATCTCTGCCCGACTTTTCTAATCCCTGAGATTCTCGACCTGATCACATGCTTGTGTCGTTGATCTGTCTTGGTCCTTCCTTATTGTTCCCTATGTCGTCTTCTTCAGCGGTATTATTCCTGGACCTGTCGATCAGCAAGGCAAAGCGCTTCCCGTGGACCAGTAGCCACAAGAAGATCAGGCCCAGCACTCAGGAGCAGCCTCCCGGGTCATGCCTTCCAGAGATTTTGAACCCCCGGTGCAGCCCACAGGACAGGATGATGGAGCCTTGGTGGGACTTATCAGGGAGTTGCTTGCATCACAGGATCGTCGAGGAGATGCCTTGCATCAGGCAGTGGCGGATGCTCTAGGCAGAGGTGGACATCATGGGAACAGTGTAGCGAACAGTTTCAAGCGCCTGAACCCTCCATTCTTCGATGGCAGTGAAGATGCTATCGCTGCTGATGCATGGCTTCAGGACACAGAGGTGATATTGGAGGCAGTGAAGACCCCAGAAGATGAGAAGGTGGCCGTGGTGTGCCTGTAGTTATTGGATCTAGCCCGCAGCTGGTGGGCGGTGCAGGCCGTTGGACTAGTGGCGCCTATTGCTTGGACAGTATTCCGTGAGCGGTTCCGGATCAAGTACTTCGATGCGGTGGCTCGGTACGATCTTCAGACCAAGTTCACCAATTTGAAGCAGATGGGCCGGATGGTCGATGGGTATGCGGCCGAGTTTTCCAGGCTTAATCGGTTTGCTCCCATCTTAGTGGCAACCGAGTTGATAGAGCCCAACGATTTCAGCAGGGACTCCACCTAGAGATTTTGCTGGCGGTGGAGCAGTTTGAGCATCAGACTTTTGATGCGGTATTGAGGGCAGCTAGGAGGCATGAATATACCTCCCCGAGGATCGTAGATAGGACCGGAGGTCGGAAGCGATCTCACGGCCAGATGAATCAGTCGTCGGCCCCAGCCCCGGCAGCTAGGGCTTTGACCATTGGAGCTTCGAGAAGGGCAGCTTCAGTTACGTCGGTACAGCATTCAACACCGACGCATCCTCAGCAGCAGAAGCAGAAGCAGTCTTCCTCCATGGGCTGCTCTTATTGTGGGAAGCCTGGACATGTTGTTTTAGAGTGTCGTAAGGCTCGAAGATTGTGTTTGCTTTATGGAGCACCGGACCACAAAGTACGGTCCTGCCCGGTCAGGACTGACTCATCACCAGCCAGGACCAGTTCATTAGTTAGGGGACCAGCCCCGGTACCAGTCCAGCAGCAGTTTCCATCTCCGAGGCCGTTGCCAACGCAGACCCAAGCTTTTCATCAGCAAAGGCCTCAGTAGTTTGCCCAGGCGCAAGCCCAGAATAGGCAGCGAGGATTCCAGCAGAGGGGGTCGGCACCCAGAGAACATGGTCAAGTGTTGGCTTTGACCATTGGAGAAGAAGGAGTGGCACCAGGTGAGGTATTGGCAGGTACTATTCTCGTCAACACCTTTTCCGCTTCAGTGTTATTTGACTCTGGTGCATCGTATTCATTTATGTTTGCACGATTTGCGACACGGATAGGACTGGAGCCCGAAGTCACTATCAGTAAGGCTCAATATACTTACTGGTAATGGTCTTGTGGGAGTAGATAGAGTGTTTTCCTCGTGTCGATTCGTGGTTAGTGGTAGAGAGTTTCCCGCTAGGCTGATAGAATTCTCGATGGCCAATTATGATGTGGTCTTAAGGATGGATTGGTTGAGGGACCAGTATGCTAGGATAGACTGCCATATTGGCAGAGTTATTTTTAATATTCCAGGCGAGCCGGAGTTTTCCTTTTCTCGAGGCGAAGTGGAACCTTCTCCTCCAGTATTACGGATGGCCAGTAGCAGCAGTGCAGTTACCCCGGATAGTCAGAGAATTCCCAGATGTTTTCTCGAAAGAGCTTCCAGGAATGCCGCCAGAGCGAGAGATCGAGTTTACTATTGACTTGATTCCCGGGACAGCACCAGTGTCAGAGAGAGTCTACAGGATGGCACCGTCAGAATTAGAGATATTGTACAAGATGATTGAAGAACTCCGGACCAAGGGATTCATTCAGTGCAAGTGGATCGCCTTGGAGAGCTCTAATGCTTCTGGTGAAAAAGAAGGATGGTACGTCCAGATTATGTATTGACTATCGTACCTTGAACTCAGATGACAATCAAGAACAGATATCCTCTCCTCAGGATAAATGACTTATTTGATCAACTCAGAGGAGCGACAGTATTCTCGAAGATTGACTTGCGATCAGGATACCACCAGATCAGAGTCAGAGAGCAGGACATCCCGAAGACAGCGTTCAGATCGAGGTATGGACATTAGGAGTTCCTTGTTATGCCATTTGGAGCGACCAATACACTGACGATATTCATGGACCTCATGAATCGTATCTTCATGCCTTATTTGGACCAGTTCGTGATCGTATTCATAGACGATATCCTGGTCTACAGCAAGAGTGAAGCAGAGCATGAGCAGCATCTCAGAGTTGTCCTCCAGATTCTTCGAGAGCGCCAGTTATATGCCAAGTTCAGTAAATACGAGTTCTGGCTCGATCGTATTTCATACTTGGGTCATATCATTACCAGAGACGGAGTAGAAGTGGATCTCCAGAAGATAGTGGCTATCGAAACCTGGCCAGTGCCCCGCACAGTTGCAGAAGTTCGTAGTTTTCTTGGATTAGCCGGCTATTACCGGAGATTTGTTTCGGACTTTGCTCGGATATCAGCGCCATTGACACAGTTGACCCGCAAGGATGTGCAGTTCGCTTGGACAGCAGATTATCAGAATCTTTTAAGAAGCTGAAGCGAGGCTTGATGACGGCACCCGTTCTCACACTTCCAGATGGGACCTGAAGGATTTTCAGTATACTGTGACGCTTCAGACAAGGGTTTAGGATGTATTTTGATACAGCATAGGAAGGTAATAGCTTATGCGTCACGTCAACTTCGTGATCATGAGAGAAATTATCCAACCCACGACTTAGAGCTAGCAGCAGTAGTGTTTACGCTTAAGTTGTGGAGACACTACCTGTATGGAGATAGGGTAGAGATTTTTACCGACCATAAGAGTCTGAAGTATGTTTTCATCCAGTAGGACCTTAACATGCGTCAGAGAAGATAGCTAGAGCTACTTGTGGATTATGATGTCAACCTACAGTATCATCCTGGGAAGGCCAACGTTGTCGCAGATGCATTGAGCAGGAGAGCCGGAGTTTACCTTCTGACAGCGCAACCAGAGTTGTTAGCAGATCTTCAAAAGATGGGTATAGAGATTGTCCTTCCTACCAATGTGGCATTGATGGCCTGCATGTAAGTACAGTCCAACATAGTTGAGAGGAGCAAGATAGCTCAGTCCTCCAATTCTAAGCTTCAGCGGCTTAGAGCAGAATGTGAAGCAGGACGACGACCAGAATTATGCATTCATGAAGATGGTACACTTCGACATGGTAAGCGTCTTTGTGTACCCAGTGGAGATATAAGACAGGAGGTGATGGCAGAAGCTCACAGTTCTCAGTATTCGATTCATCCCGGTGGCACGAAAATGTATCGTGATATCCGTCAGCACTTCTGGTAGAATGGCATGAAGAGGGAGATAGCTCGGTTTGTCTCTCAGTGTTTGGTTTGCCAACAAGTCAAGGCTGAACACCAGAGGCCAGCTGGACTTCTCAGCCCTTGTCGATTCCAGAATGGAAGTGGGAGCATGTAACCATGGATTTCGTGACTGGATTACCTAGATCCCCAGCCGGTAGAGATGCTATTTGGGTTATAGTTGACAGGCTCACGAAGGTGGCTCACTTTCTCCCATTCAGAGTTGGTCAATCGACAGCTCAGCTAGCGGAGATGTATCTCCGACAGATTGTCAGGTTCCACGGTATACCAGTCAGTATCACCTCGGACTGGGATTCAAGATTTATGTCGCACTTTTGGCGTAGCTTGCAAGATAGTTTGGGAACTCACCTCCAGTTCAGCTCAGCTTACCACCCGCAGACAGATGGTCAGTCGGAACGCACGATCCAGATTCTGGAGGATATGTTAAGATCTTGTACACTCAACTTCGGTGGTTCATGGGAAGATCACCTGCACCTGGTGGAGTTCTCATACAACAACAGTTTCTAAGCTAGTATCCAGATGGCACCGTTCGAGGCACTGTATGGAAGGAAGTGCAGATCCCCACTAGCATGGGACGATGTGGGAGAGAGGCAGATGCTTGGTCCAGAGATGATCGCTCAGACCGTTGAAGTGGTCAGGAGAGTTAGAGATTCATCTTCGCGTTGCACAAGATCGTCAGCGCCATTGGGCCGACTCTTATCGGCGTTCCCCTTGAATTTTCTGTCGGCGACCATGTATTCCTGAGGATCTTGCCTAACCGTGGCGTCATTCGTTTCGGCGTGCGGGGAAAGCTTAGTCCTAGGTATATATGACCGTTCGACATTCTGGAGCGAGTAGGAGATGTGTCCTATCGTCTCGCTCTTCCTACCGTCTATGAGTGAGGTGCATGACGTGTTCCATGTATCCCAACTACGACGATATATCCTGGACCCTAGTCATATCTTGGATCATTCAGAATTGGTTGTGGATACCAACCTTTCGTATAAGGAGAGACCCGTATCCATATTGGACCAAAGAGAGAAGATACTCAAGAACAAGACTATCAAGTTAGTCCGTGTTGCTTGGGGTCATCACTCCTTGGGAGAGTCAACGTGGGAGCATGAGGATGATATCCGATCGCGATATCCCAACCTGTTTGACTCGTCAGGTATAATATCTTTCCTATGCCTCATATCTTCGATTCCTTGCTTGTACGAATAATTGCTTGATTGCTTGACTAGTATAGCTTGTCTGTGAGTAGTATAGCTTGTCCTTGCATCTCTAGCCACTTGATTAAATTCCGAGGACAGAATTCTTTTAAGGTGGGTAGAGTTGTAATGACCATTGTTCGTATTACGTATCTCGGTATACGCATACGTATTTAGACCCGTATTGTATGTCTCCTTGGTTGGTTCGGCCCAACTTGACTTGGTTCGGCTTGGTTTTGCATGGTTCGGTTTGCTAGATTTTATGTGGACCAAACCACTCCCACCTACCATCTTCATTAAATATCCCACCTACCACCATCCTCTTCATTAAATATCCCACACATTTCTCTCTCTTCATTACTTCTTCTTCTCCACCATTACTTCTTCAACCACCAGAAAAGAAAGAGAGAGGGAGGGCTTAGGCAAGTGCACCTTGCTTCATGGAGGAAGTCCATTTTTATTGTTCTATTGTCTTCCTCATGTGTTTTTAACCCACTTTAGTACTGGGCATTTTTCATTCCCATGGTTAAATTCTTGTAAATCTAGCCTTGTGGTATTTTTGATTTCCGGAGATTTTGATCTATCAAACTTGTATATTTTGCTAAGTTGGTGATCTCATGTTGCAGAGAATTTTGTTTGGTCCAAATTTGACCTATGGAAATTTGCTGAGCCGCATGGACATTTCTAGCATCAGCCGCATGACTTTATATAGACTTGTATTATTTAATCTCCCTTACATCTACAATTGCTTGTAAATGTTAATTGTTGCCGCATGGGAACACGCTTGGCCACCCTAGCATTAAATGCATGCACGTGGGAGCTAAGCTTAGCATTAATGCTTGGCCCCATTATCATGGCTTAGCATTTTAATGCTTGCACTCATAGCATTGCATGCATCAGCATACATGGAAAAACCATTCTTGGCCGCATGGGGACCATTTTCAGCCGCATGAGGAAATATTTATGGCCCCATGCGTGTGCTAAAAAGAGGGACCGCATGCGAGCCTGCTTGTTATATTTAATACAATTCTCTAATGAGCCAGCCGCATAAGCATTCTAGGGTGCATCGAAGAATGTATTTAATGCATTTTTCATGCGTCAGCCGCATGGCATTCAAGGCTTGCATTTAATGCATTTGGATGCATTGCTCATGTGTCAGCATTAGCCGCATAGCTTGCATTTAATACAATTGGATGCATGGCTCATGCAACAGCCGCATAGCCTTCAGGGACAAGCATCCTTGCATGTATTTTTCCTAATGCTTTTATTAATATATTTCAATATTTCCTAAAGTAGCCGCATGGCCTTCAGGGACAAGCATTCTTGCATGCATTTTCCCTAATGCATTTATTAATGCATTAGTTAATGCATTTCCTAAGCATGCATTTTCCTGATGCATTTCTTAAATGTATTCTTTCACGCATTTCAATGCATTCCTTTTTACTTCAATGCATTTAAGTCCTTAATATTGCATTTAAGTCCTTAATATTTGGTATTTTATAATGCCTCCCCTGGGCGACTCAGCCGTATAAGTCCTTGGGAATGCATTAAATGCTTTTAAGGCATTTTTTAAAATGCATTTCTATTAAAGCATTTTTTTCCAATACCCTCCCTGGAAGAATCAGCCGCATAGGCACCTAAGGATGCTATTAATGCATTATTTAAACAAACTCTTAATGCCTTTTTTTATTATTTATTTTTATCATTATTATTATTTTCACATTTTTTTGTTGCTTAACCGCATGGGCAAGTGACTGTTGGCTGCATGGAAAATTTCCGAGCCGCATGAGTCCCCCACAGCCCTTGCCCCTTCTAATATTTAAATATTAAATATGTACTTGTGCTAAATTAATTGTCCCTGACACGATGGTGATCCGTTGTGGTGCACTTTTGACATGACATGATAGTGGCCCGACGCGGCACACTCCTGACAATGAACTATGACATGACAAGATTGGATGGCCTGGACACTGTGGGTAATTGTGTTTGTACAATTGAACCAGTAATGTTTGCATCATGTCTAGGACAGGGATCCCTGAGTACCACGATCAGGGGTACCTACTGTAAATGGCTAAGGCTAATAACTAGAATAATTCAGTAGACATGAGAGATTTCCCCTAGCTACAGGCGATCCCGTTATCCCGGCCACTATTGTGGGACTTGCAGCCTGCCGACGAGTAGGGCACAAGTCCAAAGTCATTGATATATGGAAAGAATGATGCACTGCTTAAATGAACCCAAGTCGCCTGGATAACCTGGATTAGCTGCAGGGCTTGTGGCTGGAGGAACATCTCACTGCATGTTGTGATAATCCTAGCTAGCTAATGTAGAAAGCCGTAGTCATTGATTGGCCGGAACGATTATATGGTGTAGTTTCAGTGCTCGATTATTGCAGGCTTGACCGCATGATTGTCACTTTTAACAATAAAGATCAAAGGCTAAGTTCTGTTCAGGCGAAGGGTTACAACCCCGGTCCTTGTTTGGTTTAAGGGTTGTAACCTGGCTCCCGGAGCAGTTCTGAGTCATCTCTTCGTTTATTGTCTTATTGCACCCCATGTCATGCTTGTTATGTCTTACCTTACCAACAAGATTTGGAGACGGAGTTCTATTCAGGTAAAGGGTTACAACCCCGGTCCTTGTTTGGTTTAAGGGTTGTGACCTGGCTACTTGAATGGTTCCCTCGTACCCCATTATGATTGTTGTTGTTCTTTTACTTCAAGTTCTTTTAACTGCTTTAATATATTTTCTGATATACTGATTTTAATTCCTAAGTGAAGCCTCCTTTGTGGCACTTGCTCTTTCTGGGGTCTGACCCAGCTGGTTTTGTGTGACCAGATTTTGGAGCAACCTCAGAGGATCTACCGACCTTCCACCCCGATGGTGACCATCAGGCGTGACTAGGACAACGAGTGGGTTTATTTTGCTCTCCCACTCTATTGTAAAATTTTATTTTGAGGCGTTTAGCCGGCGAGCACCTGTTAGCTTGTATTGTATACCTTATTATTGTCTGCCTACGGGCTGTAACATGATTGACAGATCCTAGGGTTGATCATGTATGACTAAACTCTTGCTAGTCCTCACATTTTGTAACGACTAGCTTCATGATCAGTTGGATATGTAATGTTTGGGACGCCTTACTATTGTATATTTGGTGATCTTACATCTTGTAACTTTACTTGCTTGCTTGAGATTGAGACAATTAGGCTTGTTATTGACCATAGGAGACTGATGGATTGTAGTTAAACCCTCATATATCTAGACAACCGTGACCGTATAGTGGGATTGATTCCATTTCATTATACGTAGCTGGCTATGTATGCCCCCACTCTTCAGTATTCTGGTTCTGGGGCGTTACAGGCCGGAGGGCACCCGAACGGCGGCGAAGACCCGGGCGGCGGGCGGAGTGTCACGACCCACACCCGCTTTTCGGACGCGAGCTCGTGAGCAAGTCAGCTACGTATCAAGCGGACTCTAGCCCGACTCGAATACGTATAAGCTGTCAAGATCATGGTATCAGGGCTAATATGGTAATCTATGGTATATCTCAATCCATAAGAATATATAAGACACGAATGAACAATTATGGATCATGGTCTGCAGCCCATTAGCATATTGTCCGATTAAACTCCAAGAATGATGTGAGTCTATAAAACAAGCAGAGTATATCATGGTATGAAATATAAAGTACGAGAGGATAATAAAGAAATATCACAAGTGTAGCTTCCCTTCCCGAAATTTTTTTCAAAATATATTTTTATTAATTATTTGATTTAAATAGTGATTTTAGAATTCTATAAATGTTTATTTAATTAATTATTACGGTAGATGACTTTAGATATGGTTGAGTTTTGAAGTACAAGACGATTAGGAATCACGGTACGGATAGTGCAGTAGCGTGCTTTGACTAGTGTTTAGCCATGGTAGGAGAATGCCAAGCCATAGGAGTGTCCTAACTAGAAAAACCAGGCCAAGTTGCGACATAACCTCTAAAGATGTTTTAATTATTTATTGTTTAGATTTATTGACTTGTAGAGACCCGGTTGTACCCAACTAGTCCGGACTTGACCCCAAACCAAGCTCCAGCCCATCTAGGCATGTAGTGTGTGCAAAGACGTCCCTGACGACATATTTCGAGAGTATACCGTGTACCTTGCTTTAATAGTATAAATTAATGGTTCCTATATTATTGTATATAAATAAATAATAGCAATATTATTGATATGGCATCTTAGAATAATTATAAGTCTTTCTCTGTGGACCAATTATGTGAAGGGTATGACGTGTTCACCCAAGATTACTATATCTTTTATTGGATTAATTTTAGTTGAATATCGGGGCCTTTATTATTATTATTATATTTAATGTTGTTGTTATTATTTAATAAGATTAGTTATTATTATTGGTCATTGGATTACATATATGTACTTGTGACCATAAATAAATTATATACTAGATAAATATAATATCGAGGTTCATTTAGATTTTAGGAGGATTTGTTATATATAGTATATATATATATATATGTAAAATATCTAGATATATATATTATATATATATATATATGTATATTAGAAAAGGTTAAATGAAATAGAACAAACAAAAAGGAGGAAATCAGCAGCCCAGCCCAGCCCAGCTGAGCTCGGGCCAGGCCATCCCAACACCCCAGATCCAGCATTAGATTGGTAGGGTCCAGCCCTCAAAATTAGACCTGGTCCTGTAGTGTACTGACCTTGATCTGGTTGCCATGCACAAATTTGGTGATAAAGTTATATGCTATTAGATTATAGTTTATTTTTATGTATATGTATTAATGGCCCAAACCGAGCCCAGTGAAACCCCACAGCTAACAGCCCACCCGAGCTAATAAACTCCCAGCCCAACTAAAGCAGCAGTTGCTGCAGGCCTACAGCAACTGCACCAAGCACAGCCAGAAACTTTTCTCTCCAACTCAGTTTCAATCGAGCAATTGTACATATATACGTAAACCCGATGGAGAGGGTGAGATCGAAGAATACAAAAACCTAAAACCCTAACCACCATGCAATGCCCCTGACCTGGCGACCCTGACGCCACGCGCGCGTCGCCGCGGTGGACGCCGGCCGGCGACAGAGCCGCCGCGCGCGCACGGAGGCGACAGAAACCACAACAGCTATCCGCAACATGTACCCATTTTCCTTCCCTGTTTCCTTCTCGCATACTCGACCATTTCCGATCTCGTAAATTCCTATGGATAGATGAAAGGACCCTCTTCCCAATCCATGAATTAGTTTATGATGAGAAGTAATATATTGGTCAAGAAATCGAACCCAACATCGCGAAAAACCTGTAAAAATAGAACTTGTGAACGACTCGATACCCTGTTTTAGAAGAGAAATTCTGAACAATATATTGAAGTATTTCAAAAAACTATTTAAACACAGTTCTAGTCAACATATATGAGAGTAAAACCAAATTCGTAGGTCAAGATTTCACGAAGAATACACGAAGTATTCACTGTTGAAAGCTAGGAAAAAAATCTGTTTTTCAAAATTATAGAAAATCAAAAAGTTTTCCGATACGACGTACGTCCTGCCAATCCGGGCGACGTGGTCACGAACCGAAAGCATCGAAAGGTGCGTAACGACTTCATGGACGTGTGGGCTTTGACGAAATTCAAATTGGTCGCGTGTGCGCGACGAATTTGATGCGTATCCGTCGAAATTTACCGTATCGGCCTCTGTGCAAATATCCCAATTACTTTGTGTACGTTCATCAGATCGAGACAAAACTTGTGCCAACAGGACCGTATCATTTTTCTGGTCCTGTATGCCAAGTTTGGTCCGATTCTGAGACAGTTGATCGGATCGCCGTTTTACGGGCCCTACGGTCTGATTCAACGGGCGATTTTGTGCACGGCCCACCAGAATCCAAAACTGGACATACGGTTGGGTTCGTATCGAAAAACAGGACCTGTAGACATGTAGTTTGACGACTTTAGAGACTATTGACCCCAGCACAATTTTTGGTGTAAAGCGGGTCCAACGGTGGACATCGTTTTTACCCGAAATTACCGTTTTACCCCGGTGTCCAGAATTAGACTTAAGGACAGGCAATCCTAGCTAATTTGACTATTCTGAGAATGTTGGCAATGTTTGTTTCAGGTTTCGGAGACAGTTGTGATGACCTGGACTGTATGGCTTACCAGTTGACTATATATTTGTTGGATCTGCGTGCAACCACCAGGCAAGTATACCTTGCCTCCCTCTACAGTTTATTTACATGCATATTTTATTATTATGTAGTTTTACTAGTTGGTTATTTACATGTGATTTGTATATCGTGCATGCTAGTATAGCTATAGTCCTTGTACATGGTTAGCCTTGTAGTTCGTGTATTGGTTCTCTCGTGTATCGTGATTGCGTCGTGTCGTATCTTCACCTATATCTTGACTGAGTCATGTCTGCAATTATGTGTGAGTAAACTGCTATTACTTTGTCTTTCCCAAAACCTGCGAGTCCACACACGGGGCGAGGGTTCTCCATTGCACCTGCGAGTCCACATACGGGGCGAGGGTGACTTGTCTTGAAAATGACCTGCGAGTCCACTTTCGGGGCGAGGGTTGGTATTCCATTGATCTTCTAGCAGTTCATTTATGCATACTTGATCCCGTGTCTGTGTTTATAGTTACCTGTCAGTAGCCACATGTCAGTTTCCTGTCTAGTTCATGTTTATACCCTGGTTATTATCACGACCCGCACCCGGATATACGGGTACAAATACGTGGGCCACGCCCAGCCTACGCCGCAGTATCGGCGGTAGAGCGCTGTCAAGTACCCTATACTAACTACAACATCTAAATATCCATAACTAGAAATGTACTCATGTCACATCACGAAAACTAAGGAAGATAAGACAAGAAATAATAACAATATCACTAGCACAACTAGAATCTACAATGACCATATGACACAGGAATATAACAGAGGAAAACAATAACAAAACTAATAACTACCAGACCTAGAACTCCTGAGAGACAACTCACGGTGAAGAATACCGAGAACCACCCCAGCTAGCAACATCCTGTAGTCCAATACTGAGGGCACAACTACTACTAAAATTTTGTCAACATATCCAATCAGGATGGAATGAGCACAAATCTCAAATAACAGTTCTAATTAGACGATATTGAAAATGTAGCAGTAAATAGAAAAAATATACAAAAACTCACAAAATGTACATGTGGGTATCATGACAAGGTAAGCTGTAAATCTAGAGCTAGAATAAGGCAAGTAAAACTGATCATGGCATGTACAAGAAACAAGAATCATCTATCTAAGTGTGTGAGTACTAGCTACAACATGTGGTCGGCTTGGGTCAGTACAAGGTCATGATCTAGCCAATCATACGTGTGGTGTAGGATTTGCATTCACAAGGTTCACAAGATATACAAGGCGGGTATTGACCACACATCTACACTAATACTCCCCATCCCCGACTAGTATAGTGGATCCAACCATGACACATCATGACACGTGATTCTCTGAGAGGGTAGCTAGCCTTCGTAGGAATCGTGTCTATACAATGCACAAGGAACAAGACAGACTTGCACAAGGTATACCAAGAAAAGCGAGGAATAACATCTCATGACGGGATCCAGAGAAATACCAATCCGTGTGAACAATGTGTTAAGAGAACAAGGATATCTACACTAAATACAAGAAACATAGACGATATCATAAAACAAAAACATTATCAGAGAATGTACTCGCCTGTGATGTGATGGATAAGTCGATTGAGTCCAAGAATAGTGCCTCGAGGACCTATAGATGGAATACTATATCAATATAAGGGTTTGGAAGTAAAATCAAGTCATACTAAGTCAAACTAGGTCAATCTAGGTCAAGGGTTGGCTTATAGTTGACTTTTGGTCAACTGGTCAACTCTGGTCAACACTAGGTCAAACTTGACTAATGTTGACTAACAGTTGACTTTAGGTCCACTGGTCAACTTCGGTCAAGTTTTAATCAATTTTAGGCTACGGTTGACTTCCGGTTGACTTTTGGTCAAAATAGTCAACTGTGGTCAACCAAGGTCAAAACTAGTCTAACCTAGGTCAAATGTTGACTCTACTTCGACGTTCAGTCAAAGTAGTCAACCATGGTCAAACAGTGTCAAAGCTAGTCTCTATAAACATCTACAGAGTCAACACATTCAATTTCAGTGGTTATGAAATCACTGGAATCGATGGATCTCAAAATACAACCAAAGAAGAAAGATTATAATAATAGAGTAAAAACCTACAAATGTTGTCGGATGGTGAAACAACCATCACCAACGTGTCCAGAATGGTCAAAATAGCTAGAATAGCCTGCCCATAAGTCCAATTTGGACACAGAGGAAAAAAGGTAATTACGAGTCAAAACGGTGTCCGTGTCGGACCGACTTTGCACCGAAAAATATGCTAAAATAAAAGTGCACTAAAGCTAACAAATGATATGTCCACGAATCCAGAATGACGATACGAATCCGACAGTATATCCAGAATTGGATTCCGTTGACCCGATCTCAAATTGGTCCGTTGACCAGGACATTGAAATTCCGATTTGTACGGAAAAGCATATCGGAGCAAATATCCTCAAAACTAAGCAAATTATATGTCAATGAGTCCAGAATGACGACACGAACTCAACGGTATAGCCAGAATTGGATTCCGATGAGCCGATCTCAAAATGATCCGTTGACCCGGATATTGGTATCCGACTTGCACCGAAATACGTGCCGAAACCAATGTCAACTAAAACCTAGCAAATTATATGTCAACGAGTCCAGAATGATGAAACAAACTCAACGGTATATCCGGAATTGGATTCCGATGAACCGACGTCGAAAAGTCCTGTTGATCCGGATTGTGGGGCCCGCTTTGTACCGAAATACGTGCCAGGGCCCACGTCCTCCAAACTAAGCAAATTTTATATGAAAACGTGCCAAAACGATGCCACGAGTCTACTGGTGGTGTCAGAAATTGAATCCGGAGTCCAGGGTTCAAAAATAGAATTTTATAACTTGGAAATTACGAATTCGGATGGCCAACTTTGGCATCAAATTCAACCAATCAAACGTTCGCACAATGAAATAAAACTTAAAGGGCAGGAAGAGGGTTATACCAGCTTCGTATAGGAACTAATAGCACGCCAGACGGAGCTGCGATGGAGGAGATACGAACCGACGAAGTTGGCTCCACAAAACTGTCCAAAAATTATACAATTTAAACGGCCAACTTGGTGGCCGGTTTTGATGTATCAAACGATAAAATTAACGGACCAAAATGAGGAGAGTGAAGAACTATATACCAAAATTGAGACGGAGCAAAGAAATTGTCAATCCAACGGTCGGATTTCTCGAAAAATGTGCACAAAGTTGCTGCGACGAAGCACACTTTCTGGATCTCGTTCGCGCGCGCGTCGACGGGATTCCGTGCAAAACGTACGAATCGTCTACGTGGCTCATCGGGGAGGTCGAGGGTGGCGTAGGGGAGTTCGCTGGAGTGCTCGCCCGGCCTAGGGGTGGCCGACTGCGGCGGCGGTTGGCCGTAGCGGCGGTGGTGGCACCGCCCCATGCTGCTGCTACTGCTCGCAGCTGCTGCCGTTGGCGCTGCTTGCTGCTGTGGTGGCACGCCGGCTACGTGGTGGCGCACGGCTGCGCGACGGTGGCCAGGCGGTGGCGTGGCCAGCAGGTGGAGGAGGTGGTGGTGGCAGTTTGGGTGATGGTGGTGGTGGTTGTAGATGATGGTAGTGGTGGTTGTAGATGATGGTGGTGGTGATGGTTTTAGATGATGGTGGTGGTGATGGTGTTAGAGAGGGTGATGGTTAGGATGAAGAAGAAGAGGAGAAGGAGGAGGGGGTCGGCCCGAAATGGAGGGGAGCTGCTGTGGAAAAGAGTGAGGAAGAGAAAAAGTAGAGAGAGAAAGAGAGTGATTTAATTTGTGTGTGTGTGTAAAATTTTAAGGGAGGAGAGAGAGAGAATTAGAATAGAGAGAGGGAGAAAAGTAGGTCGACCACATTGTGGGGGGGGGGTATTGTGCTGGCTGTAGAGAGGTGAGGGGGTGATGTGAGGAGAGAGAGAGAGAGAGTGTTTAAATAAAGAGAGAGGGAGAGATATTATATATATATATGTATATATATAATAGATAGAGAAAAATGAGATATTTGTATATATAGAAATATTTTTTGAGTAGGGAAAAAAGAAAAAAATATCAGTGGGGTGTATAGGTAGACATGGTAGGGTCACACAAATTTGGGTTGGGTGTTGGGTCAAGTTGGACAGGCTTGGGGCCAAGATTTAATTAAAATAACAATTTCAAACCAATTAAATCATGGATGAAATATGAGCACAAGGGAGATCAAATCGGTGGCACGCAAGTGGCACGTGCATAGTAGACTCAAAACAGGCCAGGGCCATATATTGGGTCGACAGGATTGGACCGATGTCGGGCCCAAAAATTAAGTTGAAAATTAAGTCACAAATTACGACAGACGATAAATTGGTCTAAATTGACCCAAAAGTTACGCGAAGCAAATGGAGCACAAGAGAACAAGCTCGAGTGGGACACGATATATCAATATGGAGATAATTTCGTCTACTACAAACTTCAAAAAGAAAGTTTCCAGAGACTGGCATCCCTGATGCTCTAGAAATCCAAGTCACGGTAAAGAGAATTTAATGATCAAAATTAATTAAATCAAAATAAATTATCGAAAAATAATTCATTTAGAAAATTCAAAAATAATCCCGGAAATTCAGGGCACTTATATCCTACCCACCTTATAAAAATTTCGTCCTCAAAATTAAAATCATCCAATAGGTCAAGCTAAAACATGCAACTGCTATGGCTACAGTACCCAATCTGCTACCCTTGTGATCGCCTATGCAGTTTCTCTCTACAATCATTTGGTTCAGGTTCAACATGCTTCTTCCATAAAAACTATGTCATTTTACTCCCTTAGAATCTTCATATCAATAAGAACCTCTACATATACTCTAAAATATAGGTCATCCTCGAGATACGTATAAATATCAACAATGATTGACCATCAACCAAAATTCCAATCTCAATAGCAATTTCTTTGTTTCCTTATCCCGTCCTAAGTATCTTTATCCTATTAATCACAAGCTCCATAAAATTATACATTCAAAACTTATTCTTGGCATTGAGCCTTCTCTCTTTTTTACTTAAGAACTCCTGAATATAAACCCTCAAATTCAAACTCTTAATTCATTTATCGAATTATTTATTACCCATGTAGATATGTCCATGTTTTGTTCCTGCTATCTTCCGATCTTGCACGCAATGTTATCTCCTTCTATTTCATTCCATATATCGATCTATCCTCCTATCATAAGTAAATGGGTTGTAGATAACCAATAATCACTTGGTCATCAAAGTCTTACAATGTTCAACCCTCGAACCTAAGCACAAGATTTTAGTCCTAAATCCATAGTCACAACAATATAATATTCTTTACTCCATCTAAGATTACCTTAAAATCAATCTATACTATCAAACTAATTATTCTTAATGGTTTCTAAGTCCACTATAGTCAGTCACTCATATCTGTCCTATAAGCTTAACCCAATAGATCCCTAGGAAAAATATACTCATCACAATCACACATAATAACATGTTATAGTTACACTACAGAATCTGTTAACAAGGCCTGGCTATCCGATCATCAAAAATAGAAGGTAACAATTGTAGAAGCATGGAATTTCACAACCAGAAAGCCCATGCGCCAGACTACATACGCCAGAGCTCGGACAAAGTACTCTACAGCCAAAACAACAAGTATAGACATTGAAAGAGGACTTTTTATTTAACATATAACAGTCTATTACATGTCTAAAGAAAGACTGTACAAAGGAGAATTTCTACAAAGAAAAGATCCTAAATCTACAGCCAGCAGCCACCATGCGCCCTCAGGCAGGCGCAGCAATTATCATACGCCCTCGATCAGGCGCATCCCACTATGCGCCCTCAGTAAGGCGCATCCTTTTCAGCAGCTCAGTTATGTGCATCCCAGTTATGTGCATCCCTTCAGCAGCCCAGTTATGTGCCACCCTTCCAGCCAGGTTCACCTAATAAGTGCTTCGACTAATGAAGCATTTATTGAGCAGAACGAGGGTGGCAATCAACCCTCTAGCCAAGGAAGGGAAAAGAACCACAAGCCAGCTTGTGGCCAGGGGAGGCTTCGAAAGAGCCTCCAAAGACCAAGGAAGACCGCAATCGAAATGCGGCTAAAGGAGCAGCTTCCAAACCCACCAGAGTGGGCAACACCCACTTTGAAGGAAGAAAGAGCCTAGCACCGCCTGTTTGCAAAAACAAAAGTATAAAACTTTATTGATACAAACTGTAATAAAGATTACAAGAATTCTGAGAAAATTACAACTATAGGAATCCAATCTTGATGACGATTGCTTTATCCCTTGGACGATGTGAACTTTGAAGACGAAGCCTTTGAAGTTGAAAACAACTCTGAAAATTGAAGGCAAAAGCCTCTGAAGTTGAAGACAAAAGCCTCGGAAGAATTTAGTAGCACTTTGGCAAGAACTCCTGATCTCTCTGATTTCTGATCTCTGATCTTGATCCCCTTGAAATGAAGACTTAAAACTCTATTTATAGAGTTCTGAAAATAACTAACTTTCAGTTATTTTGGACTGCGCAAGCTAATTTGTGCAGCAACTGGTTTGCGCAGATATGGACTGCGCAGGCAGTTACTGGATCATGGGTCAACTATCTGAGACACATGGCATTATTTGATTGAAATGCGCATGATCGTGCATAGACAGTTGCCACGTAATGAGCAATTGATGGCATGAATGCCACATGTAATTTATCAGTTATGTTGGCAGAATGCACAAAGTGAACTGCACATACACTGGTTTGCGCAGACTCAGACTGCGCAGGCTTCGTTTGTGCAACCACGGATTGTGCTGCCAACTGTCAGCCGTCCTCGAGCACTGTGCGGCGCCAAAAACGAACAGTCTCCTCGTTATTCGTGTTGTCAGCTGTCAGGAAGATCTGATTTGATTCAGTCAATGATGACTTCTGCCACGTCAGCCTGCGCAGTTGGGAACATGCGCAAACCAACCTGCGCAAAGTGACGTCTGTGCAATCTAGCAACTCATCAAAATGATGAATATCTTGAATTTTTGACTTTGTTGATTGATACAACTTGATTTTTCAGGACCTACAAGACCCCCTTCAAAGTTTTCGAAAGTTGATTGTATTCAAAATTTCGAAATACTTTGAATTTTTGAATGTTGAATCATTTTGCGCAACATGATGAGCTGTCTGCGCAAAGCGAGTGGACCACAATTTTAGGCACAATCCGAGGCATCCGTTCCGTGTTTTCCAAAACTATAAATACCTCTCTTTTCGTTTTTAATTCTTTACTTTGTAATCTTTCGAGCTTTTTGAGAAGAAAATCTTCCAACCTTCACTGTTCTCCTCCGACGACGATTGTCATGGCCCCACGACGATCAAATGCTGCCGCTGCCGCTGCCGCCGCCGCAAAGGAAAAAGCTCCGGCTGAGTCTTCTGACAGGGTTGCACGGCGAGCTTCCCGACACGAATCCGCACACCCTGCTCTGAGAGGTAGTTGAACCGATCGAAAACCCCTTCTTAGGGTGATTCGACTCCCTTGAAACTCATCTCTTTTTAGAGATAAGTTCATATTGCGCCACCCTTTTTAGGGTTTCGATTGCATCAACTATCAGTTCTTCATTTTTATGAAGGCTGCATTCTTGCGCAAATTGTTGATTTGTGCTGACAGGAAGTCAGCGCAAACAATTAAGTTGCGCAGATATCAGCGCAAACCATTGCTTTGCGCACCTTTTATGATGCGCAAACTGATATTGCGCAAGTCATGTCAGCGCAATCTGAGGTTGCGCAAATCATGTCAGCGCAGTCTGAGGTTGCGCACTCTAATGTTTTATGTTTAAAAACAGAATCTTTGTCTTGGACTAATTTTTATCTGTTCGTTGATGCAGTTGAAGTCAATGAAGATTCAGATTACGAACATTTTGTGGGAACCCTCACAGAGTCTGAATACAAAGAGGATCTGTCTCATGTCCATTACCCTCAGTATGATCTGTCGGCCTTCCGTCAGGCTATATTGATTTCTCAGGACAATGAAACTTTGATGTGTTTGATGAACGGACAGCCTTTAGAATCAGCTGATGCTGTAATTCACAAGAAACCCTTATTCCTATTCGGTGACGCCTTTGAGAGAGCCTCTCAGCCTAGGCATAGGATGGAAGATAGGGTAGTTCACCAGTAAGATAGATCTTTTTTATACCCGACATCGCTCGCTGTCTTCCTTTGTTACGGTACGCTCATGCAAGCTACCCTAGGAAGATGGATTGGAATATCACTCTATTTCAGGATGCTCGGGCAGGAAAAATCTTTGTAAAGAAGGGGCCACAACATAAGGATATGTTTTATAGCTCTTCCGACAGATATAGTGTCCTACTGAGAGGCTTAAGACCTGGCTGCATTCCACCAGAGAACTCCTCCATGCTAATGCCTGTTAGGACACCAATATTCGCAAATGAGTTTGCGAAGGTTGAAGGAAAATATCCTGAGCAAGATATAAGAATGACTGGATTGGTGAATCCAGACTACAAGCGATGGAGTTATATCGCGAATTGGGTTCTGGGAAAATTCTAAGACAGACTCCAACAAATCAACCTATATGAAGCAGTGCATGCCACTGTTTACGGATTTGCTCCCAATCCTCATATGTTCTTAGCCTTAGCTGAGAGATACAACTACAGGACCGGAACTTTCATGACCCCAGGGGGAGAGATGGGCTTTGCACTCCACGAGATGAAGTATATCTCATACTTGCCCATGGCAGATGCTCCGTATGAGGAGTATGTACCAACAAATGATGAGTTGAACAAGCTCAGAAAAGAGAATCCAGAGATGGTGACAGTGTTCGAAGAACTATTGTGCCATTACAAGATCTGCTCTTTATTTTACAAGAGTGCCACTGCCAATACTTGTTATTCTTCAAAGTGGCTACCATATCTGTTTCTTAATCATATAGAGGAGAAGAAAACCAAGGAGAACGATAAATGCTACCCAACCTTTTTCAAACCTTTGAGCCATACAGAGGTCAGAAAATTAATGGAACAGAGTGGTCACTTTGATAAAGAAGTGAAGGATGATCATGAATATCCTCCTTTGAAGAGAGGAGACAATTTAGAAAGTTACTTGAGAATGGGCTATAGGCCCATGTCAGAAATAGCACAATTGGCAGGATTCTTAACATACTGGCTGCGAAGGTTCGTAGTTCCCGGATCCAGTACAGTGGATCGTTTTCACCATGGCGTCTTGTTTGCAGCTGTTAAGCTAGTCTTCGGTTATAAAATGGACTTACTATCAGCAATGACCTGCAAGCTGAACGCCAGTCTTCGTTTATATGTTGACCTGATGTTGAAAGCGAAAGGAGAGAGAGAATTCCCTCGCTTAGAATTGCCATATACATATTTGTTTGGATGGTTGCTTCTTCACTATCCAACTCTAATGGATTCCTGGCATGGGACCAGTTGACGACAGTTTTCTTCGAAGGTATTCCGATGGAAAATAGAAATATACTTCCCTAACTGAGTGTAGATTTATGTTGAATCTGAACAGAGGCTGGAACTTTTGCTGCGCTCCTTTCCCTGCTGGGTATGATCAGATGCCCACGAATATGGTGGATTCGAAACTGCAGCCTCTAACTCGTGTCGCTTTTGAATGGTTGAAGACAATTCGACCATCTCATTTGGTCTACCGATTCGAAGAAGAGTGCTACTTAGAACCATACCTCCCAAGCCGTTTTGCTCGACAGTTTGGGTATGATCAGTTCCATGTAGGGAACGCAATTACCTGCCTCCAAGGCAAAGGTTATCTGATAGACGGAGGTAGGGCTTGGGCTTATTACAATGCCCGTGATACAAAAGCCACTTTCTCTATGCCAGCAAGGACTACTCCTCAGGGTCCTCGAATGCTTTTTATATACTCCGTGTTTTACACATCAGCGAATACTTTTGCCGAGAATTTCAATCTCGCAGATAGTTTTGCCACTGCAACAAGATTGAGAAGAGGGAGAATTGCTCCATCGATCTCTATAAATGAGGAGGCGCAGGAACCGGCAGATGCACCTCTGGAGACTACAAGGGATATTGTATTCCCCCAAGAAGTAAATGCACCACTTCGTATTTCTCTGAAGGTGGGTAAATCTCCTGCGAAGAAAAGAAGAAGAGAGGAGCCTCCTGCTCCTGTGGTGAAGAAGAAATTGATTCTTGATGTTTCTTCTGAAAAGGTGACTACCAGATCTCAATCCCGGCAATTGGCCGAGACACATCAAGAAGTTGCCACTACACCAACTTTCGTGCAAAAGCAAGCAGAGCCAGAAAATGTAGAGAGTCCTGTTAGACCTCTACACAGAAAGAAAAGAGTAGTCACCAGAAGAGTCTTGGAAGAGTCTTCTTCTAGACAACTCCTGACTTCAGTAGATGCTGCTGCAGGACTTCTAATGGCATCTCCCACACCTGCTTCTGAATCAGGGAGCAAAACTCTCGAGGAGAATGAACAGAGGGGAGATTTTGCCCCAAGAATTGAAAAGCCTAGAGAACATATCTTAGAGAAAGAACAAAGTATTGTACGACCTCATTCTCCTATTGCAGATATTACTCAGCCTCCTCCTACTCCTAGGACTCTTCGTGAGGACGAAGATCGTGAAATGATTGCAGCTCTGGAGGATTGCAGTTATAGCTTGCAGGAAGATCAGGCTGCCACTAGCAGTAGAAATACAGCAGTAGAAGAAGAAGAAAAAGAAGAAGACGAGGAAGGTTCTTCATCCGAAAATGTTGATGAGTATTTACAAGATCCTAAAAAGGATAATGAAGAACACAATTCTCTTGATACTGTCGATGATATTTCAAATCCTAAAAAGGATATTGAAGTGGAGGCATCTGCAGAAAAATCTGTCGATGTTGAGATAGAAATATCTCCTGAAGAAGTAGCCGACGAAGGTGTGCTAAAAGAAAATCCCGCCACCGACCCTCAAGGTATAAAACGAGATTTAACAATCTTTTCTTTTTTTTTAAAATGAACTGATAACTAATATCTTCATTTGCAGATCTTGAGACTTTGCCAACACCTCCAACGGACCTGATTATGGTGCCTATACCAACGGTGTTTATTAGCAGTAGTCATCATTTATCTTGTGGTTCTGAGGCGGGCAGCAGCCAGGCTGTTGCAGCTGAGGCTACTTCTGTTCAACGGTATTCCATTCCAGTAAGGAATGAACTCGTTGTTAGACCAAACCAAGGTAACATTGCTCTTAATTTGATTTTTTTTGTTCATCAACAATCAATTAGTAAAATAACAATTTTACTTTTGCAGAAGATCAAGCAGGAAGAGCAACCAGCTCTACTCTGGCTCCCTTATTTAAAGAGCCTATTGTCCAACCTCAAAGAATCGAGCAACCTGTTACCCCGTCTTCATCAGGAGTAGCAGCGACTCCTGGAACTCTGGCCATCAATCAGCAAGTGGTCCAGTCATTTACCCGATGTTTCTTTGAGTCGCTGGGATCTCTCGTCCGTAAAATGATAGAGAAAGAAGGGGCTGACTTCATTATGGTTAGGAAGCCCACTTCTTTCTTGATAAGAGCCATAAGAGACCAAGGAGACTAAGCTCAGGCCACTCTCCTTGAACATATACTGGATGAATTAGAATTTTCTATCAAGAAGTATAAAGAACTCAAGAAGAAAGATGTAGACTCTTTAGTACAAGCTGAATTTGAGCGGCTGGCTCAAGCTGCTGATATGGAAAGGTTAACTCTTCAAAATCTGTTAGAAGCTCATTCAGCAAAATCAGCTGAATATAATTCTAAAATAGAATCAATTACTCTAGTGGCTGAAAGCAAAGGACGGCGACTTGCTGAGCTGAAGGCTGAAATTACTCGCCTCCAACAAGAGTTTGAAGAAGAAACTGTTAATCACCAACTGGTGATTGAACAATTTAATGTATTGATTGAAGAAAGGAATGAGTATGAGACCACTGATGGTGAAGAGATCACTCGCAGGACAGTAGATATGCCCATTTTTGATAAAGAAAGCGGGATGGAGGAGGCAAGAAAGATAGTAGCGTCAACACACAAAGAAGAGCTGCAGACATTGAAGCAGCAAATTGACAATCTGATTGTCCCTCCTTCTTGATTTTGTATTTGGGTTTTGTTGCTGTAGCTGCATTTTTGTAATGTCTTATTTTTTTGATATAAAGGACATTTTGTTGTGGCTCCATTATTTATTGTATATCTTATTCAGATATAAATAATAGATAGATATGATATATTTATTGACAACTTAATCGAAAATAACAAGTTGCTGATGTAGAAGATGAACGATGATGAATCGTCAATGTATATAAAAATGAATGAACAGGAATACCGTCAAGTAATGATGAAAGGACGGGTAAATCGTCAAATGATGGGGAAATGAACGAGTTAACCGTCAAATGATAATAAATGAACGGGTTAACCGTCAAAATAGATGAACGGATGAACCGTCAGATATTAACGAACGGACGAACCGTCGGATGAGTGTTATAAATGAACGGATGAACCATCAAGCATTTAATGAACGGATGAACCATCAAGCATTTAATGAACGGATGAACCGTTGGATGAATGTGATAAATGAACGGATGAACCGTCAGGTATTAATGAACGGATGAACCGTCGGATGAATGTAATGCTTCATTAATTGAGGAACTTCTGTCTATAAATATAGCAGAAATCTGACAGGAACGAACACTTCTACTCTTCAACATAAAAATGTCTTCCGGAGAAGCATCTAAGAAGGTTGAGACTGTCTCGAAGGTTCAGAAGGGTATTGAAGCACACCCTGCCGATCCAGTTCAGCCAAAAAAAGCAGAAGCAGGCGAAGGTTCGTCTGCACCCCAGCCACCGCGGGACATTTTGGACTTCCTGCTCGGACCAGAAAAGACTAAAGAAGAAGAAGCCATGAGGATGGCCGCCTACAAGTTTCTTGTGGGATCCAGCAAGGAGGTTCTCGGCTCTTTTGCTGACCGTATTTTTGAGAAGGACGGCAGTGGCCCTCGTCCCAATATAGAAAAAGATGATAGTGACCTTTAATATGTACTATCATATAATAAAATTTGAATTTTATTTATGAACTTGATTCTGTCTGATAATTTACAAGTATTTACATTTATACATAATACTTCTTTAAGAATTTGCCATTGATAGGCATCATAGCAACTCGACCATCAAGTTCTGAAAGTTGATAAGCTCCGTTTGAGAAGACTTTGCTTACAACATAGGGACCTTCCCATTTCGTATCGAATTTTCCTTTGCTCATATGAGTCATAGTCATAGGACGTCTGACCGTTAGAACAAGTTCTCCTTGCTGAAAGGCTCTGACCTTCACTTTACGATTAAATGTCTTTGAGATGCGGGCTTGGTATAACTCAATATGCTGTTGAGCCATTAACCGCTTTTCATCCAATGCCTCTAACTCTTGAAGTCGAAGAAGGTTATTATTTTCTGTGGTAAGCTCATTGGCAATAGCAATCCTTAAAGAAGGAATTTGTAACTCCAAATGAAGGACAGCTTCACAGCCATACACCAAAGAGAAAGGTGTAAAGCCTGTGGGATTGCGGACTGTAGTTCGATAGGCCCAAAGACACTCGCCAAGTTTCTCGCTCCAATTCCATTTGTTAGTGGATACAAATTTCTTAAGGAGCTTAATAATGGTTTTGTTAAAGGCTTCAGCTAAACCATTAGCAGCAGGATTGTAGGCCGTCGAAGCAACATTGTTAATCCGATGATCATCGCAGAATCTAGTGAAATTCTGACTAATGAATTGAGGTCCATTGTCATGAATGATTCTTCGAGGTACACCGAATCTATAGATGACATGGTGTTTAACGAAGTTAATGACACTGCTAGTCTTGACTTCAGCCAGAGGTATAGCTTCAGCCCACTTGGAGAAGTAGTCGGTTACTGCCAATATGAACCGATGTCCTCTAGAAGAAGAAGGATTAATAGGACCTATGATGTCCATACCCCAAGCTTCAAAAGGCTAGGAAGCAGCAGTCGGGTGTAAGAATTCCGAGGGTTGATGAATGAAGTCTGCATGGATTTGACAAGCACGATATTTCCTTGCATATTCAATGGCATCTGATACCATAGAGGGCCAATAGTAACCCATGCGTCGGATGCGATCCTGTAAGTTAGGACCAGGTTGATGTGCTCCACAGCGCCATCATGAGCTTCACGCAACACTTGTTTGGCTTCATCACCAGCTAAACAGCGTAGAAGAAGACCATCATAAGTTCGCCGATAGAGTGTTTTGGTGGTTTGATTGTAATAGAATCGTAGAGATCGACGTCGAACGCTTGTAGCCTCTTTAGGATCTTCAGGGAGTATGTCATGTACTACGAAATCGATAAAAGGAGTTCTCCAATCGTCATCAATAACATTGACTTCAGCAAGATTGCTAAATTCAATATTACAATTATTTTCAATACAGAACAGTTCTCGGTTAGAAATAACCACCACCTGATGTCTTCTGATAGGGATGGCTAAGACAGCTGCAAGATTGGCCAAAGCATCGGCTTCAGTATTGCAAGCTCGTCGAACATAGTCGATGAAGAAAGCTTTGAATGATGTAGCTATATTGATTGTCGCTTCATGATAAGGCACCAGGTCTTGATGATGGACTTCATAGGTTCCTCTAACGTGGTTCACAACCAGTTTAGAATCACCATAGACTTCCAGATATTCAACATTCAGTTGTTTAGCTAGCTGAAGGCCGACAAGTAAAGCATTGTACTCTGCCACATTGTTGGAGCAAGGTTCATCTAAAGAGTAGGCTCTTTGGATAGTTAATCCGTCTGGAGAAACAAGAACAACTCTAACACCTACCACAATAGCACCATTTGGTCCAATTCTTGATGCACCATCAAAGAATAGACGCCAGGTTGGAAACTCTTCGGAGATCATGTTGACTTCTAATGTCTCGTCAGGAATGTCGTCATAAAGTTTAGATGTCTCAGGCACAGGATGAGCTGCTAAAAAATCCGCCAGCGCTTGACCTTTGACAGACTTTTGTGGAACATACACCATGTAATATTGAGCTAGCAGGATTGCCCATGTAGCCAACCGAGAATTAAGTGTACTAGGTTTCTTCATGAGTACCCGGAGAGGGTTAACTCGAGATATAACATGAATAGTTTGACCAATGATATAATGCCTCGTCTTTTGCACAGCAAATATGAGAGCCAGGCATTCTTTCTCGACCGGACTATAACGATGTTCAGCACCAATCATAGTTCGGCTAAGATAGTAGATAGCCTGTTCATGGCCTTCTTTGTTCTTTTGGGCAAGTAAAGCACCCAATGAATGGTCCATAGCACGAACATACATCAAGAATGGAATGCCAGAGATAGGTGGCACCAAAACTGGTGGGTTCATAAGATATTGTTTGATATCGTCGAATGCTCGTTGACACTCTTCAGTCCAAACAAAAGATACACCCTTCTTCATTAGTTGAGTGAATGGTCTGCAGCATCCAGACAAGTTTGAAATGAATCGCCTGATGTACGCAAGTCGGCCTTGGAATCCTCGTAGCTCTTTTAGGTTGCGTGGAGGACGCATCTCTTGGATGGCTTTGATCTTCTCGGGATCCACGTGTATACCCTTAGAGGTAATGACGAAGCCGAGAAATTTGCCACTAGAGACACCCAAGAATGACTTGGTGGGATTCATCTTGAGCTGATATTGACGCATGAGATTAAATATTGTTCTCAAATCTTGGATGTGATCTTCTTTTAGACGACTTTTAACAGCAATATCGTCAACGTAGCATTCGACTGTTTTACGAAGATATTCTCTGAAAATGGTACTCATAGCTCGCTGATAAGTTGCACCAGCGTTCTTAAGACCAAATGGCATTACTGTATAACAATAGACTCCTCGAGGAGTGCAGAAAGATGTATGTTTTTCATCTTCAGGATGCATTTTAATCTGATTATCTCCGGAGAATCCATCCATAAAAGATATTCGCTCGAACCCACAAGTATTGTCAATCATGACGTCTGTGATTGGAAGAGGAAATTCATCTTTTGGACATGCTTCATTAAGATCTCGGAAGTCGATGCAGACTCGAACTTTTCCAGTTTTCTTCAGAACTGGGACGACATTGGCTACCCAATCAGAATGCTGCTCTTCTCGAATAAAGCCACAAGCGATGAGCTTCTTGACTTCATCATCAATTACGTCCATCATTTCAGGCTTAAATCGCCTTTGTTGTTGTTTGACCGGTTTAGCATTAGGAAGAATGTTCAATTTGTGAGTAGCAATCTTGGGATCTAAACCTGGCATGTCTTCGTAACTCCAAGCAAAGACGTCTATGTATTCTTTAATGAGAAGAATCACTTCTTGCTTATCTGCTTCTGGAAGATTCTTGCTAATAAAGATTGGCCGAGGTGACTCTCTTTTCCCTACATTAATTTGAACTAATTGATCTTCAGTAGGAGGTTCACGATGTTCAAAACGAAGTACCCATTGGTTATCCATATGTTGAGCCCAAGGATTTGTTTCCGGACTTTCTTCAACATCTTCATCACAGCCTTCTGGTAGTTCAATGGAGACCATGTTAGAAGATTGGATTATACGATAGACTTCACCGATGCTGGTATCGGAATCCCATGATCTGGAATCAGAAGAATTAGAACGTTCTTCACTATCTGATTCAGAAGCCGCTGGGGATAACAGTGGAGGAGAAGTATATCCGAGACCTTTCTTGGTCCTGCCATAATACATTTGTGATTTTCCGTTTGGAACTGTTGTACGAATGGGAGTTCGTCTAACTTTACCATAGTTAAGGCCGCTCTTGAAGTCGTAACCCATCTTTCGGACGATGTCTTTTGATTGTTGACTATAACGATGGAACTGGAGACGTCCCATATCGTTAACTTTGCTATCATTCGTATAGTTAATCTTTGTTTCCAGTCTTTTATATAAAAATGCTGGACTTTCACCTTTCTTCAAAGAAGGGTGAATACGGTAAGAATCATCTGGATCTTCAAGCGAGACTTCTGTCCGAAGAGATTGTACGACTCCCAGTGTAATTGATTGGAAGCTATCTAACATATCCAAATAACTTTTAGTATAATAAATAACATCAATATACTGGAAAGTAGGTGCTTTTTCATTGATTTGTACATCAGTATTTACAACAGGACCTTTAACCTTAGCAGGTTTGGTCAAATTGATTACAAGAGGGGGAGAAGAAGAACGTGGAGGAGGCTTGTTACGACGGAGGTCGATAACAAGTGGCTCAGAAGAGGTGAGCTCTCTTTTTTTCTTGTTGCGATTTAGATCAACAAGTAGCTCAGAAGGAATGAGCTGCTTTTTGTCTTTATTACGATGTAAGTCGATAACAAGTGGCTCAGAAGAGGTGAGCTCCCTTTGATTTTCATCAGCATCAACTGATTTCTGTTGAACTGGTAAGTGAATAACCAGTGGCTTGGAAGATTGAGGATGAGAAACTCACCCCTTAACAGGTATGATAAGAGCGTCTTGAGGTACTGCTTTTTGATCTTCTTCAGTATCCACAGCCAATACCACCTTCATAAACTCGTCTTTGTACATATGAGCATCGTTGCAATAAGCTTCAACACCCTTGAAAGGATAAAGATCCGCAACTTCTTTGTGAACTTGTCCTTTGTCATCAACATATTTAAAGCATTGATAAAGAGTTGATGGAACGACATTGTGTTCATGGAGGAATGGCCTTCCCAGGAGAGCATTGTAAGAACAACCATGATTGTCGATGATATAAAAGGTCACCTTTGTGCGAAGATTGCCTATTTGAAGTTTCAGGCGGATCTTACCCAAAGGTTCACTCTTCCCTTGGTTAAATCCTAAGATAGTAGTGATTGTAGTTGAAAGACTATGCACCGGTATCTTCAACGCATCTAGCATAGTCTTTGGCATGATACTAAGTGCAGATCCTGGATCTATCAAGATACGATCGACCTTCATTGAATCTACATATCCTGTATAGTAAAGAGGATGATCATGTCTATTACCTTCCATTAGCATATCATCCTGAGTGAAGGTAATGTTTGGGCTCAGTTCCAAGACACTATGACAGTGATGACAAGAGACTGGTTCTGATTCTGGCTTCTTGAGAAGAGTTAAGCAAGTTTCAGCCTGCATCAGAGCTCCACTTAGAGTTTCTCGTGTCTCTTTGGAAAGACGCAAGAGTTCAAAGATTGACAGCCTAGCTGGTGTATTGGCTAATTGAGCCAATATATCAAAGTTGTAAGGCTTCTCAAGCCCAGTAGGAGATGACTTCTTTAGAGGTTTGTCAAATCGAACTTGTTGCTTGCCTTTGTCAGCCGTTGTTGGCTTAGGAGGAATTGATACTACAACTGGTGAAGATGTAGAAGGGACCTCTTCAGCAGATGCAGGTTGTGCCAGAGCAGGTTCGGAAGAAGAAGCAGGATCCTTTTGACCTTCAGAATGATCTTTCAAATAAGCTTTCCCTGATCTGGTGCCTAACAGAATCTCTTCGTCAACAATGGGATCAAAAGATACCATGTTGCAAATCTTGGTTTTGCCTTTAGAACGAGTTTTCTTCTTGGAAGATATCTCAAATTCTGGAGCAAGATCAGGATGGATCCACATAATTTCACCGTTATCAAGTGACAAGGGAATAAGACCTTCATTGGATGGAAGCGGGAGATTCTCAATCTCAAGGGTTGCTTTAGGAATTGGAATGACACCTTGTTGTATCATCTGCGAAGGGAAATCTCCAAATTGGACTGAAACCATATTTGCAGTAACAGTCTTCTCATCTTATTGCAGAGTGACTACACCAGCATTGACAAGCTCTTGAATCTTACCTTTGAGCACATAGCATGCTCGAGTAGGATGTCTAATAAATCGGTGATAGACACAATACTTGGGATGATCAGTCTTATTGACTTCATCAGGTTTCTTTGGATCAGGGAGTTGAATTTTATTGCTTTTGAGTAAACATTCGAAGATACTTGCAGTGTCATTTTCGTCAAAAGAATATTCTACCTTCGGACGAGGTTCCCTCGGTAGAGGTGCAGAAGGAGTAGGAGTAGATGTAGGTGGGGCCACATTGACAGCCAAAGATTCTTTATTTTTGTTCAAGTTAATGTTCAAAGTCTCTTTCGCTTTGCGATTGTTCTGACGATTGCCACCACCTGAATTCTGATGCTCATCGCGATCAGGGTTAGACATTTGTACCCCCAATTGTTTGAACTTGTCGGCACTTACTTCAGCAGCTTTGGCGTTGACGATGAATGAGGGCCAATCTTGGAATTGGGTAGATCCCGTCCACATACTGATAATAGGTAAAAGAGTTGCCTTACAAGTATCAATAGTGACAGCAGCTGGAGTCCCTGGAGGCATTTTCAAAGCTTCACGGCAGAACCGTTCAATAAAGCTCTCAGCAGTTTCATTATGTTTTTGTTTGATTTTGTTGAGAGCTGGCATAGTCATATCATTAAATCCTTCATAGAACCGTTCCAGAAAGATTTGTTTAAGACCTGAAAAGGATGTGATGCAACCATCGGGCAAACTTCTGTTCCAGTCGTATGCTACGCCGGCTAAACAACCGACGAACACTCTGGTAAGAAGAGCGTCATTTGGCTGAAGTTGAACAGTTATTACCTCAAAATGATTGATGAATTGACTCGGGAAAGTACTGCCATCGAACAGAGAGATTGTAGGGATTTTGTACTTTGGGGGAAACGGGACGTCCTTCCATTCAACCGGATAGGGCTGTTTAATCCCCAACCTTTGTAGATTGTCTTTCTCTTTAAATGCTTCAAACTGGGTTCGTAAGAGTTTGACAGCTTCATTGGCGTCTTCTAATGAAGAAGAAGGAGCAGGTTGAGTTGTAGTGGTAGGAGGAGGAACAACGTTGTAAGCACTACCCCCAGCTCCTGACTGGCTAGGCGTAGTTTGTACTTGCACTTGTACAGGAGGCATTTGGGGAGGCACTACCCCCAGCCCAGTATTGGCAGGTATTGAAGATGCTATGATCTCTGGAGTAGTAATAGGTGCAGTTGGTGGTGTAACATGCTGTGCTACAATGATGGAATGCATACTAGCAACCATCTCAGCCATGGTTTTTAATTTGTCTTCGAGTGCAGCAATTCGCTGTTCCTGATTTGCGGAGGTTGAAGCATCTGGATCATCGGTGACAACATAAGCCGTCACTTCTCTTGGCACAGTGGAAGATACTGTTTGTTCAGAACTTTCACTGTATGCATCATAATCAGAGAACGAATCATCTCATGACTGAGAAACAGGAAGATGACCTGAAGGGTTTTGAGGAAGATTCCTTTGACCGATTGTATCTCGGCTTCGAGAACGGGTATGTTGAAATACTCCTTCGGAAGATTCTTGAAGTAATTCCAAATACCGTTGGCTTGGCTTGCGGAGTCTACCATGCTTAGAGCATCTTTTACCCTCAGAGCCTCGGGAAGTCATATTAACAGAAGCATACAAAACTTCGTCTTCATCTGACATGGGTTCAGATTTAGCAAAAATTAAACGATCGAAGACAGATCGTTTTGTTGTTTTACAACAACATTGGATAATGACTTTATGATTACAGTAATGCTCAGATGGTTGAGATGGAGATATTGAATCTTTATCCCATTTTTGTCTTAATTGTTCTCGAAGGTCCACAACAGGACGAGAAAAGTTCCGAGGGATCTGTTCTTTGATAATATTCGGAATATGATTCCGATTCTTCAAATGTTTAGTCCCTTGAGTATACAGGGAAGTGCTTACTTCATTAGCATAAGTGTCGAGATTTTTGACCTTGGAGATTTGTTTTTGATGATGTTTGAACTTCGGCATTGGCTGTTTGCGTTTTACCGAAGTGGGTCGATTAAGATAAGTTCTGAGGTCAGCAAATTCACCCCCAGGAGTTTCTGTTTGAGATACTAACAGTTTTCCCTGTCTGGAACGACAAATTTGGAGAGTGGGGAGGTCCTGGAATTCTGCTATCGGAGTAGGCAGGATACCTCTTTGATTAGTACAAATACTTTTGTTATAAAGGAAAGAAGAATCCTTGTTTGCAAGAGTTCTCGAACTGATTGGTGCCGAGACACATTCAGATGGATCTTCTTCAGTAAAGACTAAAGAAGACTGAGAAAAGACCAAATGGCCTTTTCCCTTGTTTTGAGATGAAGGGTTAGCTAAAGAGCGTTTCCCTCTGTTATCTTCCAAGTCATGAGACGAGGAAGTTTAAGAAAAGACCAATGGACCTTTTCCTTTGCTTTGAATAGAAAGAGGAGTAGCCAAAGGGCTACCCTCAGTGGATTGCGCAGGGACAATAGGGTGTTTAGGAAGAGGAGCAGAATCTCTTCTTTTGTTATAAGAAGAAGGGAATTTAGCCAAAAGGCTATTTTTCTTGGATTGCGCAGACTTGGTTTGCGCATGGGTGGAAGGTGTACTAGTCATTTGTGCATTAGAAGCTTTGGTAGGAAGTGCATCAGGAGTTCTTGTACTAGAGTGCTTGGGATGCACTTTGGTTACTGGAGTGCTATTTTGCGCAGGAAAAGCCACTGCCAATTGCGCCAGAGTCATAGGAGTCTTCTGTTTTGACAAGGCAGCATATGAAGTAGCTTGCACAAGAGTTGCAGCAGACTGTGCAGTCTTGACTGCAACAGATTATACAGCAGTTGCTGAGACAGACTGTGCAACAGTTGACACAGCAGTTTGTGCAGCAGTCTGACTAGCAGATTGTGCAACAGTTGGCACAGCATCCTTGGTGGCAAAACTGTCAGATTGTGCAGCAGACTTGGAGACCCAAACTGAGCGCACTTTGCTCTTGGCAGAAGTGACTGCAGTACGGGGAGTGGTCTTGGAGTTGAGCATCGCCTCGTAGGCTGTCTGGTTGACCTTAACAACCAGCGTCTTCTGCGTCTTCCCGATAGACGCTATGTCACATTGAGTTGCTACTTCCTCGTCGGAGGAGAAAGTTGTCCCCAGCAGAGTTGCCATTTTGTTTGCAAAAACAAAAGTATAAAACTTTATTGATTCAAACTGTAATAAAGATTACAAAAATTCTGGGAAAATTACAACTATAGGAATCCAATCTTGATGACGATTGCTTTATCCCTTGGACGACGTGAACTTTGAAGACGAAGCCTTTGAAGTTGAAAACAACTCTGGAAATTGAAGGCAAAAGCCTCTGAAGTTGAAGACAAAAGTCTCGGAAGAATTTAGTAGCACTTTGGCAAGAACTCCTGAACTCTCTGATTTCTGATCTCTGATCTTGATCCCCTTGAAATGAAGACTTGAAACTCTATTTATAGAGTTCTGAAAATAACTAACTTTCAGTTATTTTGGACTGCACAAGCTGATGTGCGCAGCAACTGGTTTGCGCAGATATGGACTGCACAGGCAGTTACTGGATCGTGGGTCAACTATCTGAGACACATGGCATTATTTGATTGAAATGCGCATGATCGTGCATAGACAGTTGCCACATAATGAGCAATTGATGGCATGAATGCCACATGTAATTTATCAGTTATGTTGGTAGAATGCGCAAAGTGAACTGCGCATACACTGGTTTGCGCAGACTCAGACTGCGCAGGCTTCGTTTGCGCAACCACGGATTGTGCTGCCAACTGTCAGCCGTCCTCGAGCACTGTGCGGCACCAAAAATGAACAGTCTCCTCGTTATTCGTGTTGTCAGCTGTCAGGAAGATCTGATTTGATTCAGTCAATGATGACTTCTGCCACGTCAGCCTGCGCAGTTGGGAACATGCGCAAACCAACCTGCACAAAGTGACGTCTGCGCAATCTGTTGTCTGTGCAACTCATCAAAATGATGAATATCTTGAATTTTTGACTTTGTTGATTGATACAACTTGATTTTTCAGGACCTACACCGCCATTCTGATCTACGGCTCTTCCTGTACAATAAAGACGAGGCCCGGGCATCCTTATCTTTGGATGTAACATGCACCTTTCGCCTGCCTCGGAAGCCCTCGACTCCGGCTTTTGGATGTAACAGTTATCTTCAAGTGCATCAATGAAGACATGGCATCGCATCTTCACCCTCGGGAGCACTTCGTCAACAGAATGCACTCGAGTACACAAATTCATGTCGGAAAGACGTGAGAGAACGAGAAGCAAACCTTCTCTCCATGCCACTATTTATAGGCCGGGCAAATCAAACCCATGCGCCAGGTGGATGGCTCTCCGAATTTTATGCAATGAATTTGTATTTAATGGATGAACCGGACGCTTCGAATTTGTATTTAACAGTCGCTGCATTAAAGAACGTGTCACGAAGCGGATGCGTCGGCCAGACCGCGCATCACACAGACGCGCCCTTCAACATCAAGCGCATCAGCACAGACGCGCCCTTCAACATCAAGCGCATCAGCACAGTCGCGCCCTTCAGTACCAAGCGCATCACAGAGGATGCGCCCCCATGCGTCCCCATACGCCTAGTGGAACGCCAATCGACGCGCCCACTCAGCTGTCCATCGAATGTCAGAAACATTAAATGCTGAACTGACAGAGTTGGCAGCACACCTCCCAAAGTCTGAACAGTTGACAGCTTTTTCAGAAGACGAAGCGTCGGCAACGTCAGCATCATCATTACCTTTACTTCGACGGCTACTGCCACGTGGCCACCCAACCATTCGCATGCGCCTCCGCAGCCATGCGCCCAAATCTGCATGTGCCTCAAAAGCCATGTGTCTCAAACATTTTACTGATCCCTAAAGACAGTAGAAAAGTCACCATTAAAGCTCTGCATGCGCCTCAAAAGCCATGCGCCTTAGACTGCTCTCTGATCCCGAAAGACAGGAGTTAAGTCACTTCTGAAGCCTCGCATGCGCCTCAAAAGTCATGCGCCCTGAATGGTTCGTGACTCCTAAAGGTTACGAGCCAAAGTCTCCTCATGCGCCCAATCCTAGGCGCATTCCACCAGATCATTCCCTCCATCAAATCTGAGATGTCCGAGCCTTGAGTCGACGACACGTGTCCTTTGACTCAACTCACCCAAGATTTCTGCAATAAAAAGATCTTCCCCTCTGCTACGTGCCGGCTCACAACAACAGTATGAAGAGTTCAACTCCTCGATCAGGGCACATCGTCCATACTCCTCCATCAGTAATCACCACGTGGCGTCCCCACGTACCAGCGCATCCTACATATGCGCATGAGCAGCCAGCCTGCAAAACTATAAATAGAGGGATCATTTTCTTCTCACGGACACACAGAAAAAGGCACAGAATATCCAACGAACGAACATATCACCAGAGAGACAGATACAGACACTTAATTTCTTCATTCTCTCAGCAAGCTCCAGCACCCAGAGCAATCCAGACCTTCAGAGAACCGATAACCGTCGTCAGTTCGTCAACGGAGTCAATGCATTACCACTCGCTCCATCGGCACAAGGAACCCAGATAAACAAAAGTGTACTCCTAGGACTACATCTAAGTCCTATTTTGTAATACTGTTCTGTTTGTATTGAAATTTGCAATCAAAAAATTTTAATGGCAAACAAGCTGGCGACTCTGCCGGGGACCTCTTTCTCCTCCACCGAGAAAGCTGTATCGTAAACCGACGATGTGAAGGTGGGCTCCTCCCACAAGACGCTGGTCGTACACCTCAATCAACAGGCGTATGAGGAGTTCATCTCTGAAGGAAGTGCGAGTCCTTCGAAGCGGCTACCGAAGCCGAAGAAGACCCGCCGAGTCTGGGTGCGCAAGGTCGACGCCTCGGGCACCACCACCGAAGGGGATGCGCCAATCCAGCCTTCCCTTCCTGCTGACGCCCTCAGCAACCAAGATGCGCCCACCGGTGCAGGGCATCTCTCGGGGAAGCGTGCGGCTGACCATATTCCCCAGCCATCTCCCTCTCAGGCGAGGAAGATGCGTCGATGGAGCAGGGGCGCAGCCAATGCCCCGCGCATCACCTCTGATGCGTCACAAAAAGTCTCTGTCTTTGACAGACTCACTCGCTGTAATGGCGAGGAGAATTTGAATTCTAAGTACTACGCGCCCCAGCGGCCTGGTACGAAGAAGTCCAAGGCAGCACGGGCCATGCGTCCCAAACGTGCTATGCCAGCAACAAGCCAGAAGCATGCGCTCATAATCATGCGCGCTGCTGATGGTAAGTTGTACAAGGTCGACTCGAGTGCTGCGGTGCCGAGAACGAGCCGACCTTCAAAGTCTTCGTCTCACTTGGGCGCATCTACTGCGTTCACAACCAAGTCGAGTAAGGCAAATCCAGTGGTCTTGAACTCCTGCGCCTCCTCCGGTTGTGCGTTTGAGGTCCGTTCAAGTCACTCCAAATGTTGTGGTTTCCCCACTTCTGATCGGGATGCCTGTTTGGTATTAGATCAGGGGGCGCAGCACTCACTTGACCACCCCGGCGCTCGGCCTTGCCATGCGCCTGAAGGGGGTGCAAAGGTGGCACTCTCCTCCAACGATCTGCGTAACGTGATTAGTCACAAGCGTCGACCAGGAGAGTTGACTGACAAGCACGATGCACCTCTCACGTGGCATACTTGTACTGTGGTCACCATCAACTGCTGTTGCAAAGCAGCAGTCCCACCAAGGCAGTCGATGTTCCAGCGGCTACAACCATCGACACCTCTCCAACGTCGCCTCGGGAAGAAGGTGTCAACAGAAGAAGAACCAATGGTTGCATCATGCAACGTGATCTCCAACTCCTCGTCAGTCCGAAAGGCGACTGGCAGTTTCTCTTCCTCGTCCAAAAGCCAACCGAGGAAAACCAAGACAGCTGTCTCGTCCTCCGGAGTGTTCGAAGGCACTCGAGCGAGGAAGAAGATCTTGGAGGAAGCTGGGGGTAGTCCGACCCTTGTGGAGCCTCCTTCCGAAGACGAGTGTGTCCAAAGCACACCTGGGGCAAATTCTCGAGGCAAAATCAGCCTCCCAGAAGCCCCTGAAGACAAGGATATCCCCCAGAACATAGCTGGGGGTAATCTAGCACCTGCGGACCCGAATTCCGGAGAAGAAGAGGCCCTTCAAGACGGAGCTGATGGTAATCAGGCCCTTGCAGATGCGCCCGTGGTGAATGTTCTCCCGAACATAACCGAGGGTAGCCAAGACGAAGCTCCAGGAGAGGCGACTCCCCTACAAGAGAGCGCGGCCGAGAGTGAGGCCTCAACCCATCCATCCACTCCCGGCCGTGTCATGACAGTAAACGTGACTGGGGCTGATATCGAGTCTGATGCGCCACCAACGGACCTCGTCCAGCGCATGGATACTCTGGAGGGAGGACTCAAAACCCTCTCTGCCTCCATACAAATACGGACTCAAGCAGTGTTTGAGATACGGTCTGCTTTGGCGAAGACACCTTCTACCGGTCCCGATCCTGGGGCCAATGGAGAGTCGAGTGTACCCCTTCAACGGATATCCTCGGACGCAGATCGCCGAGAAGCACCTCGGACGTCGGAGCCCTCAAATGCTCAACATCCGGTGGTACCACCTTCTCCGACTCCCAGCTCCACGGAAGACGTGGTCGAGATGATCAGGGACCTGCGCGAGCGCTTTGAGTCTAAGAGGAGACAATAGGAGCGCCAGAAAATGGGCATCCCCCAGCCTTATTCCCTCGAGTGGAATAAGGTGGTTTATCTCCCAAAATATAAACCACAAACACTGACGCCGTACGACGGGACGGACTCTCCGTGTTGCTACCTGACGTACTTCCAGTCTCAGACGGGGCATCTTCCAAAGGAGGACGTGCTACTCACCAGCATATTTGTTGGGGCACTGAAAGGAGTAGCGTACGACTGGTACTACAGCCTCCTCGACAATTCAATATCTTCCTTCGACGACCTGACATGCCTCTTTCTCGATCGTTTCTATGACGGCGGAAAGGACATGACGATGGCGTCCCTCATAGGGATACGCCAGAAGGAGAAGGAAACGGTTCGGGTGTTCATTGAACGCTTCCGACAGGCCTGCTTCAGACTACCTCCGGGCATGCCAGAACATGCGCTCCTCTCCTCCTGCAGCATGAACATGCTGTCTGCAGTCAAACTCTGGCTCAACTCCACTCCTCCTCCCGACTGGAGTTCCTTGATCATTGAAGCCGAAGCCGCAGAAAAGAAGGCGGCCAATGTGCGTCTTCTGGGAGTCAGCTTTCCCGCCTTTGATGACAAGGGGAAACGGCCTGCAGCCAACAACACCGGACGAGAGACCAAGGGAAAACAGGCATTGACTGTCAATGCCTCAAAAGGTGCGTCGGTACCTGCTCAGAAGCCTCCACTTGCACCAAGGCCAAAGGAGGTTTATTCGTTCAACGACGAAGACACCCTGCAACTCTTTGAGATACTGAAGCAGGGTGACAAGATCAAGCTGCCGGACCCAAAGCGTCCCGACGAAGTTGGAAAAGTGGACAACCTGAGGTACTGTCACTACCATCGGTTTGTCGGACACCCAACCAAGGACTGCTATGTCCTCAAGAATTACATCCAGCGCATGATCAATGCGGATGTAATCTCCATCGACTACGAGGAGAAGACGGTGTCGGCCAACGTGGTGTCACTCCAGTTCGGCACCTTGCCGCCAACAACAACACAGGATGGCGTCGTCCCCATCCCTAAGGCAACAATGGAGGTGGTTAACGTACCACCTACCCGTGACAACGTGAGTGGACTCATCCCACTCACCACATCTCAAGGAGAGGTCCTATGGGTTCACCCCGACCTCGTCTCCGAGGTGACTCAACCGGAGGTATGCCCTACCTCCAAATCCAAAGGCAGGAAGATCAAGTCTTGCCGTACGGTCTCTTCTTCAACAGAAGAGGCACTTCCTGTGCAGACGCGTTCACAACAGAACGTCCAACCCGACGAAGCTGCCACCGAGGTGGAGCCTCCTTGCACCGTCCCTGCTGCCCAGGAGGAGGGTCCAGCTAAGCCCTCAGCAGCCAATAAGCAGAAGCATGTGGAGGCTCGTTTCGACAGACCTCTACGAAAGGAGAATGCTTCGGGGCTAGCCAAGCCCCACAACTTTGACATACTGGCACAACTGGCCAGTACTCCTGCCCGTCTATCTTTGTTCGAGCTCCTGCGTCTTTCCAAAGACTCCCGTGAAGCTCTATGTGAAGCTCTGAAGGATGTTGAATCCTTTCTCAGTCAGGTCAAGCAGCCTGAAGATCTCCCAACTACATGTGCGCACTGTCATTGTGCAGATAAAGTTATCCCGAACATAACCGGCCACTGTACTATACAGGGTATGTCGGTTCAGTCAAGGTAAAGCAGATTTAGATCGATTCGAGGTCTTCCCTCAGCATCATTCCGAAGATGCTGCTCTCAACACTGGGGATCCCAATGTACCGGCTGGTGCCCTCTAACACAACAATCAGTGGCTTCAACGCCAGCAAAAGCGAGCCGCTGGGCAAAATTCAGCTGAAGTGTCACATCGGTAACCTCAGAACTGAGGTGACCTGCTACGTTGTGGATGCCGATGTCAACTACAACATCCTGCTCGGTCGACCATGGCTGTATGAGTACATGGTGGTGCCATCCACGCTCCACCAGTGTATGAAGTATGTGTCCACCAACGGCATCATCCGGACGGAGTTCGCAGACATTGACCCTTTCAAAGGGATTGAAGCCTACTTCACCGATGCTGACTTATACAAGTCACCTGATGAGGAGGAAGCCAACGATGCTGACGAAGAAGCAAAAACGGCAGCAGAACCGGACATGGAGCCTGAGGTCACTTCCGACGCCCCTTTGAAGATCCGACTCAAAGGCAAACTGCCTCAAAAGTTGCCTCCCATGAGCATCAAGCTACCCGGGAAAGCACCAGCTGCTCCTGAAGCTCCCCTGAAGATACGGCTCAAGGAAAAGCCGCCTCAAACATCGGCTCCCCTTGTGGCAAAACTACAAGGAAAGACTCCAGTCACTAGAGGCACAGCGGAGGCACCTCTGAAGGTGCGTCTTAAAGGCAGGCCGCCGTCATCCCAGCCGCCAGAGAAGGCCCATGTAGTCCTCTCGGACTCCAAGACCAATGCTGTGGTGGACTCTCTCGATCCTACTCAAGTGCTTACAGATAAAGAGCTGAGGGATTATATCTCCACTGACGTAGATGCCCCCTCACTGGACAATGTAATCCCACGGGATAAAATCTCATATTTTATCAATAATAGAGTGTCTTTTAATTATTCCTGTCTTCCACATTGGAATGCTATGCATACATTAGATAACGCTCTATGGTCGTTGCAAACACAAATAACGACCATCCATCATGTAAATCGAGTAGTCCCGTCCCAAGGGTTCTGTTACATAGTCCTACCTCGGAGTCGAGACGAAGAATCCATCATCTTCGGCAAGGCCGAGCGTCATCAAGACCTCTCGCCACTCGAGCCAGAACCAGATGCCGGCAGAATGCAACTCTATCGGTACACGGACAAGGCAAAGTACCTCATCCAAAAGATGGGTTACGACCTGAAGAGCAACAAAGGCCTCAACTATGGCAAGGGTCGACGTCTCCCTCTCCGGCTTCCAACTCCTAAAGGGAAGCCACAGGACTACTACAACCGGACTCGACGGGGGGTAGGCTATGTCACGCCACCATCAACTCCAGAGAGCTCAGGCACAGAAGAAGTAGAACATTCTCACTCGTCTGAAGTATCAACGTGGGATTCCGATACCAGTATCGGATCTGTCTTCAAGAGAGTGCTGTCAGCCAACATGACATCTACACAATCTCAAGAAGAAGAAGAAGAAGACCAAGCACCAGAATTCTTCGAAGAAGAACCCTGGGCTCAACGCCAAGGACAACAATGGGAGTCTTGTTTTGAATTACGTGAACCTCCCACCGAAGACGAAGTCGAGCAGATCGACCTTGGGGATGGATCTTCTTCCAAACCCATCTTCGTCAGCAAAAGCCTGAAAGGAGAAGACCGAGAATCTTTAATCCAGCTGGCTAAAGAGTATATCGATGTCTTCGCCTGGAGCTACGAAGATATGTCAGGACTTGATTCCCAGATCGTGATGCATAGGCTGAACATCCTACCTGATGCCAAGCCTATCAAACAACAGCAGCGACGCTTCCGTCCGGATATTATGAACGCCATCGATCAGGAGCTGGACAAGCTCTTGACCCGCGACTTCATTCGTGAAGAGCAACACCCAGATTGGGTAGCCAACGTCGTCCCCGTCACCAAGAAAAATAGGAAGATACGAGTCTGTATCGACTTCAGGGACCTCAATTCTGCTTGCCCGAAGGACGTATTCCCGCTTCCAATCACTGACGTGATGATCGACAACACATGTGGCTTCGAGTGCATGTCCTTCATGGATGGGTATTCGTGCTACAACCAGATCAAGATGTTCCCTGATGACGCAAAAACACGTCATTCAGGGCTCTAAAGGGTGTTTTCTGCTACACAGTGATGCCCTTTGGCTTGAAGAACGCTGGTGCGACATACCAACGGGCTATGAGCACCATTTTCCGTCAACACCTTCGCAAGACAGTCGAATGCTATGTCGACGATATCGCAGTCAAGAGCCATCTCAAAGGAGATCACCTGCAAGACCTCAAGACAGTCTTCGACCTCATGCGGGCGCATCAACTCAAGATGAAGCCCGCTAAATCCTTTCTGGGGGTTTCTAGCGGGAAGTTCTTGGGCTTCATCATCACGGCGAAAGGCATTCATGTCGATCCTGAGAAGACCAAAGCCATCCTTGATATGGACCCTCCGAAGAACCTTCGAGAACTGCGGGGCCTACAGGGACGTCTGGCATACATCCGGAGGTTCATAGCAAACCTCTCCGGCAAATGTAAATCCTTCACCCAGCTCATGAAGAAGGGAGTCTCTTACGTCTGGATAGAGGAATGCCAAAAGGCTTTCAACGACATCAAAGCCTACTTGACGAGCCCACCAGTCCTGGTGGCACCCGTCGTCGGCAAACCGTTTCTCCTTTATGTCCGTGCCATGGATCATTCCCTCGGTGCTCTGCTAGCTCAGAACAGCGATACAGGTTATGAGCAAGCAATCTACTACCTTAGCCGAACTTTGATCGGGGCCGAACACCGGTACAACCCCGTTGAGAAAGAGTGCTTGGCTTTGGTATTTGCCATCCAAAAGACTCGATATTATGTCTCGGGGCAGACAATTCATGTCATTTCTCGAGTCAATCCGCTCAGGGTCCTCATGACGAAGCCAGGATCACTGAACTCCCGGCTAGCCACATGGGCGATCTTGCTAACACCATACAACATGGTGTTCGTGCCACAGAAGGCTGTTAAAGGTCAAGCTCTGGCCGACTTCTTAGCTGCACACCCCATCCCAGAGTCCTCAAGGCTCTATAAAGACATCCCGAATGAGGTCCAAGAATCAAACGTCACCGAAGAAGGCTCCGTCTGGCGGATGTTTTTCGATGGCGCTTCAAGAACAGGCCCCAAAGGCCAAATCATCGCAGGAGTGGGGGTGGTATTAGTCTCCCCCGATCAACTGGTCATCCAGCGTGCTTACTCCCTTTCGAAGCCGTGCTCCAACAACGTTGCCGAGTACAACGCGCTCATTATGGACTCCAGCTAGCACAACAGCTGGGGGTGAATCATCTGGAAACCTACGGCGACTCAAAGCTCGTCGTAAACCAGATCAGAGGACAATACGAGGTTCGCCATGAAGATCTGATCCCCTATCATGAAGTTGCATTGAACATTATTTCAATCTTCACCGGGTTATTCATCGAACACATATTTCGTTTACAAAATCTAGAGGCTGATGCTCTGGCTGACCTCGCTGCCTCCTTGGCGGCACCCCTCGGAACTCAACACTACGTCACGGTAGTGGGTCGAGACTTGGTCTGCCCTAAAAACAACCTGCGCTCACAAGTGGCCCACGCCATGTCAACGGGTGTCGGTGTTAACGTCCGAGATTGGAGATTTCCATTCATCGACTTCGCTGTCAACAAAATTCTTTCAGAGGCCCCGAAAGAAGCCGTCTCAGTCAGGAGACGCTCTCTTCGATTATACTACGATACAGCCACTAAAATGCTGTACCGACGCTCCTACGATGGACTTCTCCTTCGATATTTGTCCAACGAAGAAGCAGTCGAAGCCCTTCGAAAAGCTCACGATGGAACCTGCGGGGCCCATCAACCTGGCCCTATGTTGCAGGATCGACTGCGACGCATGGGCTACTACTGGCCAACCATGGCCGCTGACGCTGTTGAATATGCTAAGAAGTGCCACGCGTGCCAACTTCACGCAGACTTCATACATACACCGTCAGAACCACTACATCCTACGGTCGCCTCCTGGCCCTTCGAAGCTTGGGGTATGGACATTGTGGGACCGATCACCCCTCCTTCATCAAGAGGACACCGCTTCATCCTAGCAATCACCGACTACTTCTTCAAATGGGCAGAAGCAGTTCCGCTAGCAGAAGTGAAAAGCTCCAGAGTGATCAGCTTCATCAAGCACCACGTCATCTACCATTTTGGGGTGCCCCGGAGGATCATCCACGACAATGGTCCTCAGTTCATCAGCCACATTTTTAGCAGATTCTGTGATAAGAATCGTATTCAAAACGTGGCATCAACCGCCTATAATCCGGCTGCAAACGGATTAGCAGAGGCGTTTAACAAGACTATCGTCAGGCTACTCAAAAAGGTCGTGTCATCTAACAAATGCGACTGGAACGAAAAGCTTGGCGAATGCCTATGGGCCTACCGCACAACGGTACGGACCCCAACATGCAACACACCATTCTCCCTGGTCTACGGGAGCGAAGCGGTACTGCTTCTCGAGATTCAGATACCTTCACTTCGTGTAGCAATCACAAACCAACTCATAGAAGAAGACAATCAACGTCGTCGTCTGCGGGAACTGGAGGCACTCGATGAAAAGCGTCTCCTAGCTCAACAACACATCGAACTCTACTAAGCCCGTATATCACAGGCTTTCAATAAGAAGGTCAAGCAGAGGACTTTCCAGGTTGGCGACCTGGTTCTGGCAGTCAGGTGGCCGATGGTGTTAACTCACAAGACACCAGGAAAGTTCGAACCCAAGTGGGAAGGACCTTTCATCATAGAGACGGTTTACTCAAACGGTGCTTACCGCCTCGCCAAACCCAATGGGGACTTGTTCATGATGCCCATCAACGGCAAGTTCCTAAAGAAGTACTACTCTTGACATCTTTTCAGACATGTACTTCCACTCCACAAAATCATACGCCTCCGAAACCCAGCTGTTCCGTGGCATCCTCCAGAAGAAGGACAACCACGTCCACATCACCTCTGAGTTGTTCTCCTACGCCCTACAAGACGGAATCTTACACCCCGTAAGACTACGCTATCCATCATGTTTACCACGTCCACATTACCTCTGAGTAAACATCCCGTACAGACAACCCCTGCGTTGCCGTACATTGATCGCAGAACTTCCACGTCCACATCACCTCTGAGTAGTTCCGCGTGTCCCCCAGGATCATTCCTATCACGTCCATAACACCTCTGAGTAGGGTGATTCCACCACTTGAACCCCATATTTGCCACGTCCATATTACCTCTGAGCAAACATGTTGGTTCTTTCAAACTTATTATCTGTACCTAAAAATCAAGGTGCACAAAAGATAATAGGTCCACACAAATCATCAAGTTCATGACAACAAAAATGAACACATCACAAAAAGTTGTGTACTTTTTTATTTTCTAAAAAAAGAGAGTAAGGGACTACACTTTCCCCAGCAAGAGTTACAAAAATACAAAAAGAAGAGGCTACAATCCTTAAGCATCCCCAGGGTTGGCTGAAAGCTCTCTGACTCGGCGTCTCAAGTCTGCCGCACGAGTCTCCACAGTCGCCGGGACTCGACGCTCAGCCTCTTGACGCATCGATTCAACAGCCTCAGCAGAAGGATCATTCTCATGCTTCTCATCAAACTGTTGTCGCTGCTGAACCAGGGCAAGAGTCCGCTGAGTGAAAGTTGCTTCTTCCTTCCCTTCTTGAATGCTACCTGTTTAGCCTGGACACGTTCGGCATCTAACTGGAATCGGGCCCGCTGGTCCTCAAGGCGACGAATCTGGGCGTTAATCTCCACGATATTAGCGTCCAATGCAGCTCACGTTTCCACTGTCTCCCACATGGACTGAGACAACCGCTCTACCGCAGCTTCAGTTACAGCCACTTCGTGCTCCCAGGCACTCACAGTGGCCGGGTAGGAAGACTCAATCTCGGCGATCAGCTTTCCCTTCTCCGCATCTATCAAGACGGAGACGTCATTTCGCTGGATGCGCTAAAGTTCCGAGAGCCGCTGGTCCAGCTCAACTATCGAAGCCTCCAGGATCTCGGCCATATGATCATGACCTTGGTGAAGACGGATCAGGTCAATATAAGGTATTGCCAGAGTTCTTGCCGTCGCAAAGCTCCCGTTGGCATCCATCACCGCAGATACACCCTTCCGCAGCATTTTGTACATTGTCTCAACGATGAATTTCACATATTTATCTGCGTCCGCCAGCACCTGCGGCGTCATAGCAGGGGTTGGAGGAGCTACTCCTGTCGGCGGACCGGAAGAAGACCCGCCGACCTCAACCTGCGAGGCTGGAACCTCGGTATCAGTAGGCTCTTCATCAACAGGGGCCTGACTACTAGCCCGAGGAGCCAAGGGAACAGAGGAAGCCGGCACAGGCGTCGAGATTGTACCCCAAGTAGAAGGGGCAACAGAGGGTTCCATCACACCCTTACCCTTTCCAAACTCGGAAGTACCACCGACGTCAGCGGCCACCTCTCCAACACCTAACCTGCTATCACCAGCCAATACTTCCCCTGGTAGAACGGGAAGATCAACACTTACCTCCTGACTTGTCCCTGAAGTCAGGACCGCCAGACGAGTCACTTTATCAAATCCCTCTACAGGGATAGGACTTGTCGCTACCCCCTGATTGGTAGCCACCTCAGCTTCCGCCGCTGAGTCTGGGGTAGGGCTCGACAATGATGCAGCCGACCTCCCCTCATCATAACAAGGAGGGAAATCAACCCTCTCCTCTGTTCCAACCATCTCTGTTGCCCCCGCAACAGGCTCTTACAACTCTGGAGCATCGTCATCCGAAGACGACGAACTCCACTCCACATCATCATCACGAAGCCTCGTGTCTGCTGGACCCTCAACGTCCAAGGCCCTCACGGCAGCTGGCACCATCCCAGAAGTTGCTGCAACCTCTGCATCTCTTTCAACAAAATTTGGAGATAGTAAAACCTCTGCAGGGACATCTCCGGGACTCTCCTCTATTGGAGACATTACCATCGGAGGTATACGCTCGTCAGAAGAGCTTGCTACCTCCTTTGGTTTACTGATACCCGGTTTTAAAACACGGGTCTTCTTCTTCGACGATCCCTACAAAAAGAAAAGCACAAGTCACCAAAATGACAAGATGAGCCAAAAATTACAGAGGACTCCTTACCTCAGCAGGAGCTGATTCCACTTGCGGTACAGGTGGCACTCCCGTTGCCTTTGGAGTCGTCGTCTTTCTCGACCTTTTTGGTACAGACGAGCCGGCTTTCGCGTCAGCCTGCCTCTTCCCAACAAGGGGATCTCTCACTGATGCTGCAGCGGCAGCCCAATATCCTGCCAATTCTGGTGGACGATATGATCGAGCTACCATCAACATGTTCGCCGTGGCCTCCAGCTGAGTTCCAATAATGAAACTAGTCTCTCTATCATAACCTGGAGACGCAGTATTCATTGTGCAATACAGCTTAGCTGCCGAATACAGGATCTGTGGCTGAGGGTTGCGAACGGGCGCCGTAAACTGAACACCAGTGCACCCAGCATTGTAATATTGTCAGCCCCGGGCTCCATCCAGCAAACTACCGATGAACCCCAGACTGTTACTGGGATTCCGTAGCATTAGCTGGGTATAGCCAAATTGGCGAGCGAATCGGCTGGGCAGATATGGCTCCAGGTAACACCTATTCTGGTTCCGATAGACCAAGTGAGAAGGCCGAGTACTTTGCAACCAACGAAAACCCCATTTCGGCAGAGTAATCGCGTCCTCACCAGAGTCGACTAAATCTTGGTCAGCCTCAAAATCTTTGAAGATAGGGCCAACCTTGACAATCTTCCACCCCTGAAGGTAGGACAAAACTCTACTGCAAACGGGGACGCCAGTGTGTAACCACTTCCTCTTGTAGAAGCGACGGATAAAGGCATCTCCTTCAACATGATCCTCCTCCGGACCTGGACTCATCACGTTCGGATGATGCAGAATCAGCCATCCCATAAGATAATGGAATGGCAGTTCAGTCCGGAGAAAGTTGTCATTTTTACCTCTCCCCTGGATCACGTCATCAGCAAAAGTCCTCAAACCCCGCAACAGGTTACACACCATCGCGGGAAGGAGAGCTAAGGGACGTCCAAAGGCCAGCTTTACGGCAGGCAAAATAAGGTTCCGATGTACCCTCTCCACTGCACCAGAACCGCCCGTAAACACACAATCTCGGAGCCATATCATCAAATATGCTGTCAGCACCGCCTTAGACGACATCCGGTGCTTACAATGCCAGAACCAGCTATACGCATTCTCGCCATCCTTATTGGAACGAGGAGTCCTCTCGTCCAGCCGGCTTATCTCAGAAGTCACTTCCGCAGGTTTCAGTCCTTGCGGAGTCGTAAACCGAATCCTCGAGGGGTCCGCCAAATCCTGTTTGAAAATATAATCCCTCCAAGCAGTCACATGAGGCTGGATCTTGCCTTTGTCCTTCCGGTGCATCAAATAATGATGGCTCGCCACTTCTTTGAAAACGGCCATCATCTCCGGGTCCTTATTTTCCAGAACCTGGATCTCTTCATTCGACGGGAAATATTCCTCGTACGGTTCTGAGCCCCAGGGAAGCTTGGACACTTCGTACATCTCTTGGAGAGCCAACCCCAACTCCTCCACTGGAGTGTAGAATGTGCCAGTCTGGGTATTGAACAATTCCAAGAGTGCAAGAAACATAGGTTTATTGAGATCCACGCCAGCCTGTGTGGCACGGATTACGGCTGTCAGCCCAATCTCCTTAAGCTCAACCTTGAACTTCGAAAGCACCCAAATGGTCAACTCGTCCCACCTCGAGATATGATGACACCAACCTTCAACCCTAAAGCAACCATTCGGATACATGACCCTCAATGTCAGCATCCGACTTGTGAAGATTGAGGCACTGAAGGCAAAAGTGTCATTTGGGACTTCACTGTAGAGGCTCCCAGGACGCAAAGTTCGGCAACTGAACGAGGGACCGGTTCGTGTAGCAGCCAGGGTATCCCTCTGGTTCGAGGTAGCATCAATCGAAAGAGCACCCCCCAGGGCCCCTCCCTGAGAAGGAGTAAGCTCCCAGGGCATCCTTCTCTTCAAAGCTAAACGATAGAAGGCTGTCAGCGGCAACTGGCGGTCAAGTTGTCGTATGTACAGCACCATGCCTTTTGCATAAAAGAACCAGTCTTCTTTGACCTTCAGTATCTTCGTTTCAGTGGAGATCAGGCGATCACCGAACAAAAAGGCAGGTTTTAAGAAGGTCACATCCTCGGATTCAGTAGATTTCAGTTTTTCGCTCTCCATCATACTCTGGAGGAAAATCGGCAACTGGTTCTGGATCTGCAGCACTCTCTCAGGAGGTTGATCCTGTATGATAGCACCCTTGGCAGGGTTGACAACCGCCTCGTCAAAATCAACTCCTATTTGACAAAGGAAAGCATCCAAAAGGACCTCATTCAGCAGAGGAATTGTCATCGATACTGGCACAACAAAAATCAAAAGTCAGGCCAAAAGACAAAGTGTGTCAAAGCAACCTGGCGCATCATCTGGGTTTAAACCCATGCGCCTAAGTAAAAAGCTTCGGCGCATCATCAGGGTGTGAACCCATGCGCCTCAGTAAAAGGCTTCGGCGCATCATCTGGGTATGAACCCATGCGCGTCAGCAAGAGGCTTCGGCGCATCATCAGGGTGTAAACCCATGCGCGTCCGCAGTTAAACTTCGGTGCATGATAATGGTCTAAACCTATGTACGTCGGCGGGGTAAAACCTCGGCGCGGACAGAAGTCCATGTGCGTCGGCAGCAGAGAGTTAGGGCACACTAACTCAGTCGCATGATCCAAGGATCGTCTGAACAAAGAAATTAGTAGAAGAGACGACACCCACCCGTCACAGCGGGTCGAACGTGGGCCGGAGTCACAATGGTGACAGGAGCATCCTCCTCGGCATACTCCGTCGGCTCCTTTCTCTTGCCAGCACCGCCGCGAGGAGTCTTGGGTGCCATTCTTTGAGAGAAGAAAAGTTAGGGTTTTTTGAAGAAGAACTCTAAAGAAAGCAAAAGCAAGAAGAAGAAGAACTCTCTCTCTCTCCATCTCTCGCCTATTTATAGGGCTTGGTCGTACGCGTGAACCGATGAATGTGTGATCTCAGCCGTCACCTCGGGTTCTATGAAAAGATAACCACAAATAAAACCAAAAAGATCATCATTAATCTTTTTCGGTTACCGAGGCGTCATCCGAGCAGAGCATGCACCCCATCACTGATGCGCGGAGTATCTATGCGCCCCGACAGACATGCGCCTCTACCACCATGCTTCTTATTCAAAGTATTCCAAAAGTTTTGAAAACTTTGAAGGGGGTCTTGTAGAAGCATGAAATTTCACAACCAGAAAGCCTATGCGCCAGACTACATGCGCCAGAGCTCGGACAAAGTACTCCACAGCCAAAACAACAAGTATAGACATTGAAAGAGGACTTTTTATTTAACATATAAAAGTCTATTACATGTCCAAAGAAAGACTGTACAAAGAAGAATTTATACAAAGAAAAGATCCTAAATCTACAGCCAGCAGCCACTATGCGCTCTCAGGCAGGCACAACAATTATCATACGCCCTCGATCAGGCGCATCCCACTATGCGCCCTCAGTAAGGCGCATCCTTTTCAGTAGCTCCGTTATGTGCATCCCAGTTATGTACATCCCTTCAGCAGCCCAGTTATGTGCCACCCTTCCAGCCAGGTTCACCTGATAAGTGCTTCGACTAATGAAGCATTTATTGAGCAGAACGAGGGTGGCAATCAACCCTCTAGCCAAGGAAGGAAAAAGAACCACAAGCCGACCTGTGGCCAGGGGAGGCTTCGAAAGAGCCTCCAAAGACCAAGGAAGATCGCAATCGAAATGTGGCTAAAGGAGCAGCTTTCAAACCCACCAGAGTGGACAACACCCACTTTGAAGGAAGAAAGAGCCTAGCACCGCCATTCCGATCTACGGCTCTTCCTACATAACGAAGACGAGGCCCGGGCATCCTTATCTTTGGATGCAACAGGCACCTTCCGTCTGCCTCGGAAGCCCTTGACTCCGGCTTTTGGATGTAACAGTCACCTTCAAGTGCATCAATGAAGACATGGCGTCGCATCTTCACCCTCGGGAGCACTTCGTCAACAGAATGCACTCGAGTACACAAATTCATGTCGGAAAGACGTGAGAGAACGAGAAGCAAACCTTCTCTCCATGCCACTATTTATAGGCCGGGTAAATCAAACCCATGCGCCAGGTGGATGGCTCTCCGAATTTTGTGCAATAAATTTGTATTTAATGGATGAACCGGACGCTTCGAATTCAGCCAAATCAAGACGGCTATTTAAAGCACTCGAAGAACGTAACAGTCGCTGCATTAAAGAATGTGTCACGAAGCAGATGCGCCGGCCAGACCGCGCATCACGCAGACGCGCCCTTCAACATCAAGCGCATCAGCACAGACGCGCCCTTCAGTACCAAGCGCATCACAGAGGATGCGCCCCTATGCGTCCCCATACGCCTAGTGGAACGCCAATCGACGCGCCCACTCAGCTGTCCATCGAATGTCAGAAATATTAAATGCTGAACTGACAGAGTTGGCAACACACCTTCCAAAGTCTGAACAGTTGACAGCTTTTTCAGAAGACGACGCGTCGGCAACGTCAGCATCATCATTACCTTTACTCCGACGGCTACTGCCACGTGGCCACCCAACCATTCGCATGCGCCTCCGCAGCCATGTGCCCAAATCTGCATGCGCCTCAAAAGCCATGCGTCTCAGACTTTTTACTGATCCCTAAAGACAGTAGAAAAGTCACCATTAAAGCGCTGCATGCGCCTCAAAAGCCATGCGCCTCAGACTGCTCTCTGATCCCGAAAGACAGGAGTTAAGTCACTTCTGAAGCCTCGCATGCGCCTCAAAAGCCATGCGCCCTGAATGGTTCATGACTCCTAAAGGTTACGAGCCAAAGTCTCCTCATGCGCCCAATCCTAGGCGCATTCCACCAGATCATTCCCCCATCAAATCCGAGATCTCCGAGCCTTGAGTCGACGATACGTGTCCTTTGACTCAACTCACCTAAGATTTCAGCAACAGAAAGATCTTTCCCTCTGCTACGTGTCGGCTCACAACAGCAGTATGAAGAGTTCAACCCCTCGATCAGGGCACATCGTCCATGCGCCTCCATCAGCAATCACCACGTGGCGTCCCCACGCACCAGCGCATCCTACATACGTGCATGAGCAGCCAGCCTGTAAAACTATAAATAGAGGGATCATTTCCTTCTCACGGACATACAGAAAAAGGCACAGAATATCCAACGAAAGAACATATCACCAGAGAGGCAGATACAGACACTCAACGTCTTCCTCCTCTCAGCAAGCTCCAGCACCCAGAGCAATCCAGACCTTCAGAGAACCGATAACCGTCGTAAGTTCGTCAACGGAGTCAACGCATTACCACTCGCTCCATCGGCACAAGGAACCCAGATAAACAAAAGTGTACTCCTAGGACTACATCTAAGTCCTATATTGTAACACTGTTCTATTTGTATTGAAAATTGCATTCAAAGAATTTTAATGGCAAACAACAATGGCCTAAGACAGGGTCTAGCAATCCATATCAATATTCAGACAAGGTAAGGGTCAAGCAAGACAGGAAAGATTATCGAAATATTTCTAAGAATAGTACGAGGCCAAACAAGATGCATAGGACGTAGTCGAAGTAAAACTGAAGAACCATATACCTCCGTAATTACGTCATATGAAGTTACTATCTCGCTAGTGTGCATCTGGCTGCGATTAACTTCCTGGTTCCATAATACAACGGATGGCTGCAGTGCACAGTTGCCACGCCAGATAATATAGGTTCCTGAACTTAACTTGGCTAATATCCGTGAAATATTTCCAAACAATTTTTGCAAAATAAAGGAGGAGATGTTAGTCAAAATGCTTAGGGAGTGGTCCAAGTGGAATTCGAAAAACATATTTAACCATAATGCCGTTATCTGAAGTCATACCTCGCCAGTATTTCTCTGGATGTAAACTCCCGATTCCGTAATACAAGGATAAATATACTTTTCGAACTTTTCTTAAATCAATCCATGAGACACTTTCAACAATTACCGGAAAGGACAAGAAGAATTACCTAAGAGGCTAGCGAAGAAGAGTTTGTCAAATCATACGAAAGATGGAACACAAAACAATACTGTCAAGAAAATCCTAGCTAGGCTGTAGATAGACAGAGTTAACCAAGACGGAGAAGAATAATGATAAGAATTGTTCTTGCTCATCCAGTCATAACGAAGTGATCCGATTTAAGATACAGACTGATAACCATACACGTCTCCCTGAAATTATGTTGCCAGAATTTTTGCCACGCCAGTAAGCATAGCTGCAATAAACGATGGAGTCCATAACTAAGGTATACATCCTAAATCATGTCATCTGGAATTCTTACCACGCCAACCAATATGGATGCAAGAAAATCAAAATTCTTTAACTAGGATAGTATATCCAACATCAGGCTCCACGTCCCTGTCGTGCTAGCTAGTATGACTGCGATAAATTCTAAACTCCATAAATAAAGTAGACATTTATCGTTCTCATCGAATATGTTTATCATAATATCTTAACTCAATTCATAAAAACTGATCTTAGATACAAAGTCAAAGTCAATAACGAACGAACATCAAGATTCAAAATTCAACAACGAATCAAGGATAGGTAAATAAAAACTAGCGAAAACAGATTCCGAGACAGGATTTAGAAAAAGTTCTCAGGAGAAGTCCCAAAGGTACTATCTAGGTCAAGATTGAAAGTTCTGGAATATAATCTAAATAATCTCAACTTTGATATAAGATTGGCAAATTATATTTGATTCTCAACCTAGAGGATATATAAGTTCAACTTATACCTTCCCTCCGGGATCCACAACTCATCCCAAGAAAGAATAAGTTTGATACGGACAATTATTTCAAAAATCAAGGCGAATAGAAATAAGTGGGAAAAGATTTAAAAAGCTTTCAAAATAAGATTCCCAGGGATCATTTCTGGAATCTACCAAGAGTTCCTAATATGTGACTGAGTACCAAAATCCTAAAATATTCCATGACTCAACCTTAATCCTAGGGCAGGCTCGCAGTAGTATAGATATGCTCAAGTACTACCACGACTTCGCATTAATAGAAAAGACTGACCTGTATGGGCCACCATTAGAAACGTGTCACGACCCGCACCCGGATATATGGATACGAATACGTGGGCCACGCCCAGCCTACGTCGCAGTATCGGCGGTAGAGCGCTGTCAAGTACCCTATACTAACTACAACATCTAAAGATCCATAACTAGAAATGTTCTCTTGTCACATCACGAAAACTAAGAAAGATAAGACAAATAATAATAACAATATCACTAGAACAACTAGAATCTACAATGATCATATGAGACATGAATATAATAGATGAAAACAATAACAAAACTAATAACTACCAGACCTAGAACTCCTGAGAGACAACTCACGGTGAAGAATACCGAGAACCACCCCAGCTAGCAACATCTTGTAGTCCAATACGGAGGGCACAACTACTCCTAAAATTTTATCAACATATCCAGTCAGGATGGAATGAGCACAAATCTCAAATAATAGTTCTAATTAGACGATATTGAAAATATAGCAGTAAATAGAGAGAATATACAAGAAATCACGAAATGTACATGTGAGTATCATGACAAGGTAAGCTGTAAATCTAGAGCTAGAATAAGGCAAGTAAAACTGATCATGACATGTACAAGAATCAAGAATCATCTATCTAAGTGTGTGAGTAGTAGCTACAACATGTGGCCGGCTTGGGTCTGCACAAGGTCATGATCTAGCCAATCATAAGTGTGGTGTAGGATTGGCATTCACAAGGTTCACAAGATATACAAGGCGGGTATTGACCACACATCTACACTAATACTCTCCGTCTACGACTATTATAGTAGATCCAACCATGACACATCATGACACGCGATTCTCTGAGAGGGTAGCTAGCCTTCGCAGGAATCGTGCCTATACAATGCACAAGGAACAAGAAAGACTTGCACAAGATGCACCAAGGAAAGCGAAGAATAACATCTCATGAAGGGATCCAGAGAAATACCAATCCGTGTGAACAATGTGTCAAGAGAACAAGGATATCTACACTAAATACAAGAAACATAGACGATATCATAAAACAGAAACATTATCAGAGAATATACTCGCCTGTGATGTGATGGATAAGTCGATTGAGTCCAAGAACAGTGCCTTGAGGACCTATAGATGAAATACTGTATCAATATAAGGGTTTAGAAGTAAAATCAAGTCATACTAAGTCAAACTAGGTCAATCTAAGTCAAGGGTTGGCTTACAGTTGACTTTTGGTTAACTGGTCAACTCTGATCAACTCTAGGTCAAACTTGACTAATGTTGACTAATAGTTGACTTTGGGTCAACTGGTCAACTTTGGTCAAGTTCTAATCAATTTTAGGCTACGGTTGACTTCCGGTTGACTTTTGGTCAAAATAGTCAACTGTGGTCAACCAAGGTCAAAACTAGTCTAACCTAGGTCAAATGTTGACTCTACTTCGATGTTCAGTCAAAGTAGTCAACCATGGTCAAACAGGGTGAAAGCTAGTCTTTATAAACATCTACAGAGGCAACACATTCAATTTCAGTGGTTGTGAAATCACTGGAATCGATGGATCTGAAAATACAACCAAAGGAGAAAGATTATAATAATAGGGTAAAAACCTACAGATGTTGTCGGATGGTGAAACAACCATCACCAACGTGTCCAGAAGGTCAAAATAGCTAGCATGGCCTGCCCATAAGTCCAATTTGGACACAGGGGCAAAAAGGTAATTTCGAGTCAAAACAGTGTCTGTGTCGGACCCGCTTTGTACCGAAAAATGTGCCAAAATAAAAGTGCACTAAAAGTAATAAATTATTTGTCCACGAATCCAGAATGAAGATACAAACCCAACGGTATATCCAGAATTGGATTCCGTTGACCCGATCTCAAATTGGTCCGTTGACCATGACATTGAAATTTCGATTTGCACGAAAAAATGTGTCGGAGCCAATATCCTCAAAACTAAGCAAATTATATGTCAACGAGTCCAGAATGACGACACGAACTCAATGGTACATCTAGAATTGGATTCCGATGAGCCGATCTCAAAATGACCCGTTGACCCGGATATTGGTATCCGACTTGCACCGAAATGCGTACCAAAACCAATGTCCACTAAAACCTAGCAAATTATACGTCAACGAGTCCAGAATGACAAAATGAACTCAACGGTATATCCAGAATTGGATTCCGATGAGCCGACGTCAAAAAGTTCCGTTGACCCGGACTGTGGGGCCCGCTTTGCACCAAAATACGTGCCAGGGCTCACGTCCTCCAAATTAAGCAAACTTTATATAAAAACGTGCCAGAACAACGCATGAGTCTACTGGTGGTGTCAGAAATTGAATCCGGAGTCCCGGGTTCAAAAATAGAATTTTACAACTTGGAAATTACGAATTCGGATGGCCAAATTTGACGTCAAATTCAACCAATCAAACGTACACACAATGAAATAAAACTTGAGGGGCAGGAAGAGGGTTATACCAGCTTTTCATAGGAACCAGTAGCATGCCAGACGGAGCTACGATGGAGGAGATACGAACCGATGAAGTTGGCTCCACAAAACTGTCCAAAAATTACATAATTTAAACGGTCAACTTGGTGGCCGGTTTTGGTGTATCAAACGATAAAATTAACGGACCAAAATTGAGGGGTGTGAAGAACTATATACCAAAATTGAGACGGAGCAAAGAAATTTTCGATCCAACGGTCAGATTTCTCGAAAAATGTGTACGAAGTTGCTGCGACAAAGCATACTTTCTGGATCTCGTTCGCACGCGCGTCGACGGGATTCCGTGCAAAACGCACGAATCGTCTACGTGGCTCGTCGGGGAGGTCGAGGACGGCGTAGGGGAGTTCGCCGGAGTGCTCGCCCGGCCTAGGGGTGGCCGATGGCGACGGCGGTTGGCCGTGGCGGCGGTGGTGGCACCGCCCCATGCTGTTGCAACTGCTCGCAGCTGCTGCCGTTGGCGCTGCTTGCTGCTGTGGTGGCACGCCAGCCACGTGGTGGCGTACGGCTGCACAACGGCAGCCAGGCGGTGGCGTGGCCAGCAGGTGGAGGAGGTGGTGGTGGCAGTTTGGATGATGGTGGTGGTGGTTGTAGATAATGGTGGTGGTGATGGTGTTAGATGATGGTGGTGGTGTTGGTGTTAGAGAGGGTGATGGTTAGGATGAAGAAGAAGATGAGAAAGAGGAGGGGGTCGGCCCGAAATAGAGGGGAGCTGCTGTGGAAAAGAGTGAGGGAGAGAAAAAGTAGAGAGAGAAAGAGAGTGATTTAATTTGTGTGTGTGTCTGTGAAATTTTAAGGGAGGAGAGAGAGAGAATTAGAATAGAGAGAGGAAGAAAAGTAGGTCGGCCACATTGTGGGGGGGTGTTGTGCTGGCTGTAGAGAGGTGAGGGGGTGATGTGAGGAGAGAGAGAGAGTGTGTTTAAATGAAGACAGATGGAGAGATATTATATATATATATATATATATGTATATATATATAATAGACAGAGAAAAATGAGATATTTGTATATATAGAGATATTTTTTGAGTAGGGGAAAAAGAAAAAAATATCAGTGGGGTGTATAGGTAGACATGGAAGGGTCACACCAATTTGGGTTGGGTGTTGGGTCAAGTTGGACAGGCTTGGGGCCAAGATTTAATTAAAATAAAAATTTTAAACCAATTAAATCATGGATGAAATAGGAGCGAGATCAAATCGGAGGCACGCAAGTGGCACGTGTATAGTAGACTCAAAACAGGCCAGGACCATATATTGGGTCGGCTGGATTGGACCGATGTCGGGCCGGAAAATTAAGTTGAAAATTAATTCACAAATTACGGCAGACGATAAATTGGTCTAAATTGACCCAAAAGTTGCACGAAGTAAATGGAGCACAATGGAACAAGTTCGTGTGGGCACGATATATCAATATGGAGATAATCTCGTCTACTACAAACTTCAAGAAAAAAGTTTCCAGATTGGCATCCCTGATGCTCTAGAAATCCAAGTCACGGTAAAGAGGATTTAATGATCAAAATTAATTAAATCAAAGTGAATTATCGAAAAATAATTCATTTAGAAAATTTAAAAATAATCCCAAAAATTCAGGGGGCTTACAGTTATATTATTGCATGATTAAACTGTTAGATAGGCATATTTTATGTATCTTGCTAGTCCTCTGAGGACCTGATGATCTCTTCAGGTTTAGCGATTGTATGGAGTTAGTTAGCAGAGAGGGATGGTAGAGGATTGCGATACATGATACAGGTATTTGCTTGTGATATTTTTTTATTATCCTCTCGTGCTTTATATTCAGTACCATGATATACTCTGCTTATTTATAGACTCATATCACTCTTGGAGTCTAATCGAACAATATGCTAATGGACTGCAGACCATGACCCGTACTTGTTCATTCTTGTTTTACATGATTCTTGTGGATTGAGATATAGTTTAGATTTTCCATGATACCATGACCTTGACAGCTTATACGTATTCGAGATGGGCTGGAGTCCGCTCGATACGTAGCTGGCTTGCTCACGAGCTCGCGTCCGAAAAGCGGGTGCGGGTCGTGACAACAAGCAAATACCTGTGTCCCTGCAAGTGTAATCACTACCCTCATGAGCCGCTAACTAACTCCATGCAATCAGCTATCTGAAGAGATCATCAGGTCCTCAGGGGACATAGCAAGATACACAAAAATATGCCTATCTAACGGTTTAATCATGCAATAATATAAACAGGGTATAAATATGAAACTAGACATGAAACTGACATATAGCTACTGACAGGTAACTATGAACACGGACACGGGATCAACCATGCATAAATGAACAGCTGGAAGAACGAATAAACAAGATATCAATGTAATACCAACCCCTCGTCCCAAGTGGACTCGCAGGTTTGAACTAATCACTAACCCTCGCCCCGAGTGTGGACTCGTAGGTTTGTTCAAGACAAGGCATCCTCGCCCCGAGTGTTGACTTGCAGGTGCAAACGGTCAACCCTCGTCCCGATTGTGGACTCGTAGGTTGTAGAAACGATACATGAATAGCAGTTCAATTACACATACTTGCAGACACGACTCAGTCAAAATACAGGTGACGACACGGTACAACTTAGTCATGACAAAAGTAAGGACAACTCTAGCATGAACCATAATGTGGACAAGCCTGGTGTAACTACGCTATCAAGTCAGAAAATACTAATATACAAGCAAGACAATAAACTAGTAAACATGGTATGTAGAAAATATCTGAATCCATATCAACTAGAGTAACTAAATGATAACATACTAAAAACAGAAGAACCAGAAGCATGAAAATGGACTGTAGAGGGAGGCAAGGTATCTTGCCTGGAGGTTGCACGCAGATCCAACAAAATATAATCAACTGCTAAGCCATAAAGTCCACATCATCACAACTGTCTCCAAAAGCTGAAACAGACATTGCCAACATTCTCAGAATAGTCAAAATAGCTAGAATTGCCTGTCCTTAAGTCCAATTCTGGACAAAGGGGTAAAACGGTAATTTTGGGCCAAAACGGTGTCCGACGTTGGACCCGCTTTGCACCGAAAAATGTACCAGAGTTAATGGTCTCTAACATCGTCAAACTACATGTCTACAGATTCGTTTTGATGATACAAACCCAACGGTATGCCCATTTGTGGATTCCGGTGGGCCGTGCACAAAATTGCCCGTTGAATCTAATCGTAGGGCTCGTAACACGGTGATCCGATCAACTGTCTCAGAATCGGACCAAACTTGGCATACAGAGCCAGAAAAATGTTACGGTCCCGTTAGAGCAAGTTCGTCTCGATCTGACGAACGTGCACAAAGTTATGGCCAAGTTTACAAAGCATCGATACGGGGGTATCTTGACGGATACGCACTGATTTCGTCGCGCACACGCAACGAAATCGAGCCCCGTCAGTTCCCACACGTCGGTAACATCCATACGTGCCTTTCGAAGCGTACAATACGCGACTACGTTGTCCAATTTGTCGGGGCATGTGCCGTATTGGGGTACTAGTTCTGAAATTTACTATTTTTGAAATCAATTTTTTGTCAACTTCAACAACGATTTAATTCATGCACACACATCGAAAAACAAAACTACGAGTTACGTTTTGATCTTGGTTATGTTAACTTTAATTGTATTTAACTAGTTTCTGAAAACTGTTAAAGCATAGATCGAAATTCGGCTTCCAAGTTGTGTCCTGGGCTGTCACTAGTGCTCTATTTTCCGCAAGTTTTCTCAGAAATTTTGGCACGATCTCTCGAGCGAACCCTGGGGTTTTATCCGAAACTATTTGGGGGGTTTGAAGGGGGATAGGTTACCTTCGTACCTGTGTAACTGGTTTACGACGACGTCGAGCGTGGAGGAAGAAAACGATGGGCGAAGTAGGGTCGATCGCTGCACCGCTGTTCTGTTCCATCCGGTTGTTCTGCCCGCGTGTGAGCGGGTTCCCGCGCCTGGCCGACCTACTCCGAAGCACGGCGGTGGCGCGCAGGATGGCGCGCGGTCGAGGTCCCCGAGCCCGTAGCTGTGGGTGGTGGCGGTGTTAGGGTTTGATGTATTTCCTCTCGACTGCTCGATTTCTTATACGCGAGTGTAGCAGGAACCCGCGCGGGTCGGGCCCTGGGCTCCCTGCTCTGTGGATGGGGGCTTTCTAGCTGCTATGACCTGGCTGGCCGGGCTGTTCATTTGTATTTTCTTTTTCTTTTTAATTATTATACTTATATATATTTTTTAATTATTATACTTATATATACATAAATACTTATGTATGTATATATATATATATATATATTTTTTTTTTTATACATAAATACTTATATGTAAATATTTATGTATACATAAATACTTATGTATGTATATATATATATATATATATATATATATATATATATATATATATATATATATATATATATATATATATATATATATATATATATATATATATATTTATGTATATATATATATATATATATATATATATATATATATATATATATATATTTATGTATATATATATATATATATATATATATATATATATATATATATATATATATATATTTATGTATATATATATATATATATATATATATATATATATATATATATATATATATATATATATATATACATACACACATACCTATATATGTATATTTATATATACGTACACATACACACATATATATAATATATATATTTATATATACGTACATATACACATATATATACATAACATGTATATGTGTATATATATTAATAAATTATAAATATATTTACATGCCTATATAATCAATATATATCCTGGTATTTATACACACACACACACACACACACACACACACACACACACACACACACATATATATATATATATATATATATATATATATATATACCACAAATTCTACACAGACAATAAAATATTTTTAAATATAATGAATATTAATATTATCTAATGGTAATAAATATATTTATTTAATCACCATAAAATAATAAAATAATAATAAAATAATTAAATGGTGGTTTGGTGGATCCATGCTATTCATCTTTATCTGGGTCCAAAAAATTGTACAAATATTGTAAAATAATATTTAATAATAAAAATACCATTTTTGTACAAATATTCAAATAATTAAAAATGTACATCAATACCCAAAATAATTTGTGATTATTTGTACACACATAAAATATGACTACATGGTCGTCTTTGGTTTCACTACAAGATTACATGGACTCCGTTTCGGTTCGGGTCTAGTCCGAGCTAAATCGACACAAATCGGGGTCTCCAACAAGTCGATAATATAATTAATAAATAATTTAAAATGTCTTTAGAGGTTAAGTCGTAACTTGGCCTGGTTTTTCTAGTTAGGACACAGTTATGGCTGAGTCTTCCTTGGCATGGCTAATACACTAGTCAAGGCACGCTACTGCACTTTCCGTGCCATTATTCCTAGTCATCTGGTACTTCAAAAGTTAACCATGGCTAAAGTCGTCTACCGTATTAATTAACAAAATTTTTATTTATAAAAACAAATCTAAAAATCACCATTTAAATCAAATAATTAATAAAAAATAATTCAAAATTTTTCGGAAAGGGAGGCTACAAATATATCTACCTTAAAAATAATTTCGTCCTCGAAATTCTAATTCATGACTATCCTTTAAAATTCAAAGTCAACTATTACCTTAATCTTCTCAAATTTAATCTTTCAAAATATTTTATAACCTTCTTTAGTCATTTCATAACTCTGAATACTTGATGGCTTCTACCCACCTTTGGTCGTACTACTCCTCAAAACACGGTCACTAAAATCTTATAATCTTCTAACTAGTTGCTAACAATTCTACCAACAGTTATCTAGGGCGTATGGCATCTATATTCCCTCATATCTATAAACAACCAATTATTCAATAGTCAAGCAATATTATATTATAACTTAAGAACTTCTGATAAATCCTAGACAGCACGATCATTCGTCACCCCGAAATAGGAAGGGACGAGAATCAAAGGTATGGAAGAGCAAGGAAGAATAATCGAGAACGAAAAAGAAGTTTCAAAGACGGTAGAGAAGTTTCTAGAAGAATTTTCAAGGCAGAGTGGATTGAGATTTCTAAGGTTTAGTCATAATTGCAGGCTCGTATCAGTACAGTTACGTAACCGATACGATATGCTCTGACCTGTATGGGCCACCATAAAAACTTGTCACGACCTGCACCCGCTTTTCGGACACAAGCTCGTGATCAAGTCAGCTACGTATCAAGCGGACTCCAGCCCGACTCGAATACGTATAAGCTGTCAAGATCATGGTATCATGGCTAATATGGTAATCTACAGTATATCTCAATCCACAAGAATATATAAGACACGAATGAACAATTATGGGTCATGGTCTGCAGCCCATTAGCATATTGTCCGATTAGACTCCAAGAATGATATGAGTCTATAAAATAAGCAGAGTATATCATGGTATGGAATATAAAGCACGAGAGGATAATAAAAAAATATCACAAGCAAATACCTGTGTCCCTGCAGGTGTAATTACTACCCTCATGAGCCGCTAACTAACTCCATGCAATCAGCTACCTGAAAAGATCATCAGGTCCTCAGGGGACATAGCGAGATACATAAAAACATGCCTATCTAACGGTTTAATCATGCAATAATATAAACAGGGTATAAACATGTCACGCCCCAGAACCAGAATACTGGAGAGCGGGGGAATGACTCAGCCAGCTACGTATTACGGGTAGATGAATACCGTATAATACGATCAATGCTGTCTAAAAGACAAGGGGGTGCATACTACATGAAAGTCTCACTATGGTCACTTCACATCTATTGTCTCAATCATTCGAACAAGGAAACAGAAATAGAGAACATGTAAGATAAAGCAGTAAGGCATCCCAAACGCTCAGTCAAAATGTTCTTGATATCTGGCTTTACAAAACATAGCCAGATGATGTAGCAAAGTATACACAATTGTTATCAGCTGCAGTCTGACTTAATTACAATTATGCAAAAGTAAGTGCAAGACAATCCGACTAACATGTCGGTGCCAAACGGTAAAATATAAAGTAAATAACAAAACGAGCGGGGAGGTAAGGAACCCACTCGAGTCCTCCTGCGATCATTCCTCTAGTATTGACCATCTTGGAGGTAGAAGTAAGCTGAGTCCTCGGGAACCGGCTCTAAATTTAGCCATGCAAAACTAGAGAGGTTAGACCTCTAATAGCAAGTACCGCAAGGAAGCACGATATGAGACATTAAACCAGTAAATAAGAGAATATAATAATAGACCTCTGCTTGCTACTGGGATTCACATAACATCACGACACTTCGAACCAACCTCCCAACCAAACAAGGACAGAAGTTGGCCCGTCATGTCCTGATGCTCTGATCATCTCAGTTAGGTAACAGAGTAGGTACAGTACACAAACAAATCAACTTAAACGGCCATCCAACTCTACGGCTTACTACTGTGAGTCCCAAGTTATCCTGGAATTATGCAATAAAGATTTCTCAGTTCTTACTATGGACAAGCAAGGCTAGTCGATCCAATCAATCAATTACGCCAATCATAAATTAGACGAGTCCCAGCGGGACGCCCGTCATCAATATACAATATACAATAAATAGTATTACCAGATACCGCTCCATGCCCGTGTGGCAGGTTTGCAGTATCTGTGGGGACCAGCCGGCCTGTCGGGCACTACTAGTCCCAAGAGGGCTGCCATGTAAGAACTCGGGAATCCATTCTCTCTATGCAATCATTATTTTTTTTATTTAACTTAATAGTCTCTACGTTGAGTGAAATCCCATGCCGTGGATCATGGTCATTCGGAATGAGTACTTTAGTACGGGGTACGATATGCACAACTCTACAACGATGCCCGTGCGGTTAGGTTGTAGGTCTTACATAGCGTAATGCAACAATCCAAACTAACCATGGAACAATCATGTCTTGACCATAAAATACACATGCTTCTTTTATAGTAAAATAAATAAATAAATAAATTGAAGCCTGCATGTGTGCCTGTATGTCAATATTCGAGAATCGGCCAATCGATTATAGTAGTTCATACTTAATATGAACGTGTCTTATTCCATTTAATTCAATAAGACGACTAGCCAGTCTCTTAGTTCCATCTAGGAACGCATGATCAATAATAAATCAAGATAACAATCAATGTTAATTAATGCCACATTCGGAAAATAAAAATTGGGGAATAAATAATGATTGGAAAATAAATAATCTCATGCGCTGTGGGAAATGATTAGGAAATAAATAATCTCATGCGCCCGAGGAATGATTGGAAAATAAATAATCTCATACGCTGTGGGAAAGGTTGGGAAATAAATAATATCATGCACTGTGGGAAATAATTGGGAAATAAATAATCTCATGCGCCTGAGAAATGAGATTGGGAAATAAATAATCCATGCGCTGAGGGAAATGATTGGGAAATAAATAATCTCATGCGCCTGAGAAATGAGATTGGGAAATAAATAATCCATGCGCTGAGGAATGAGATTGGGAAATAAATAATCTCATGCGCCTGAGGAATGAGATTGGGAAATAAATAATCTCATGCGCCTGAGGAATGTGGCTGTGGGAAATAAATATCATGCGTTGTGGAATAAGATTGGGAAATAAATAATCCATGCGCCTGAGGAATGAGATTGGGAAACAAATAATCTCATGCGCCTGAGGAATGCGGCTGTCGGAAATAAATATCATGCGCTGTGGAATAAGATTGGGAAATAAATAATCCATGCGCCTAAGGAATGGGATTGGGAAACAAATAATCTCATGCGCCTGAGGAATGCGGCTGTGGGAAATAAATATCATGCGCTGTGGAATAAGATTGGGAAATAAATAATCCATGCACCTAAGGAATGGGATTGGGAAACAAATAATCTCATGCGCCTGAGGAATGCGGCTGTGGGAAATAAATATCATGCGCTGTAGAATAAGATTGGAAAATAAATAATCCATGCGCCTAAGGAATGGGATTGGGAAATAAATCTCAGCGTTGCCGGGACTTCATGGCGCATGGCCTCCCGGCGCATGGCCTCCCGGGTGCATGGGGTTCCCGGCGCATGGGGTTCATCGTCCCCAAATAGCAAGTTCAGCCATGAAAGTCCTAAAAACTTGCTATGGCCATAACTTCCTCATCCGAAGTCGAAATCAAGCGAAACAAAAGCCAAAACTGAATGAAATTGAATTCTCTACAACATGGAACTATTAGTTTTCGGAAATAACCAAGTTTTAGAGATCAAAACCAAGAAAAACCGACAATGTATCAAACTTAGATCTACAACAAATAAGCCATGGAAATTGAAAATGCTAAGTACTAAAGAGACTTAGAATCAAATAGGGAAGATGATGGAACAATAAAAAAAGGGATCCATCAAGAAGCAAGTTGGCACTTGCCTATCTCTTCTAGGTTGGTGGGAGAGTTATGAGGAAGAAGAAGAGTAATGGTGAAGTAATGAAGAGAGAGAAAGAAGATGGGCTTTAAATAGAAGGGGTGGTGGTAGGTGGGGGTTTATTTCGGTTCATGATGAACCAACATAATTAAACCAATCTGAGCCGAACCTATAGCAAAGCTAAAGCAGAGTATAAAAGCAGAAAGTAAAGTGCAGAAATGAAATTGCAGGAAATTAATTAACATGAAATTAAAGGAATTTAAATAAAGAGCAATACATGATAAATATAAAATATTTACATTTAAACAGTACATGCATTCTAAAAATACGTATTCTGGGAATGGGAAGTGACATCTCTACCCTCCTTAGAAAAATTCCGTCCTCGGAATTTTAAATCCAAGCAGGATAGAAACATCAGAGCTGAACTACTCTAGGTATAAGCAATTTAAGTAAACAATCATTCTACAATGTCAATAGTATGTAACATATCTATGTTGAACATTCTACGATACCAAGTAATTCTACTCGTAAGGTGGCAAGCATGAGGAGTTAAGACAATCAAGGTATACAGAAAGAGATATACCTTGTGAGTCAAACAGGTGCGGATACCGTGATCGGATATCATCCTCACGTTCCCACGTTGACTCTCCTAAAGAGTGATGATGCCAAGCAACCCGGACAAGGTTAATTGTTCGGTTCTTGAGTACCTTCTCTTTTCGGTCCAAAATAGACACAGGCTGTTCCTCGTAAGATAGGTTGGTACCAACAACCAGCTCAGAATGATCAAGGATATGGCTTGGGTCCGATACATACCTTCGCAACTGAGATACATGAAATACGTCATGCACCTCTCGTAACGAAGGTGGAAGGGATAAACGATAAGCAACATCGCCTATCCTATCAAGAATAACAAATGGGCCGACGTACCGCGGACTCAACTTCCCGCGAACGCCAAACCTAATGACCCCACGGGTAGGTGAGATCCTCAAGAACACGTGGTCCCCAACAGAAAACTCTAGCGACCTACGATGCTGGTCCGCCCAATGACGATGTCGATCCTGTGCAACTCGAAGTCGCTCTCTAATTCCTTTGACCAATTCAACTGTCTGAACAATCATTTCCGGGCCTAACATCTTTCTCTCCCCGATATCATCCCATGCTAGTGGCGACCTACACTTCTTACCATATAGTGCTTCAAATGGCGCCATCTGGATACTAGCTTGATAACTGTTGTTATAAGAAAACTCAACTAAGTGCAGGTGGCTCTCCCAAGATCCCCCAAAATCTAGGGTACAAGCTCGCAACATATCTTCCAAAGTCTGAATTGTCCTTTCTGATTGTCCGTCCGTCTGTGGATGGTAAGCCGTGCTAAATCTTAACTTGGTACCCAAGCTATGATGTAAGCTCTTCCAAAAATGTGATGTAAAACGGGTATCTTGGTCTGACACAATGCTGACAGGGACTCCATGCTGCCTGACTATCTGTTGCATGTACAACTCTGCCAACTTTTCTGTAGATTGCCCTACTCTAAAAGGAAGAAAGTGCGCCACCTTTGTAAGCCGATCTACTATCACCCAAATAGCATTTTTACCACTTGGTGATCTTGGTAAACCGGTCACAAAGTCCATTGTAATATGTTTCCACTTCCATTCCGGGATAGGAAGCGGTTGTAATAACCCAGCTGGCCTCTGCTGTTCTGCCTTCACTTGCTGACATACCAAGCAAATGGAAACAAATCTAGCTATCTCCCTCTTCATCCCATTCCACCAGAAGTGCTGCTTGATATCTTGGTACATCTTGGTCCCTCCAGGGTGAATAGAATACTGAGAGCTGTGAGCTTCTGCCATAACCTCCTGTCTGATATCTCCACTAGGCACACATAGACGTGACCCAAACCTAAGTGTACCATCTTCATGAATTCTCATCTCTTTCCTGAGTCCTGACTCACATTCTGCCCTAAGCTTCTGAATCCTTGGGTCTTGTGCCTGAGCTGCCTTGATCCTATCTACCAAGTTGGATTGAACTTGTAGACTCGCCAGAACTCCTACATCACTAGGAAGTACAACCTCGATGCCCATTTCCTGAAGGTCTTCTAAAATGTGTTTCTGTGTTGTCAACATAAATGTGCCGCCTCTCCTGCTGAGAGCATCTGCTACCACATTAGCCTTGCCTGGATGATACTGAAGCTCCACGTCATAGTCCTTAATCAACTCCAACCATCTTCTCTGCCTCATGTTCAGTTCCTTCTGAGTAAAAATGTACTTCAGACTTTTGTGGTCTGTGTACATGTCCACTCGATCACCATATAAGTAATGCCTCCATAGCTTCAAAGCAAATACTACTGCCGCCAACTCCAAATCATGAGTTGGATAATTCTTCTCGTGGTCCCGAAGTTGCCTAGATGCGTATGCTATCACCTTCCCATGCTGCATGAGGACACATCCAAGTCCTTTACCTGACGCATCACAATATACTGTAAAACCTCCGGGTCCAACTGGCAATGTAAGAATAGGCGCTGATATCAACTTCTGCTTCAGATTCTCAAATGATGTCTGGTATTCTGCCGACCAGACGAATGGTACATCCTTCCGTGTCAATCGGATCATGGGTGCTGAAAGCCTTGCAAAGTCTGACACGAACCTTCTGTAATATCCTGCCAATCCTAAGAAACTCCGTACATCTGCTACGGTCTTGGGTACTGGCCAACTCTCTACTGCTTCTACCTTCTTGGGATCTACTGCTACTCCAGCTCCTGATATGATATGACCTAAAAATGAAATATGATTCGTCCAGAACTCACACTTGCTGAGCTTGGCATACAACTGGTTCTCTCTCAGAACCTGTAACACTTTCCTGAGGTGGTCTTCATGCTCCTCTTCACTAGCAGAGTATACAAGAATATCGTCAAGAAATACAACGACAAACTGATCTAAGTATGGCATAAAGATGCGGTTCATCAAATCCATAAAGATTGCTGGAGCATTGGTCAAACCAAACGGCATTACTAAGAATTCATAATGCCCATACTTCGACCTGAATGCTGTCTTGGGAATGTCCTCCTTCCGAACCCTCACTTGATGATACCCTGAACGAAGATCTATCTTGGAGAAAACTCTAGCTTTGCTCAACTGATCAAATAAGTCGTCGATCCTGGATAGTGGGTACTTGTTCTTTACTGTCGTCGCGTTAAGCTTCCTGTAGTCGATACACAATCTGGATGACCCATCCTTCTTTCCTACAAGTACCACTGGTACTGCCCATGGTGATATGCTAGCTTGGATGAACTTCTTCTCCTTCAGTTCCTCTATGTGCTGATATACCTTGGCTTGCTCTGAATCCGCCATTCTGTAAACTTGATCTGATATCGGTTTAGTTCCAGGTGCCAATTCTATGCTGAACTCAATATCTCTAACTGGTGGCAGACCTGGAAGTTCTTCAGGAAATACGTCTAGAAACTCTTCAACTACCTTCGGGACTTGAACTTCTTCCATTGCCGTTATTACTCCCTGCTCTTGCTGAGTTGCCTCTTATCTGACTAAGGTGAATCTCTTCATGCCTGGAATATCAAAAGATACACTCCCTCTACGATAATCTATTGTCGTATGACTGTCTTTCAGCCAGTCCATGCCTAAGATAACGTCGAAATTTCTAACAGGAAATTCTATCAACCGGGCGGGTAAGGAATGCCCGCAAACTACAATGCTACATGCTAGAATAACTCGACTAACTCCTACGAGCCATTACCAGTGAGTATATTCAACCTCCCTGGCAATGCCTCGAACTCCATTCCTAGTTGTGTCATAAATTATGCAGATATAAATGAACGGGATGCTCCCGAATCAAACAATGCTACTGCGGGATATGAGGCGACGAGAATGTTACCTGCCACAACATCTTCCGATGCCAATGCCTCTTCCAAGGACAAAGTGAATGCCTGCCCTCGACCTCCTTGCTGGTTCCCATGCTGCGGCCTAGCCTGGTGCTGCCGCTGGCCTCTGCCCTGGTGATGCTGGGGTGGTCTATGCTGGTGTTGCTGCATCGGCGGTCCCTGCTGCCAAAACATCTGAGCCTGTGATACTAACGGACGCTGCGCCAACGGCCTCACTGCCAATGCTGGTCCTCGATACTGGCCTGCCCCTGGTGCTGGCAGAGCAGGAAACTGCTGCCCTGGTCCTCCTGCCCTCAAATTCATGGGACATGTGGTAACCCGATGGTCTGGATTTCTACATATCAGACACAGTCCGTTCAATGTCCGACACACAACTCTAGTGTGTCCCATCTTCCCACAATAAGTGCAGCCCGCCGGGGGTTGCTGGTTCTTCCTCTGTTGCTGTTGCTGTTGCCTGGGTGGTGGTGCTGGTCCTCGTATCGCCACATCATGGATACGAATGGCAGTGGATGGTGGTGTTGTTCGGGGCGCCGCTCCCCCTCCTCCTTCAATCTGACTATGGGATCTCTTCTGACCTCCAGTCCTCACCGCAAGCCTCTGAATAGTGATCTCATGCCTTCGAGTTACCGTTAATACTTCGTCAAAAGTCTGGTAATTGTGCCCCTCTATCAATTGCAAGAGTTCAAGGTGAAACCCTTGCTGAAATCTCTTGGCCCTCTGGCGCTCTGTTGCTACCATCTCTGGGGCGAACCTACTCAATCTGCAGAACTCCGCTGCATAAGCATCTACAGTCTTGCCGGCCTGCCTGAGGTTGATAAACTTTTGTTGTAGCTCAAACTGCACCACAACCCCATAGTACTTAGTCTTGAATCTTGCTGTGAAATCGTCCCAAGCCACAGGACGCCTGATGCCCACTTCCTCTGATTCCCACCAATCACGTGCGAGATCCTGAAGTAACAACTTCACTAGATCCACACGTTCTTCTGCCGGCACCTTAGTTGCTGTCAGAATAGCCTCCATATCCTTAAGCCATGCATCTGCTGAGATGGCATCCTCCGTGCCCTCGAAACGGCGGGGATTATACTTGCAAAACCTGGCTGATGCTCCTGAATCAGTCCTCACTCCTCTTTCCAATGCCGTCTGCAATCCTTGGTTAAGCAATACATTCTGCTCTTGTAGCTGAGTGTGCATGTGCTGCTGGACCAACATCTGATGTTGCTGAGTAGCCATCATTTCTCTCATGATCTCCAGAAGGGCTGGTGTGTCTACTCCCACAGGGGTAGGTGGAACTGTTGGTGGTGGTGGAACATCCGGATACTGCGATCCAGCTGCTGCTTCCACTATCACTTCTTCCTGGGCAGCCTCCTGAGGCGAGACTGGCCCTTGTTGCTGACCAACAGGGTCAGGTTGTCCATGTTGCTCCTGCTGTTGTCCAGCTCTGACCGATGCGGACGAAGTGCCCCTAAGAAAAGGGACAAGAGAACAATCAAACAACCGGACATGAAGGATCAATGAAGTCAAAGGATACCGGGATGTCAAGCAAGGGTTGAGAATAATGAATCATGAGATCAAGGGGGAACACGTGTGATTGAGACATCCTATAAATCAAAACACCCTACAAGTCTGAAATCAGACCTGCATGGGCCACCACTAAAACCTTGTCACGCCCCAGAACCAGAATACTGGAGAGCGGGGGAATGACTCAGCCAGCTACGTATTACGGGTAGATGAATACCGTATAATACGATCAATGCTGTCTAAAAGACAAGGGGGTGCATACTACATGAAAGTCTCGCTATGGTCACTTCACATCTATTGTCTCAATCATTCGAACAAGGAAACAGAAATAGAGAACATGTAAGATAAAGCAGTAAGGCGTCCCAAAAGCTCAGTCAAAATGTTCTTGATATCTGGCTTTACAAAACATAGCCATATGATGTAGCAAAGTATACACAATTGTTATCAGCTGCAGTCTGACTTAATTACAATTATGTAAAAATAAGTGCAAGATAATCCGACTAACATGTCGGTGCCAAACGGCAAAATATAAAGTAAATAACAAAACGAGCGGGGAGGTAAGGAACCCACTCGAGTCCTCCTGCGATCATTCCTCTAGTATTGACCATCTTGGAGGTAGAAGTAAGCTGAGTCCTCGAGAACCGGCTCTAAATCTGGCCATGCAAAACCAGAGAGGTTAGACCTCTAATAGCAAGTACCGCAAGGAAGCACGATATGAGACATTAAACCAGTAAATAAGAGAATATAATAATAGACCTCTGCTTGCTACTGGGATTCACATAACATCACGACACTTTGAACCAACCTCCCAACCAAACAAGGACAGAAGTTGGCCCGTCATGTCCTGATGCTCTGATCATCTCAGTTAGGTAACAGAGTAGGTACAGTACACAAACAAATCAACTTAAACGGCCATCCAACTCCTACGGCTTACTACTGTGAGTCCCAAGTTATCCTGGAATTATGTAATAAAGATTTCTCAGTTCTTACTATGGACAAGCAAGGCTAGTCGATCCAATCAATCAATTGCGCCAATCATGAATTAGACGAGTCCCAGCGGGATGCCCGTCATCAATATACAATATACAATAAATAGTATTACCAGATACCGCTCCATGCCCGTGTGGCAGGTTTGCAGTATCTGTGGGGACTAGCCGGCCTGTCGGGCACTACTAGTCCCAAGAGGGCTGCCATGTAAGAACTCGGGAATCCATTCTCTCCATGTAATCATTATTTTTTTATTTAACTTAATAGTCTCTACGTTGAGTGAAATCCCATACCGTGGATCATGGTCATTCGGAATGAGTACTTTAGTACGGGGTACGATATGCACAACTCTACAACGATGCCCGTGCGGTTAGGTTGTAGGTCTTACATAGCGTAATGCAACAATCCAAACTAACCACGGAACAATCATGCCTTGACCATAAAATACACATGCTTATTTTATAGTAAAATAAATAAATAAATAAATTGAAGCCTGCATGTGTGCCTGTATGTCAATATTCGGGAATCGGCCAATCGATTATAGTAGTTCATACTTAATATGAACGTGTCTTATTCCATTTAATTCAATAAGACGACTAGCCAGTCTCTTAGTTCCATCTAGGAACGCATGATCAATAATAAATCAAGATAACAATCAATGTTAATTAATGCCACAATCGAAAAATAAAAATTGGGGAATAAATAATGATTGGGAAATAAATAATCTCTTGCGCTGTGGGAAATGATTGGAAAATAAATAATCTCATGCGCCCGAGGAATGATTGGGAAATAAATAATCTCATGCGCTGTGGAAAAGGTTGGGAAATAAATAATATCATGCACTGTGGGAAATGATTGGGAAATAAATAATCTCATGCGCCTGAGAAATGAGATTGGGAAACAAATAATCCATGCGCTGAAGGAAATGATTGGGAAATAAATAATCTCATGCGCTGTGGAAAAGGTTGGGAAATAAATAATATCATGCACTGTGGGAAATGATTGGGAAATAAATAATCTCATGCGCCTGAGAAATGAGATTGGGAAATAAATAATCCATGCGCTGAAGGAAATGATTGGGAAATAAATAATCTCATGCGCCTGAGAAATGAGATTGGGAAATAAATAATCCATGCGCTGAGGAATGAGATTGGAAAATAAATAATCTCATGCGCCTGAGGAATGAGATTGGGAAATAAATAATCTCATGCGCCTGAGGAATGCGGCTGTGGGAAATAAATATCATGCGTTGTGGAATAAGATTGGGAAATAAATAATCCATGCGCCTGAGGAATGAGATTGGGAAACAAATAATCTCATGCGCCTGAGGAATGCGGCTGTCGGAAATTAATATCATACGCTGTGGAATAAGATTGGGAAATAAATAATCCATGCGCCTAAGGAATGGGATTGGAAAACAAATAATCTCATGCGCCTGAGGAATGCGGCTGTGGGAAATAAATATCATGCGCTGTGGAATAAGATTGGGAAATAAATAATACATGCGCCTAAGGAATGGGATTAGGAAACAAATAATCTCATGCGCCTGAGGAATGCGGCTGTGGGAAATAAATATCATGCGCTGTGGAATAAGATTGGGAAATAAATAATCCATGCGCCTAAGGAATGGGATTGGGAAATAAATCTCAGCGTTGCCGGGACTTCATGGCGCATGGCCTCCCGGCGCATGGCCTCCCGGGTGCATGGGGTTCCCGGCGCATGGGGTTCATCGTCCCCAAATAGCAAGTTCAGCCATGAAAGTCCTAAAAACTTGCTATGGCCATAACTTCCTCATCTGAAGTCGAAATCAAGCGAAACAAAAGCCAAAACTGAATGAAATTAAATTCTCTACAACATGGAACTATTAGTTTTCGAAAATAACCAAGTTTTAGAGATCAAAACCAAGAAAAACTGACAATGTATCAAACTTAGATCTACAACAAATAAGCCATGGAAATTGAAAATGCTAAGTACTAAAGAGACTTAGAATCAAATAGGGAAGATGATGGAACAATAAAAATAGGGATCCATCAAGAAGCAAGTTGGCACTTGCCTATCGCTTCTAGGTTGGTGGGAGAGTTATGAGAAAGAAGAAGAGTAATGGTGAAGTAATGAAGAGAGAGAAAGGAGATGGGCTTTAAATGGAAGGGGTGGTGGTAGGTGGGGGTTTATTTCGGTTCATGATGAACCAACATAATTAAACCAATCTGAGCCGAACCCATAGCAAAGCTAAAGCAGAGTATAAAAGCAGAAAGTAAAGTGCAGAAATGAAATTGCAGGAAATTAATTAACATGAAATTAAAGGAATTTAAATAAAGAGCAATACATGATAAATATAAAATATTTACATTTAAACAGTACATGCATTCTAAAAATACGTATTCTGGGAATGGAAAGTGACAAAACAGGAAACTAGACATGAAACTGACATGTGGCTACTGACAGGTAACTATGAACACGGATACGGGATCAACCATGCATAAATGAACTACTGGAAGAACGAACAAAAAAGAGATCAATGGAATACCAAACCCTCGCCCCGAGTGGATTCGCAGGTTTGAACTAATCACTAACCCTCGCCCCGAGTTTGAACTCGCAAGTTAGTTTAAGACAAGCACCCTCGCCCCGAGTGTGGGCTCGCAGGTGCAAACGGTCAACCCTCGCCCCGATTGTGGACTCGCAGGTTGTGGAAACGATACATGAATAGCAGTTCAATTACACATACTTGTAGACATGACTCAGTCAAGATACAGGTGACGACACGGTACAACTCAGTCATGACACAAGTAAGGACAACTCTAGCATGAACCATAATGTTGACAAGCCTGGTGTAACTACGCTATCAAGTCAGGAAATACGTACTGATATACAAGCAAGACAATAAACTAATAAACATGGTATGTAGAAAACATCTGAATCCATATCAAATAGAGTAACTAATGATAACATACTAAAAATAGAAGAACTATAAGCATGAAAATGAACTGTAGAGGGAGGCAAGGTATCTTGCCTGGAGGTTGCATGCAGATCCAACAAAATATAGTCAACTGCTAAGCCATAAAATCCACATCATCACAACTGTCTGCAAAAGCTGAAACAGACATTGCCATCATTCTCAGAATAGTAAAAATAGCTATAATTGCCTGTCCTTAAGTCCATATCTGGACACATAGTCAAAACGGTAATTTTGGGCCAAAACGGTGTCCGTCGTTGGACCCGCTTTGCACCGAAAAATGTGCCAGGGTCAATAGTCTCTAATATCGTCAAACTACAAGTCTATGGATTCGTTTTGATGATACAAAACCAATGGTATGTCAAATGGTGGATTCCGGTGGGCCGTGCACAAAATCGCCCATTGAATCGGATCGTGGGGCCCGCAACACGGCGATCCGATCAACTGTCTCAGAATCGGACCAAACTTAGCATACAGGACCAAAAAAATGATACGGTCCCGTTGGCATAAATTTTGTCTCGATCTGACGAACGTGCACAAAGTTATGGCCAAGTTTACAAAGCATCGATACGGGGGTATCTTGACGGATACGCACTGATTTCGTCGTGCACACGCAACGAAATCGAGCCCCGTCAGTTCCCACACGTCGGCAACATCCATAGGCACCTTTTGAAGCAAACAGTGTGCGACCACGTCGCCCGATTTGTCGGGGTACATGCCGTATCGGGTACTACTTCTGAAATTTACTATTTTTGAAATCAGTTTTTCGTCAACTTCATCAACGATTTAATTCATGCACACACATCAAAAAATAGAACTACAAGTTGCATTTTGATCTTGGTTATGTTAACTTTAATTATGTTCAATTAGTTTCTGAAAACTATTAAAGCATAGATCGAAATCTGGCTTCCAAGTTGGGTCCTGGGCTGTCATTAGTGCTCTGTTTTCCGTAAGTTTTCTCGAGAATTTTGGCTCGATCTCTCGAGCGAACCCTGGGGTTTTACCCGAAACTATTTGGGGGGTTTGAAGGGGGATAGTTTAGCTTCGTACCTGTGTAACTGGTTTACGACGACGTCGAGCATGGAGGAAGAAAACGATGCACGAAGTAGGGCCGATCGCTGCACCGCTGTTCTGTTCCATTCGGCCCGCGCGCGGGTGGGTTACTGCGCCTGGCCGGCTGACTCTGGTGGCGGTGGCGCGCAGGGTGTGGGTGGTGGCGGTGTTAGGGTTTGATGTATTTTCTCTCGACTTCTCGATTTCTTATACACGAGTGTAGCAGGAACCCGCGCGGGTCGGGCCCTGGGCTTCCTGCTCTGTGGGTAGGGGCTTTCTAGCTGCTATGGCCTGGCTGGGCCGGGATGTTCATTTGTATTTTCTTTTTCTTTTTAATTATTATACTTATATATACATACATACTTATGTATCTATATACATATATTTATATATTTTTTTTATATACATATATTTATATATATATATTTTTTTATATACATATATTTATATATATATATATATATATATATATATATATATATATATATATATATATATATATATATATATATATAGCACATCGAGTCGTGGGGTACTGGTAATACCACCGTGCACCAGGGGTGAGGGCCGGGTTCGAGTCCTCCCTCCCACGGAGGTGGCTGGGTGGCGGTGGCCACGGCCTCCGAGCCAAGGTCGGGTGGAGTCGTCCACCGACTTTGGTTTTTTTTAAGAGAAAAAAAAAAGAAAAAGAAAAACAAAAAAAAAAAAAAAATATATATATATATATATATATATATATATATATATATATATATATATATATATATATATATATATATATATATATATATATTTTATTTTATTTTATATATATATATATATATATATATATATATATATATATATATATATATATATATATATACATATTCATATACATTTATCTATACATACACACACACACACACACCTATATATGTATATTTATATATACGTACACATACAAATATATATAATATATATATATTTATATATACGTACACATACACACATATATATACATAACATGTATATGTGTATATATATTAATAAATTATAAATATATTTACATGCCTATAAAATCAATATATATATCATGGTATATATATATATATATATATATATATATATATATATATATATATATATATATATATATATATATATATATATATATATATATATATATGTGTGTGTGTGTATATATATATAAAATTCTACACAGACAATAAAATATTTTTAAATATAATAAATATTAATATTATCTAATGGTAATAAATATATTTATTTAATCACCAAAAAATAATAAAATAATAATAAAATAATTAAATAGTGGTTTGGTGAATCTATGTTATTCACCTTTATCTGGGTCCAGAAAATTGTACAAATATTGTAAAACAATATTTAATAATAAAAATACCATTTTTGTACAAATATTCAAATAATTAAAAATGTACATCAATACCCAAAATAATTTATGAATATTTGTACACACATAAAATATGCCTACATGGTCGTCTTTGGTCTCACTACAAGATTACATGGACTCGGTTTCGGTTCGGGTCTAGTCCGAGCTAAATCGACACAAACCGGGATCTCCTACAAGTCAATAATATAATTAATAAATAATTTAAAATGTCTTTAGAGGTTAAGTCACAACTTGGCCTGGTTTTCCTAGTTAGGACACACTTATGGCTGAGTCTTCCTTGGCATGGCTAATACACTAGTCAAGGCACGCCACTGCACTATCCGTGCCATGATTCCTAGTCGTCTGGTACTTCAACACTTAACCATGGCTAAAGTCGACTACCGTATTAATTAACAAAAAATTATTTATAAAAACAAATCTAAAAATCACCATTTAAATCAAATAATTAATAAAAAAATATTTCAAAAATTTCCGGGAAGGGGGTTTAGCTATGTATGTACAAACAATTAAAAGGGGTTTTCATTCTCAGGTTTACTGCAAACATATAAACCCTCATCACAGTTTATATAAACCCATAAATGCATATTGCTCATGTATCAAACAATGTAAACCAAGTTCTCATTCAACCCATATCCCAGTAATATATACAAACCCATATATTGAAACATGAATCTCAGGTTATATTAAACACAGTTAAAACATATCAATTAACATTAATTTAACTATCAATTAACATTTAAACCCTAATGAACTCAATTATGAACACAGGAATCAGAACAATTCTAAAACCCTAAATTCCATTCGAAAACCAAATAAACACCAAATTAATGTGTGTCAGCATGTTGTACACATGTACTCGTATCACAAAGGTCCTCTCGTGTCCATACAACTGGACATAAGGTGTCCAAACATGTTAAAATCACACAGAACCAACACTGTACAGCACTGTCTCGTACGGCAATTTTGTGAGCTCGTGGACACGACACGAGCCACGACACAACTCGTGCTCGTGTCCACGCGTAGTCCATACATAGGGCTACACAATCGACATGACACGAGACACCAACGACACATATTCGTGTGATATGACACGCGTATCAGACACGAATACATGCGCGTACAGTCGTAGTGTAATTTACGTGCACACACGTTTTCATGTCCGACACGACACGAGAAGCCAAGAAACTTTAGGGATACGTTCGCAAACAATGCCCCTATATGTCCCTTGAGTTTCGTCCCATCTCGTTGTGTGTCGTGTCCGCTGCATGCATCGAGCAGCAGGACACAGCACGGGGTCGTGCACGAGCGTGTTCGTGTCCATTTTAGACACGAACACAGCACAAAAACGTTCTCAGAGATGTAGATCTGAGATCAGCATGCCAAGGGCTACAAATTTATGTAATTATTTGCAGAAAATAAGAATAAAACTTTCATTGAGGTAATTCATCAAAGACACACACTAGGATACTAATACATGTCAAATACGCACATCAAATCAATACCAATTCCTTCCAAACTCACTCTACGGCTAGAGGACACCTAGATGGATGCATATATGGAAAAAAAATCAGAGATTTGAAAGGTTTTGATGGGATTTACCTATTGAGAGTAGATCTAAATTAAAATCCCTAAAATGAGAAGTCCTCTTCCAATAGCAATGGCCAAATGAGCTCCAATCCTTGCAATTAAGCTCCCTTCAACCTCTACTCTAGAAATGACTTCAAATGCAAGTGAGTAGGATCAATTTGGTGGAGGGATGGTGAGATTTGATAAATTAGGGAAGAAAAATTAGGGTTTCCAAATAGGGATCTCTAAAAGAGGCAAGTGGCTCTTTAGAGATATTATATAGGGAAGTTTAGGTCTCCATATGGCTGCTATAGGGGCCGGCCACATGAGATTATGGTTAGGGTTTCTTGTGAAATGAGCCATGGGCCTTGTACACTCGCTAGTTGTCTCAACTTTCTAGCTAAAAGCCCAATAACACATAACACCCAACCTCCTTATGAAACCAAGTCAACTTGAGTTAGATTATGGTCCAACACCATTCTACCATGCTAACTAAGTCACCAAAGTCTTGGTCAAACAATAGGCTAGTCTCTATGGTGTCAACTAGAAAAAGTCAAAAATTACAAACACTAATGCAATAAATAATAAAACAATTAAAAAATTATAATGTCCAAAATACCCTCAAGCTAAAATGTGGCAGTGACAAATCTACCCTCCTTAAAAGAATTTTTTCCTCGAAATTAAAGACGAAACTAAACTGATGAGAAAGATAGAAAATCATACCTCAAGGTCCAAATAGATAAGGGTATCGCTCGCGCATCTCATCCTCCCGCTCCCAGGTAGATTCTTCTGGAGAATGATGCCTCCATGCGACGTGAACCAAGGGTATAGACTGGTTCCTCAGCACCTTCTCTCGTCTATCCAGAATCTCCACAGGCTGTTCTGGATAGCTAAGAGTAGGTCCCACCTCGATATCAGAATGATAGAGTACATGGCTAGGATCTACCATATACCGTCTCAACTGTGACACGTGAAATACGTTGTGGACTCCCTCTAATGCAGGTGGCAAGCCTAGCCTGTATGATATGTCACCGACTCTCCCGCTGATAGCAAAAGGTACGATAAAGCACGGGCTAAGCTTTCCATCTCCACCAAAGCATATAGTACCACGTGTCGGAGAGATCCTCAAGAAAACTAAGTCTCCAACCTAGCACAAACAAGGTCTAAATTACTAAATAATCAAACATGATCAACAAAATCACAACAAACAACTCTTAATTCTAATCCTATCTCTAAGTTGTACCTCAAACTCCAAAGGTCTGCGGTGGCTATTAGCCCAGTGCCGTTGTCTGTACTGTGCCACGCGCAGTCGTTACCTGACGAGCTTCACATTTTCGGCTGTGTCCACAACCATCTCAGGTCCCAATAAAGCTCGCTCTCCAACGTTATCCCAAGACAAGGGTGTACGACATCTACTTGTAGAAGAATGAAAATTTTTAGCAATGAAGCCTTATGCGTCCAAGCAAAATAAGAATATATGCGCCCAGCCGGGTAAAGCTCCATGTGCCCAAGAAAAGCTCCCCCAAAAGGAGGGCGTATAGCCTGAAACAGGGCTATGCGCCCAAGACTGACTCAGTCAAAGCCATAATCAAAACGTGCACCGAAGCGTACGGCCACGTCAGTCTCCACGAGCAATCGTGCACCAAAGCGTGCGGCCACGTCAGCACCACGATCAACCCACCACTACGTAGCCTGCATGCGCCTACTTCCTATGCACCAAAAGTAGGACTTTACGCCCATATGAAAACCAGTATATTTTCTCATGTGGGCGCATAACATCATTCCAGCTCAGAAACTACTATAAAAAGGGGTCTTATCCTTCTTCAAAAGACAGAACGGAGAGCATTTTCAAGAGCCAAATTGCTGCACTTCTTGCCAGTGAGCCGAGAGTTAGCAATTTTCTTAGGTTTTCTTCCACTTTTGTAATCGGAGTGTCAGCGGAGTAAAGGAGCAACTGCCGCTTGATCTCCATCGTTTCATTCCCCAGAATTCTTTTTTGTACTCGGAGATCCTCAGTGCAGGATCTCTCAGGCGTACTCGATTTGTGGTGCCTTGCGCCAATAAAGAAAAACAATGTTTCTTCTTTTTTTTGTGTATGTCCACAAAAATGGCGACTCTGCTGGGGACTACCTTTTGCTTTGACGAGATGGTGGTGACGCAACCCGATACCAACAAAGTGGGGAGCACTCAGAAGATGCTGATCGTAAAGTTCGATCAGCAGGCGTTCGAAGAGATGCTCTCGAGGGATGGCTCTACTCCCTCAAAATCAGCAAAGCCAAACAAGTCTCGTAAGACTTGGCTTCCGAAGGCTCGCTGTGCATATCCTGCTAGTGTCATAGCATATATGCAACTGGAGGACTTTGTCATGTGGGAGCATGACTCTGCCACCGAAGCACCCCAAATGAAGAAGGCTCATACCATTCCGGGCTCTACTAGCCCAGCGACTTCTTTCCTATGCAACCAACAATAGAGTGTTCGACACTCGATACTTGGCAGAGGAAAGAACTACGATGCCAAGAATTGGGGTGTTCGACACTCTAGGCAAACCCAGCGAGGCTCACAAACGAAGGAAGCGAAGTTAGGAGAAAACAACGCTGCTCCACCAAACATGCGCCCAAAGCTATGCGCCCAAGGGGGTGTTTTGGCGTATAACTCCAATCAGAATGCTTCTGTCTTTGACAAATTGGGCATCCCGGGTCATGCGCCCAGGCTCACTTAATCCATACTATGCGCCCACATCAAGGAGGCTTAGACATGCTGCCAAGAAGCATGCGCCCAAGGCCAGTCTCCAAGGCCTATGCGCCCACAGCAAAAAGACAGGCCCCAATGCGTATATCACGGGGCTGTCTTCAATGACATCACAGAACTTAGGTGTGGAGGTTGCCCCTACACATGAACTAAGTATGGATGCGCCAACTCTCCTTACGAACCCGCATGCAAAGCTCGGTGATGTATGCAACATGGGTTGTAAGACAGAACTTCCTTCCGTTAACTTACGTGACATGATAAATCATAAGCGTAAAGCGAGGAAGGACATAACAATCCATAGTGCACATCCATGCACTAGTATTATTATCAACTGTTGCTGCTCCAAAATAACAAGAGTGCCTCAGAGAAAGTCCGTGTTTCGACTGTTGTACTTCTTTGACGATAAAAAGCTGCTATGTGTCTCATCCAACATGGCTTCATGGGATCCTCCTTATGGGAGCCCTAATCAAAAAAGGCGGACCACGAACCCAACTTTCTCTCTCACTTCTGCGAGAAGACGAAGTCTACCAACAGATGTCCAACAGGCTGTCACATCTGAAGGAGTCTATATGGACACCCGGTCAAAGGCGAGATTCCATACAGATGACGAAGACTTCCAAGTTGGGGGTAGTATTCCCTCATAGTCTGAAGTGGATGACCTTCACACTAGGATAGCCTTCCAGAGGACGACGATCTCTCCGAGTCTGATGGTGACTATCTACCTCCTCTATCTGAAGACGAGGGACTTGTCCACTCAGAGACAGACAGCATCTGTACCAGTTGTACTGTTTCCTATGTTCATCCTCGTATGTTATCTACATACATGACGGGCAAAGAAAGGCCTGAAGAAGCTAGTGATCAGACCAGTAAACGGCTAGAGGGTCTTGAAACAACATTCGCCAAGATCACTGATATGCTTAACAGTATCATGGCGGTCCAAGCTGCTGGGGCGGTCCCGCTACTTCAACAAAACATCTCGACTCATGCTAGTCCGGCTCATAGCAACCACCCGTCTTCTCTACAAAAGGAGTATCATTCCATTGCACCTTCTCCAAATCTTGTAAATACTGGGGGTGGTCCTTCGCCAACGACGCCTGACAACTGTTCAGCAGCCGTTTTCTAACACCTGCTCAATCAACAGGATGTAATTGATTTTCTGGTCACCCGTCTTGACACCATCTCACACAAAGACGAGTTGCAGAAGATGGGAATATCTCAACCTTATCCTCCTGAGTGGGAGAATGCGACTTGCCCTCCTAACTACAAGCCACTGACGCTGAATTAATTTGATGGGTTGACTTCCCCTCGTCAACACATGACATACTTCAACACGCAGACTTTATACTTACCCAGGGATGATCCAATCTTGTCAAAGTTGTTTATTAGCACCTTGCAGGGGGGTAGCTTTCAAATGGTTCTGCAGTCTGCCTAACGGTTGCATCAACTCTTTTAAAGACTTGGAGAGGTTGTTCCTCAACAGGTTTTACAAGAGTGGCATACATGTTAGTATGTCCACCCTCATCGAGACCAAGCAAAGGAGGACTGAGTCTGTCATCGCCTTCATCGAACGCTTCAGGCGGCTAGCACTAAAGATGCCCTTCGGCATACCAAATTTAGAATTTATGGATACTTGTCGACATAACTTCCTTCCTACAGTAAAGTTTTGTCTAGGTATACAAAAGTATGATACATGGCCCGCTTTCATTGGGGCCGCTGATGCTGCTAAAAACGACGTCTCTAATCTGGAACTACTAGGGTTGAAAATACCTAAATCTAAAGACAAGGGCAAGCATCCTCAAACTATCTCTGTCCGTGGGGGTAAAGGGAAAGAAGTCCTGAAGGTCGACACATCCAAAGGAGCTTCAAATTCTCAGGACGCCTCCGACAAGCCTAAGGAGACCTTCTCCTTTGATGAAGACGATGTCATTAACATCTTTCATACATTGACGAAGGGTAATAAACTGATATTTCCTCCACCACGACGTCCTGCAGAGGCAAACCAACTCAACGATCCCAAGTATTGTCTCTATCATCAGTACGTGCATCATTCTACCAAGGACTGCATCGTCCTGAAAAAGAAGATACAACAGCTTATCGACAGCCAAGTGATCAACCTCGAAGCTGAAGATAAGGTCGTATCTTCTAACATGATCTCTCTTCAGTTTGGTGACTTTCCTCCGACAGAAGTCCCTGGTGCATGGTCCCGATTTCTAAGACAATAATGGAAGTCGTCAACCTACCGCCAGCTCGCAACTCAACCTTGGTGCCACTCACGACTGAACGTGGTAAGTTCATGTGGGTCCATCCGGACCTTGTGCAAGAAATGACGTAGGGGTATTACCTCCCAAAGTAAAAAGGGGCAAAAAATACAAGTCATGCCATATGGTATTCTCTCCCATCTACGAGGTTCTATCTGGTGAGACGCGATCGGAAAAGACTTATCTTCGGATATACGATCCCGCACAAGAAGAAATAGTACCTTCTGAAGCTCCTGCTACCCCCACAAGCTCAGAAGTCGGCCCGTTTAAGCCTTCAACTATGGACAAAACCAAGCAGGAGGAGACGCAATTTAACAAGTCTCTGAAGGCGTCAGCTTTCGAGGGCATGGATCGGACCTACAACTTTGACATACTGGCACAGCTAGCCAATATACTTGCCAGGTTGTCTCTGTTAGATCTGTTACGACTCTCCAAAGAAACGCAAAAGGCCTTAAGTGAGGCATTACTACATGCTGACTCTTATCTCACTGAAGTCAAAGCCCCCGCTGAAGACCCTGTCTCCTTTTCTTACTGCCACAGTACTATAGAAGTGGTGCCCAACATCACCTTTTCACAGGAGGACATGTTAATAACAAATAATCATCAAGATAGACCCCTATACTATATAGGGTATATTGGGGCGATCAAGGTGGACCGCATGCATATCTATCCAGGATCCTCCTTCAGCATCATTCCTAGAAGTTTGCTTCAAATTCTGGGGATCCCTCTGCACAAGCTATCTTAAACCAACACAACTATCATAGCTTTCAATGCTGGTCGAAGCCACCCGCTGGGCAAGATCCGTCTTAAGTGCCAGATTGGTGATCTCCGAACGGAGGTTCCCTACTATGTGATCGATGCCAATATATCCTACAACATCTTGTTGGGACGTCTATGGATACACGGGAACATGATCATTCCTTCCACACTTCACCAGTGTTTCAAGTACGTCAACAGCGACGGTGTCGTGAAGATGGAGTTTGCTGATGTCGATCCTTTTAAGGGCATCGAGGCCTACTACGGAGATTCGGTACGTTACCAATCTCAGCCCCCTAAGGATGACGACAACGAAGCTGACAATGAAGCTAAAGCAAGTTCATCCTCCAATGATGGTCCCCTGATTATCCGAATCAAAGGACATACTACTCCATAAAGTACTCCAAAGCCTCTCACAATCTGGGTGAAAAAGAAGAACCCTGACAAGATCAAACTATTGACCATCACTCTAAGTAAGATATCCCTGAAGGAACCTACTGATATCCATCCCTCCAATTCTGAAGAATTACCCTACATGGTAAACTTGGCCAAGACCGTGGCTCCTCTTCTAGATGATGATCCTCTCAGTGAGTATATCAATACTCATAATAATATACCTTCAGCGGATGATGTTATCCCTGAAGAAGAACTTGCGTATTTTCTTAGTAAAGCTTTATCTTTGTGTAACACCCAGTTTTCTAAATGAGGGTAAATTTGAAATTTTATAATTTTAATTATTTATTTATGATATTTAAATCGTAATATAATTTTGGTAATTTTTAATCATTTTTTAAAACTATTTAAAAACCATGACTTGTGATTTTGATGTGCAGCTAGTGAAACCTTAGAGACTATCTGACCTAGAGCCTAACCCTGTGATTTGGAATATCTATTTATCATTTTTAGCCTAAGAGTAATTTGGTCATTTTGACTTATTAGAATTATTTGATTAATTATTGGATTGATGGTTGTTGATTTTGACTTTTACTAGTTGTGACTTAAGAGACTAACCTAGATGTTGGTCCTAGTTATGGTGACTTGATTAGCATGGTGAGATCCTAGTCTAACTTAAGACAATCCAAGTTAGGTCACTTAGGATCAAGTTTGAAATAGGAGGAATAATGAATAGGTTCATGACTTATGACTTATGATTTAATTCCATGACTTATGAAACTTGGCCCATAGCCCACTAGACTAAACCCTAACCCTAATCCCTATTCATTATGACCAGCCACTAGGCCTCCCCTTCCTATAAATATTCTCCATATTTAGTTCTTGCCTCTTTTGTATCATTCCAACACTTAGAGAAAAAAAAGGTATGGCCATTCTTCCCTAATCCATAATTTTTCAATTTTAATTCCTTTTTGACTTTAGTTTCTTGCATTAGAGCCTAATTCTCTTCTATTTCCTATTTATGGAGAGTAATCTCAACGTTTGAGCAATTTGGGGATTTGTGCTAGCAAGAAGGAACACTCTATTTTGGGGCTTTTCTTGCCATTTGCACCTATAGAAAAAACTCCTCAAATTGTACTAATATTCTGATTTCTTTGCATCCTAGCCTAGATCTTCTATCCCCTAGCTGTCCCTAAAATTTGGTTAGAAATCGTGTCCGTTTGGTGTCCGTATCAGACACGTATCAATATGTCTATGTGTGTGTTTGACGAAATATCTCAAAGAACTTTTTATTCATATTTTTGAAAACTAATTAAACAAATATGTAGATTTATATGTGTGTTTTTATTATCCCTAGGTCTGAACACGATTTCGTGTCATTTTTGTGTCGAAAATGATCGTGGACATGCTGTACGGCACATCGTACGGGTGCCCTGCTACTTGTGTCCTGTTTCTCTGTGGACACACCACGTGGACACCTCATTTTCGACATAGAGGTGGAGGCCATCACTGACAGACCCCCCTCGAGTCTTATGGACTCTTGTGTCGTGTCAGACACGAAATCCATCACGTATTGGTTTTTGTACTGCACGCGCACGGGCTGAACTGGGTTCTGAATACGGACCTCGTGTCCATCCTAGACACGTCGTGGTCCTGTGTCAGGCCACTAGACACGAAGACCTACGCTAGGCGAACATGTAGGCATGTGCACGTGACACTTGGTGCACTATGTCGTGTCCACGAGCTCGTGGACTCGTCACAGAAGACTGTTGTGCAGTAACGTGTCTGTGTGTGTTCGTTGCTATTTGACACGCCGTATCCTGTTACCTAGACACGAGATGACTCAAATAACACCAATACATATGCACGATACTTTAATACACATTTAATTGATGATTTGAATTGATTAGATGCCTATTTTAGGTTTCTTCTTATTGTTCTGATACTTCTTTTCTGTTCAGTGGTTAATCGAGTTTAATTAGGTTAAATTGGTTAATTCATGATTAAATTTAATAATGATATTATACTAGCATGTGTGTTATACTTGGTTTTTGCCTCTATGTTACTTGTAATGTTAGTTAGGTTGTTGTATGGGATTTGAGCATGGGCTTTAGTTGTGATCAATATTGTGATACTCATTATCAAACCCTTAACTGAAATGGGGTTGAGAGTTAACTGTTAATGAAACCCAGTTTCATAAAATCTATCCACACAACGTATCACATATACACACACATAAAGACTGATACACTGATTTCTAAATTTTTTATATATGCACACACATGTACAAACTGGGAACCTATCTACATACACTGATACCTACATACATTACACTGTTCCCTGAGAACACTTGACACACACACAGAAATCTGAGATCACTCTTTTTGTCTATACACACCCACAGGAATCATATACTTGTACTCTTGACTGAAAACAGAAAATCAATTCATGTTTACACTCACTTACCCTACTGCCATTTGTACACACACTTTTTCCCCAAAACCTGAGAATGGGTTAGTTGTGTAATTGATTTGGGACTAAATTGATATATGTTAACTGTTGGGTTGTTCTTATGTCCTCAGTTCCAGCTAGGTTGTCCAGGTTTATGTTTTGCATTCCCTGATGCCATTTCGAGATTGATTTCTATATGCATTACAATTAATGCAATATCCCAATCTGAACATATAGAAACCTATATGTATATCTTCTGATATGGATATATGGGTTAACCGAGAATGAGAGTTATGATGTTTTCCTAAGTCTTCATGCTGCTGTACACTCTAATTCAATTTTGACACACACATAGACTATTATTCCTGAGAACACATGTGCAAATGCACTGCTTTTCCTGAGGTTTCCCAAAACTGTCATATGCATTGATGTACATATTACACAAACTGAGAAATAATACACTGATTTGCAACACTATCATGTGTGCATTGATATGTATCATATATTATTGCACTCTGAAATCTGGAGACAGTATTGACACTCACACATACACACACTCTCAAACTTGTGACTTGCTAACACCCTACACTACATTCATACACACACACAATATTGACATATACACCCACTCACACTCTACTAAAATCTGGGAACACATGGCATCCCTCACTCACCCATGTACACACTAACTGAGAACCTATGTTGAATATCTAGACACACACTCACATGTGAACCTAGTGCACTATAATGGGTACATTTGCGTTTAATAACTAAGGACATTACATTGACACACACATTCATATCATTGAAACCAGAAACTGTTATATGTTACACTGTTTTTCCATTCATCTACACCCACTATAGCCTATGTTGTAATATGCTACACACGCTCATGTACACACTCTTCCTATCATATACACACACTACACATATGCACACATGTCACTCTACTTATATCTCTATATGTATATATATGTATAAATCTATATTCTTGTGTAATATATATATATATATATATATATATATATATATATATATATATATATATATATATATACATATATATATATATATATATATATATATTATATATTATATATATATATATATGTTGTCTATAGGCTATATATGGCATATAGCCCTATGGATATAACCTATGGTTCCTATAATATAGCCTATGTGTATATGGCATGTATACACATGTGATTTGTGTGTTGATAGACTTGTATGGCTTTGTGTTGATCTGTGCTTGCTAGAATAGATTGGCTAGGCCTAGTGGGACTTGTTAGACTTATTTGGGCTAGGACTCGACATAGTTGACCTAGTTTGACTAGTGTAGTTGACTAGGGTTGACCAAATGCTGACTTTAGTCTAGTTTGACTTAAACAGCATGCAGATGCATTGTACATTTCATCTATCTTCCCATGTATATGTCTTGACTTGTGTTGCTCTAAATAGGAGTCAGGTACCTCATCTCGGGCAGTATATTCTCACAGATATTCAGATACTAGGCGAGTACATTCTCTGATCATTTCATAACTTGCTTAGGATTATATTCCTGCTCTAGATTACCTTATTTGATGCTGTCACGATATTATCACGGATTGGTACTACATGGATCCCTATATTGAGACGTTATCCCCCTCGGGAGCATCAGATACTTCATGTCATGTGTTTCATGTACATCATGTATTCCTCACTCTCATGTTATTCATGTTTCTCATGTGCTTCATGTTCATTCATACACGATCGTGTACTCTCATGTGCTCTCTTGTTCGGTCATGTTTCTCATGTATCTCATGTATAACCTATACTTTATGTGTACCCTTTCATGGGCCTTCATGTGGAATTCATGTGCACTCAGTTCGGAGCCCTCATGTATACTTCATGTACACCCATCTATGGGCTTTCATGTGAAAATCATGTACGTAAGATAACTTGTCTGGATCCTTGTGTATTGATTGGGGTATGGGGGAGTATAAATAGTCATGTGAACAATTCCAAAGTAGTATAACCATGTGAGCCTCTTTAGTATACTAATATGCAAATCTAGCCGTTCACATGTCGACTTTGTACTCTACATCACTAGTTACTGATAGTTCTCTACTTATAGTAGAGATTTCCATTACAGTTCTCTCTATTTACATCATGTACATTCTTTTAGTTTTCATGTATCGTACTCTTTTGCACATTTATATTTCCTAACCTGCTATGATCTGTGTGAAATGTATTGTGCTCGCTCCCGTCCTGACTGGACCTGTTGAAAATTTTATAGAGGATGATGACGAACCATGTACCCCTTACTACGGAGCTTGCCTAGATGACACTCGCGACCTGGACCCTTGGGAGGTTCAGGCAGCTGCTGAGGATGATACCCATGCATAGTATAGATAGATTAGAATATTCTTTCTTTTCTTATTAGTTGTTGTCTTTGATTTCAGAGTTGTACATTTATGGAGATGTTGAGACTGGTATTTGACAACTTTGATTTATTTTACTTCTGTTGTATCTCAGTTTGAGGTTTCCTTATCTATTCCATCGTGCTATATTCTACCTCTAGATTGTGATTGAGTTGTACTTTCTGTGACTTGGCCTCCTATTGGAGAGTATTTCATATTGTGTTAGTTATAGTTTATGACCTAGAACAGCGTTCGACCTAGATGGATACTAGGTAGGAGCTGCGCTTCGAACAACGTGAACCACCTACCGAAGACGAAGTTGTCACTACCACATTTCTAGTTTGAGGATATTTTTGTCATTTTTGAATTATTTGAATTTAATATATTTTATTAGGAATTTAAAATGATTTAATTGAATGGTGTGATTTAAATACTAATTAATTGATTGCCACGTGGTTTTGGTTAGCCTAACCTAGATTGGACCTAACCTAGATTAGTCATAGCTAGCCTAGTTAGCCACATTGAGTTTTAGTTAGTATTGGTTAAATAGGTTTAAGTCATGTTTAGCTAGGTTAAGTGGTTTGCAAATGGACTAGGAAGGAGCCCTAGATTCTAGGCCACTCATTAGACTTGATTCATTTCTAGCCTTAGATGCTCCCTAAAAATCCTAACCCTAGCTAAGTGGCCGGCCAAGACCCCCCTTGCCTATATAGTATCTTTTTAGAAAGTTGTGCCTCTTTTCAATATTTTATCATTTTTCCTAAGAACTAAGTGAGCCTCCATTTTATTTCTTCATAGTTTAATCAATAGAGCTCCATTTTTATTGGGATTTCTTCCATAGTATTCTAATCACTGTTCTCCTACTATTTGTGGAGTCATATATCAGGATTTAAACAATTTGGAGATTTTGGGTGGCTTTTGGAGAGCTCCTTTAAAGAGGTTTTTTGTTGTCAAGAACACACATAGGTATAATCCTATTCTCCATTAAAATTAGGGTTTCTTTGCATAAACACCAAGCCCTAGGTGTCCCTATACTGTAGGAATAGGGTTTGCTCGATTTCGTGTCCTGTACGTGTCCGTATCGGACACGTATCAGTAACCAACGTAGGTGTTCGACGAAATGCCACAGTGGGTATTTCGATCGAGATTTTGTATCGTGTTTGAATAGGAAGTTGTGTTTGGATGTAGCTTACGTGTTTTTGGTCGACTGAGCATGTCTCGTGTCGGTTTCGTGTCGTGTCGTGCTCGTGCACACGCACACGCGCTACGTGCAGTGTCCCCTGCTATCAGCGTGCTCGTGCTCAGTGCACAGAGCACATGGACACGTGTGGTTGGACATGGAGTGAGAGGCAATTACTATCGTGTCATCCCCAAGGTTTCGTGTCCAACGGATGCGTGTCGGGTGCGTTTGGACAAGTGCACTGGTCACACGAACTCGTGCCAGTCTCGTACGTGTGTGTGAGTTGGTTTGGACACTCGTGTGTCCTGTTTTAGGACACCATTTTGTGTATGTAAGACACACTATTATACCCCATTAATTATCTACCTAATGTTCTTCTTGAATTGTTAAATCGAATGTGGTTTTGGGAAGTGCCCAGTCGACTGATACATAAGGTATCAGTGAGTATCACTGTTTTTAATTCCTGTTGTTAATGATTTACATTATGGTTTAATTGTGATTAAATGCTAAATTGTATCCTAACATATTCCCTAATCTCTGTTGGTAAAATTTACATGCCAGGATAGGTCTTGATCATTAATGGAATATCTGATTTGGGCAGGGGCTCGATGTTCGACTGATGCTTGTTTTCCCATTCCAGTTTCCCTTATGATAATCCCATTTAATCTGTTTTTAAATTATTGTTCAGTTGTCAATTATTATTCCTACATGTTAGTTATTATATGATAGTTTGATTTATATGGTAGATTAGGTTGTTGTTTCATGTTGATTCGAAATTGGTCGATGTATGTGGCTGATACCACTGATACATGGTATATTCAATTTTTTCCTAGCTGTTATTCCATTCAAATCCTATTTTAAACTAATGTCTTAAATTGCCAAGTGATCCACATGTTTGATTATTCATGTTAAGTTCGATTACACTTAATAGAATAGATTTTGGATCCATAAATGAGATTTTGGCATTATGGGCTTTCGGATGGGTATTAACTGATACATTGTTTTGATGTGGTTTTTCAGTTCTAATTAGAGAACTAGAATGTGAATGTTGTTCTCTTCAAAAACTGAAATGAAATCTGAGCTCCTATTGTGTTCACTGTTGTTAAACCTGGGAACTGATTTCCTTTCCCATTTTCAAACTATGAATTGGGTTCCTTTCCTTAATCAATGCTAATACCTATACTTGTTCACTGTCATTTAGTTCTGAAATCTGGGTTTCTAAATTCCCTACTGATAACACACTGTTCTGATTTCCCTCACTGGTGACACACACATACAGCACACATATTCCTGCTAACACACACTGAAACACACCCACACTGCTTTCATGTATTCCTTCACTGAATACATTTTCCTGTGAACACACAATGTATCATTAACACACTGTTTTATGATTTTTTTCACTGTACAGGCTCACATTGACTCTTTCTAACCCACACATACTTTTGTTCCTACACACACATTGCCTCCTCTCTTTCTAACCCACACATTTCCATTCTGGACATGTTGTGACTTGTGCTATTCTGATTAGGAGCCAGACACCTCTCCTCGGACAGTACTTTTCATCCGGACACTCAGATAGCAGGCGAGTACATTCTCTGATCATTTCATATCTTATTTAGGATTATCTTTCCTGCTTTAGACTATCTTACTTGATGCTGACACGTTGGTAACACGAATTAGTACTATATAGATCCCTTCATGAGATGTTATCCCTCTCGGGAGCATCAGATACTCTTGCCTCATGTGTTTTACTTACATCACGTATCTCTTGCTTCTATTATCATGAATCTTCGGGAATTAGCTAGTGACTCATGTACTCTCATGATCACCGAGCCTTCACGAATCATTCATGAATCACCCTATACGGGTCAAGTAGTTTAGTCATGAATCTTAACGTAACTTGACTGGATCCTTGTGTATTAATTGGGGTACGGGGGAGTATGAATGGTCATGTAAATAAATATCCAAAGTAGTGTAGTCATGAATCACTCTTAGTGTAGTCATGAATCAGTCTTAAGCCATTCATATGTTCGTCTTGTACTCTGAATCACATCACTGTCTCTCCTTTATATATCATAGATATTTACTTACAGTCCCTCTTTTACATACTGCTATTCTTCAGTTTTCTGTATTTTATTCTCTAGCATGATTATATTTCCTTTCCTGCTATGACTTGTTGAGATGTATTGTGCTCGCTCCTGTCCTGACTGGACCTGTTAAAATATTACAGAGGATGAGGACGAGGCGTGCTGCCCCACTTATTATGGGGCTAACTTAGATGACAGTACAGACATAGACCAGCAGCAGGAGCCTTTAGCTGTGGACGACACACCTCTAGACTAGGATGTTTTCATTTACATTACTCTCTGGATGACTGTATATATTTGGTACTTGGGATTTGGGATATGTACTTATCTTAGACACTTAGACTCTCTGTTTATACTTGTGGATTCCTTTCTTTTCAGCAGTATCTATCTACCTTTCTATCTTATCTTTCTGCCTTAGTTGTGATTGAGTTTACTTTCTGCTATGTCACCCCCATTCGGGGAGTATAAACTGTTTAGCCTTATACTGTTAAATGCATGAGACCTAGGACAGCGTTCTACCGTCGACACTGTGGCGTAGGCTGGACGTACCCACGTCTCATGCCCTTACTCTAGGGTGCGGGCCGTGATACGTTTTTAGTGGTGGCCCATGCAGGTCTAGTTTAGAAATGTAGTGGTATTCGAACTAGAATATCACTGCAGCCTGCAGTAGGATTAGGATAATTTGAAGGTACTCAATCATATTAGGAAAAACTCTTTATCAGATTCCGTATATCTACATTTTTCTGCTATTTGTCTTCCTTTGAATAGTAACTATCCGCCTTTGCTATTTTTGACTCCTTCTCAGCAATTGTTTCTTTTGATCTGTCTCCAGGATGGTTGAGACGAGATCACATCGCCAGGCACTACCAAAATTTGTCCATTTAGCGACGGTCAGATCCGTTGCCAGTCCGACGGGAATTTCTATTAGCGACCGATCACTGACGGGTTTTGGCCAAAAATATCCATCGGCAATCAGCTCGTCGCTAATAATGGTCCGTCGCTACGTAGTCGTCAAGCGATGGACTAGCGACGGAATTTCGACTTCACAATACGAAGCATAAGCGACTACTTTCCGACGGACTGTCGTCCCTTTCAAGTATTAAATACTGAACTGTTTAGACAATAGCGACGTTAAGTTCCATCGGTAAACCGTCGTAATAGCGTATCAGAGTGTATCGTTCCGTCGCTAATCCGTCGACCGCCGTCGATAACAAAGGACGGATTAGCGACGGTTTGCTGACGGAAAATCTGTCAACCAGGTTCTGGAAGAGGCAGGCATTTTCAGCACCATGGCGACGGATGAGTCGTCGCTATTCCGTCGACAACTATCGCTAACAAAAGACGGTTTAGCGACGGAATAAGGACTACTTTTCCGTCGACCATGTTCTGGAACTTCTTGGTATTTCCAGAACAAGGGCGACGAAAAAGTCGTCGCTAGTCCGTCGAACTATATACCATCAGAACTGTGCCGACGGATATTCCGTCGACCACCCGTCGCTACCTAGAAACATTTTCAAATCTCCAGTTAGCGACGGATTAGCCGTCGGACAGTAGTCAGAAAATGGTAATATTCGTCGCTCAACGGTCACTAGTCCGTCGCTAACTGAGAATATTTTGAAAAAAAATTACAGAGCTTTTCCTGTTCGCAAAAATATGCATAAACCAAACCAATATATAATGCACACCAATTATCCAACAATCACATAGACCAAATATATAATGCACACCAATTATCCAAGAATCACATAGACCAAATATGCACATACGAATTTAATACACACCAATTATCCAAGAATCATATAGACCAAACCAAATTAATATAAAATAGACATCAATTATCCTGAAGAGTAATCTAATATCCGTCGTTATAATCCGATCATAGCACAAATATGCCAAAATTCCCACAAATATTCCAAAATTCCCACAAATATTCCAAAATTTCTACAAATATTCCAAAACACATAGAAAAATTGACTTTGGCCTGAACAAAGACCACAAGTCAGACGATGAATCCTCACAGCCAGGGATCATAGTTGCGTTGAGGCATGTACCATTCTATCAGCCACTTTGCATACGAAGGCTCAATCTGGTGGAGGTCTTTTGTAGGGACAGGAGGGTCGGTCCCGATGCTACTACTCTCTGACGGTGGCTCCTCCTTAACTTCAAGCTTGGGAGCAATCTCTTCCCTGATGGTCATCGGTTCTTCCTTGACCTCGACCTTTGGTAACACCTTCTCCTTAACAGTCACCGGCTCTTGTTTGACGACGGGGACTTCCTCCGTGTCGACCTCCAAGGGTTTCTTGCCTCGACCCCTTCCTCGACTAGCAGCACCACCTCGACGAGTCCTAGGAGCCATCTTTCTGACAACAGAAATTTTCATATAGGGTAAAAATACTCAAATTATAAAAGTTGTGACGTTGGTTTTTTGCGTTCATCATCATTAGAGGGAGCAGCACTGGAAAAGTTGTGACGTTGGTAGCATGAGAGAGTAAAAATCTGTATCACAAGGCTAACAGAATTACTATGTAAACATGTACTCACCAATAACCGAATGTAACTGGAGTCGTTGGGCCTATCGTGCAGTAATTGGTGGATCCGCTGGGATAGGCCGGATGTACTTAGTATCTAGTGTATCAGATTAGTATCGGTCTATCGGTTTGGTATAGGACGTATCATATTGGTATTGGCCTTAACAAATTGGTATTGTCCTATATCCGATATGTACATGTATCGGCCGAATAGCTAGGATTCATATTGGCCTTATCGATTTGGTATCGGTCATATCCGATAGGTATCGGCCGTGTTGGATTAGTATAGACCATTTCGGATTAGTATCGTGGAAGGTTTAGTAACAACTGTACAGCTAAAAAAGAGAAATCCAAGGTAATCTTGCTCTAGAAGAGAGAAATCCAAGTACAGTTGTTACTAGACCTTCCACGATACTAATCCAAAATGGTATATAATAATCCAACACGGCCGATACCTATCGGATATGACCGATACCAAATCGATAAGGCCAATATGAATCCTAGCTATACGGCCGATACATATCGGATAGGACGATACCAATTCGCTAAGACCAATACCAACCGATACGGCCCATACCAAAATGATAGATCGATACTAATCTGATACGGTCAATACTTATAAGTACCTATGGTCCAGGAGGTTGATCCGCTAGTACATCCATGTACGATCAACGAAGTAATGATCCATTTCAATTTGGATGTGAAAATCTGTATCGTAAGACAAACTAAACATAATCAGTTCTATTTCACATGCTTAATTGCCAAGTATGGGAACGAATGGCTCAGAACACAACCCAAAATTCATTCTAGCATACATTAGTGTGAATCATCTATGTTCTGTACATATGGTGTAGTATATGTTCTTATCGTATCTAGTATCTGAAGGATATAACAGAATCAAGATGAACTCACATAATGTAATACTAAGACATCATCTACTACTATATAAGATATAGTGATAGGTTGTCGTATCATCATTGCCGAGGGATGAGGGTCAGAGGACAGTCAACTTTATCTACGGATACATAATTTCTGCCTCGCCAGTCGAATAGCTTAATTGCCAAGTATGGGAACGAATGGCTCAGAACACAACCCAAAATTCATTCTAGCATACATTAGTGTGAATCATCTATGTTCTGTACATATAGTGTAGTATATGTTCTTATCATATCTAGTATCTGAAGGATATAACAGAATCAAGATGAACTCACATAATGTAAAACTAAGACATCATCTACTACTATATAAGATATAGTGATAGGTTGTCGTATCATCATTGCCGAGGGATGAGGGTCGGAGGACAGTCAACTTTATCTACGGATACATAGTTTCTGCCTCGCCAGTCGAATGGCTTAATTGCCAAGTATGGGAACGAATGGCTCAGAACACAACCCAAAATTTATTCAAGCATATATTAGTGTGAATCATCTATGTTCTGTACATATGGTGTAGTATATGTTCTTATCGTATCTAGTATCTGAAGGATATAACAGAATCAAGATGAATTCACATAATGTAATACTAAGACATCTTCTACTACTATATAAGATATAGTGATAGGTTGTCGTATCATCATTGCCGAGGGATGAGGGTAGAGGGACAAATACCGCTCGAGTGAGCCAAAGGCATGCAGCCACTTCCCTCCCTCTATTCACCCTCTTCCTCTCTCACGCTATCAACGTCACAACTTTTCCATCTCAAGTTCTGATCAAGCATTTTCCTTCTCCTCTCCTCCACCATGGCTCTGAACCCATCTGCTCCTCCCTACTTCCCTTCTTCTTATTTGACTCTCTCAGCCACATATGATATCCAGCTCAAGTGTAGAGTCGGGGAAGAAAAAGTGGACAGGAAGAGGAGGGGGAAGCAGCACAGCCGGCGGCATGACCCGGAGGAAGTACAGAGTTTTTCTTCAACATCCGTAGGAGAACTATAAGGATATATCTTTTCACAACATGTCACCTTGTCAAAGACCCTTAATGTGACAACCATGTTACCGCGGTGTCGGAAGACTAACATGTCATAATTTTCTAAGCCGTGTGTTTTGACATAATCCTCCAAACTCTTTCCTGCTATGTAATAATACAAGATTACTACATAGGAGGAAAGTGTTGGGAGGATTATGTCAAAAAACACGGCTTAAAAACTTATGACATGTTAGTCTTCCGACACCGCGGTAACATGATATTCACATGAAGGGTCTTTGACAAGGTGACATGTTGTGAAAAGATATATCCTTATAGTTCTCCTACGGATGTTGAAGAAAAACTCTGCACTTCCTCCGGGTCATGCCGTCGGCTGTGCTGCTTCCCCCTTCTCTTCCTGCCCACTTCTTCTCCTCCGACTCTACACTTGAGCTGGATATCATATGTGGCTGAGAGAGTCAAATAAGAAGAAGAGAAGTATGGAGGAGCAGATGGGTTTAGAGCCGTGGTGGAGGAAAGGAGAAGGAAGATGCTTGATCAGAACGGATGGCCCAGAACACAACCCAACATTCATTCTAACATACATTAGTGTGAATTATCTATGTTCTGTACATATAGTGTAGTATATGTTCTTATCGTATCTAGTATCTGAAGAACGTAACAGAATCAAGATGAACTCACATAATGTAATACTAAGACATCATCTACTACTATATAAGATATAGTGATAGGTTGTCGTATCATCATTGCCGAGGGATGAGGGTCAGAGGACAGTCAACTTTATCTACGGCTATATAGTTTCTGCCTCGCCAGTCGAATGGCTGCAGGGACTATGTCCTGATCACCATACCGTAGACTAATGCAAAAGGAGTTGGAAATATCCGTCGCTAACCGGTCACTAGTCCGTCGGTAACTGAGAATTTTTTTAAAAAAAATTGTAGCACTTTCCCTGTTCACAAAAATATGCATAAACCAAACCAATATATAATGCACACTAATTATCCAACACTCACATAGACCAAATATATAATGCACACCAATTATCCAAGAATCATATAGACCAAATATGCACATACGAATTTAATGTACACCAATTATCCAAGAATCATACAGACCAAACCAAATTAATATAAAATAGACATCAATTATCCAGAAGAGTAACCTAGTATCCATCGTTATAATTCGATTTATCTTCAAGTGTGAGAACGGATGGCTCAGAACACAACCCAAGATTCATTCTAGCATACATTAGTGTGAATCATCTATGTTCTGCACATATGGTGTAGTATATGTTCTTATCGTATCTAGTATCTGAAGAATGTAACAGAATCAAGATGAACTCACATAATATAATACTAAGACATCATCTACTACTATATAAGATATAGTGATAGGTTGTCGTATCATCATTGCCGAGGGATGAGGATCGAAGGACAGTCAACTTTATCTACGGCTACATAGTTTCTGCCTCGCCAGTCGAATGGCTGCAGGGACTATGTCCTGATCACCATGTCGTACTGTAGATTAATGCAAATGGAGCTGGAGCCAAAATACAGAAACCAAAATACAAAATACAGAATCAAATCCCTGGGTTCGCCGAAAATACAAAACACAGTTCTAATTCATATGTATTTTAAGTGTGAGAATGGATGGCTCAGAACACAACCCAACCGGAGAGGATACTCTGAGAGATCCATCTGAGTAGGACGTATACTCTGAGAGATCACCTTTAAAAGAATGATATCAGTAGTGGAATTGAGTGTTGGAGGAGATATTATCAGAGTATACGTCCTACTCAGATGGGTCTCTCACCGTTACTAATTTTTCTGACAGCATAGTGGATGTGCTCCGTCAACAAATTCTTACTCCGAGTCAAAACTTTGCCTCGGTGCTCAAGTGGACATCCTTCGTGTAGAGCTCGAGTGAGAGGTTCCTGACAGCTTGGTGGTCTCCTTTGTTAAAGTATCTGTGCTCGTCCCACAACCAATGTGGGATGAGCACGGATACTTTGACAAAGGAGACCACCATGCTGTCAGGAACCTCTCACTCGAGCTCTACACGAAGGATGTCCACTTGAGCTCCGGGGCAAAGTTTTGGCTCGGAGCAAGAATCTGTTGACGGAGCACATCCACCTTGCTGTCAAAAAAAAATAGTAACGGTGAGAGACCCATATGAGTAGGACGTATACTCTGATAATATCTCCTCCAACACTCAATCCCACTACTGATATCATTCTTGTAAAGGTGATCTCTCAGAGTATACGTCCTACTCTGATGGATCTCTCAGAGTATCCTCTAGTGATAGGTTGTCGTATCATCATTGCCGAGGGATGAGGGTCGGAGGACAGTCAACTTTATCTACGGATACATAGTTTCTGCCTCGCCAGTCGAATGGCTGCAGGGACTATGTCCTGATCACCATGTCGTAGTCTAATATAATCCAGAGATTGACACAGTACTAATTCATATATGTAGTCCAATACAAATAGTCTAATACAAAGACAACCCAATACAAATAGTCTAATACAAATAAGTACTAATAGCTAATGAGAACCACGCAGCTCACGCAAACGCTCAGTGATACGATCACGCAACCACCTCAAAAAAGTGAGATTTTTGGCGTGAGGAGAGATGTCGTCCCTTGCAAGTACTGTATGAATAGAACTCCCGGTCTCACTAGCTACCGGTGCTGGATGAATAGAACTCCCGGTCTCACTAGCAACCGGTGCCACTTTCTCCTTAACTGTAGGAGGAGCCACCTCAGCATTCACTGTTTTCCTCAAACGACGTGCCGCTCCTCGGGTCATGGGTGCCATATGGTAAGATCGATAGTCGCAAATAATATAATTTTAACATAAGCTAACTAACTAAAGGAACCATCATGTAATTTGAGTACATTTTCGAAAGCCGATAAAGTATAAAAAATTCAATTTTTTGCCAAGTGTGAGAACGGATGACTCAGAACACAACCCAAGATTCATTCTAGTATAAATTAGTGTGAATCATCTATGTTCTGTACATATGGTGTAGTATATGTTCTTATCGTATCTAGTATCTGAAGAATGTAACAGAATCAAGATGAACTCGCATAATGTAATACTAAGACATCATCTACTACTATATAAGATATAGTGATAGGTTGTCGTATCATCATTGTCGAGGGATGAGGGTCGAAGGACAGTCAACTTTATCTACGGCTACATAGTTTCTGCCTCGCCAGTCGAATGGCTATAGGGACTATGCCCTGATCACCATGTCGTACCGTAGATTAATGCAAATGGAGCTGGAACTGGAGCCAAAATACAGTACTACTTCATCATGTCGTACCATTTTACTCTCTCTCTCTCTCTCCTCCTCCCCTCCGGCGCTCTCATTCTCTCCGGCGCTCTCACACTACTAATTCCTATGTGTTTTAAGTGTGAGAATGGATGGCTCAGAACACAACCCAAAATTCATTCTAGCATACATTAGTGTGAATCATCTATATTCTGTATACATATGGTGTAGTATATGTTCTTATCGTATCTAGTATCTGAAGGATATAACAGAATCAAGATGAACTCACATAATGTAATACTAAGACATCATCTACTACTATATAAGATATAGTGATAGGTTGTCGTATCATCATTGCCGAGGGATGAGGGTCGGAGGACAGTCAACTTTATCTACGGCTACATAGTTTCTGCCTCGCCAGTCGAATGGCTGTAGGGACTATGTCCTGATCACCATGTCGTATCATAGATTAATACAAATGGAGCTGGAAATATCCGTCGCTAATCGGTCATTAGTCCGTCGCTAACTGAGATTGTCACATACACATATGTATATCACAGCTAGATGTATAGATATATACATCTATATAGAAGCACACAACTGATAGAACTCGCACTGTCCTTGAGACAGTGAACATATACACCATGAATCCAAACCCCATATTCACATTTACTATTCCAAACACCACCAAACTAATGGATAACACCGAATATGGATAACACATTATTTAGCCAATATATAAACTCAGATAAATTTGAGAAGCAAAGCCCCCCGCCGCTCCGACCAAAGCCCGCCGCCCCAAGCCCGCCGCCGAGTAGTTCGGTTGCATATATATATGAAGAGTGCTTATGGCTGTGCGTCGGTTGCATATACCCCTGACGCCCCCGCCCCAAGCCAGCCGCCCAGCCCCGACGCCGTCGCCCCAAGCCCGTCGCCCAGACCCTGACGCCCCCGCCCCTAGCCCGCCGTCCAGCCCCCGACGCCCCCGTCCAGCCCCCGACGCCCCAGCCCCAAGCCCGCCGCCCAGCCCCCTATGCCCCCGCCCCAAGCTAGCCACCCAGCCCCCGACGCCCCCGCCCCAAGCCCGCCGCCCAGCCCCCGACGCCCCCGTCCAGCCCCCGACCTAAACCAGCCGCCCAGTCCCCGACGTCCCAGCCCAAAGCCTGCCGCACAGCCCCCGACGCCCCCGTCCCAAGCCCACCGCCCAGCCCCCGACCCAAGCCAGCCGCCCAGCCCCCGATGCCCCAGCCCCAAGCCCGCCACCCAGCCCCCGACGCCCCCGCCCCAAGCCCACCGCCCAGCCCCCGACCCAAGCCAGCAGCCCAGCCCCCGACGCCCCAGCCCCAAGCCCGTCGCCCAGCCCCCGACACACCCCTCCCAAGCCCGCCGCCCAGCCTCCGACGCCCCCGCTCCTAGCCCGTCGCCCCCGCTGCCCCTATACGACACCGCGAGAGAGCGAAAGAGAGAGAGATCGAGAGAGAGAGAGGGGATTACCTTCGAGAGAGAAAGGAGAGGACGCCGACGCCGATGCTGACGCCGACACCGACGTCGATCACCGAAGCCGCAGGAGAGAGAGAGAGAGAGAGGAAAGAGAGTGAATTTGGGAGGAATGCGAAAAGTTTCCCCTGCCGTTTCATTTAAAGTCTGGAACGTATATTTAGCGACGGACTCGCGACGACTTATAGACCGTCGCCCGGTAGTCATAATTTTTGATACTTGCCGACTGAATATCCGTCGCTACATAGTCGAAAGAAATGTCCCGCCAATTCTCTACACAATTTCCGCCAAATAATCGACTGAGTAGCGACGACTGAACTTCCGTCGCTATATCTCCGACACCCTAGCGACGGATGTGCGACCTCCCACCCCCTAAAATTAAAATAAAAAATATAAAGGCGTGTGGTCGGTAATCCGTCGGCGAGCGGCCACGAAGCCGTCGCTAACGCCGACTGAAAATTTCCGTCGCTAGTAGTCCATCGCTAATTTACTGTATTTTGGTAGTGAGGGCCAGGGGGGCGCCGATGAGAGGTCTGCGACCTCTCATACTCAGCAGCCAGCCCCTGGTACCGCAGCCCCAGTCATGCCAGCTGGGGTAGGCGTTTCAGCTGCTTTCGGAGGAGCCCCTCTACCTGTGAGGCATGAGCCGAGTCCGGTGATTCCGGATGTGCTTCAGCAGCAGCAGCCACCTCCGGGGGCAGTTGACGCCGTTCAGCTGTTTGCTTTCTTCCGACAGTTTATGGAGGGTCAGTAGGCCCAGCAGCAGAGGCAGACAGCAGAGATCAGCCGAGGCATCGATATAGGCGTGACTACGGTGGAGAGAGTTATATCTCAACCAGCGGCAGCCCCGCAGCCACACCAGCCACGGGAGAAGGGTATCCAGGATTTTCAGAAGATGCACCTTAGGGACTTCCGAGGGACAGAGGGGATCCTGTATGCCGACGAGTGGATCGAGCACATAAAAGAGATATTCAGGTTGGCTGAGATCCCGATGAGGCTCCAGATTGAGGCAGCGGACAGCATGATGCAGGATCTGGCCCGTACGTGGTACCAGACCGACCCGAGGGTTGGTACTGTAGGATAGACTTGGGCAGTATTCAAGAAGCTGTTCAAGAAGAAGTTCTTCCCGGATACAGCGCTGGGAGCCCTCGAGACTCAGTTCGTGGCTCTAGTCCAGGGGAGCCAGTCTGTGGAGGAGTACGCAGGAGAGTTCTGCCGCCTGGATAGATTTGTAGAGGGACTGTCCGAGGCGATGAAGGCCTGGAGATTTCGGAAGGGCTTGGTAAAGGAGGTCAAGTCCTACACCAAGAGTGCCCGCAGCGCTACCTTCGAGGAGATTTTAGTGGATGCATTTGCTGCAGAGGATGATCTTGACCTTAGGCTCAAGAGGGGGCGAGACTTCCAGGGAGGCAGCAGCAGTAGGGGCCAGGCTAAGAGGCCACATTTCCAGCACCAGCACCCACAGAGGCCAGTTCACCAGCAGCAGTTCCAGCAGCAGGCCCGGGCACCTTTCTAGCAGGTGCACCATCAGTAGCAGAGGGTGCAGCAGCAGGCACCGAGGCAGCAGGCTACCACCTGTGCTTATTGCAAGAAGCCAGGGCACGGGTGGGACGAGTGCAGGAAGAGGTTGGGTAGATGTCTTCTTTGCGGAGCAGCGAACCATCAAATGAAGGACTGCGCTCAGTATACCGGCAGGATAGCACAGGAAGTAAGAGCAGGAGCCAGGGCTCCAGCAGGACAGCAGCAGTAGAAGGGACCCTTGCCGACACAGCAGCAGAGGTTTGTCCAGCACCAGCAGCAGGCCCGGGGAGGGCAGCAGGGGCGAGCTTTCGCCATGGCGGTCGACGATGCAGAGGCGATAGGAGAGCTGATCGCAGGTTCGGTTCTTTTTTACTCCAGTCCAGCTTTTGCATTGTTCGATTTTGGTGCTTCGCATAGTTTCGTATCAGTATTATTTGTGGTTAGACACGGTATCATAGCTGAATCGTTGCCTAGGACTTACAAGATCACGATCGGGGGTGGCATTATCGCCGTAAGTGATGTTTGTATGGGTCGGAGTGTTGTTTTGGGAGGCCATGAATTAGAGGTGAGCCTGCTCGTAATGCCATTGCCGAACTACGATATAGTACTCGGTATAGATTAGTTGAGCAGGCACCATACCAGCATTAATTGCAGAGGGGGTAGAGTTCTCATCAGAGTGCTGGAGGAGCCAGAGTTCGATTACTCCAGACGTCAGGCGGAGCAGAGCAGCGAAGTTTTCTGCGGAGTCTCGATTGAGGAACAGACGATTCCACACCCCTTGATAGTAGAGTATATGGATGTTTTTCCAGAGGAGTTGCTTGGATTGCCACCAGACGGAGACATTAAGTTCTCGATATACTTGGTTCCAGGAGCGGAACCCATCTCTCAGTATGTCTATCGAGTGAACAACAGTAAGTTGGTGGAGCTGAAGAAGCAGGTGGATGAGCTGCAGGACAAGGGCTTCATCCGTTCGAGTTCATCGCCATGGGGTGCACCAGTATTGTTTGTGCCGAAGAAGGATGGGTCAGTACGGATGTGTATTGACTACAGGGCACTCAACAACCTCACGATCAAGAACAGATACCCACTGCCGCGGATTGATGATCTCTTTGATCAGTTGAGCGAAGCTCGGGTGTTCTCCAAGATTGATTTGAGGTCAGATTATCACCAGGTGAAGGTGAAGGGAGAGGATATTCCCAAGACCGCTTTCAGGATGCGGTACGGGCAGTTTGAGTTTTTGGTTATGCCGTTTGGGCTAACCAATGCACCAGCAGTGTTTATGAACCTAATGGACAAGGTGTTCCACCAGTACTTCGACAAGTTCGTGGTGGTGTTCATTGATGACATCTTGGTGTATTCCAAGACTGAGGAGGAGCACGAGGAGCATCTGAGGATAGTGCTGGAGACTCTCAGGAAGGAGCAGCTTTATGGGAAGCTCTCCAAGTGTGAGTTATTCTTGGATCGGGTTAACTTTTTGGGGCATGTGGTGACTGGAGATGGGATCTTAGTTGACCCCAAAAGATCGTAGCCGTTGAGGCATGGGCAACGCCGACTTCAGTGGCAGAGATCAGGAGTTTCTTGGGGCTGGCAGGAAATTATAGGAGATTTGTGCAGGATTTCTCCCGGGTTGCAGAGCCGTTGACTCGATTGACCCGGAAGGATGCTGAGTATGTCTGGTCAGAGGAGTGTCAAGCAGCTTTTGATGAGTTGAAGAAGCGGCTTACGACAGCTCCGATTCTGACATTGCCTTCAGGATCAGGGGGATTCACAATCTATAGTGATGCTTCAGGAAAGGGGCTGGGTTGTGTCTTGCAGCAGCATGGAAAGATGATTGACTATGCTTCCAGGCAATTACGTCCCCATGAGAAGAACTACCCTATCCACGACCTGGAGCTTACAGCAGTGATTTTTGCTCTGAAGTTGTGGAAGTACTACCTGTATGGAGAGAGGATAGAGATTTTTACAGATCACAAGAGCTTAAAGTATGTGTTTACACAGAAAGAGCTCAACATGAGGCAGCACAGATGGCTAGAGTTGATGAAGGACTTCGATATATCACTTCAATATCACCCAGGGAAGGCCAACGTGGTAGCCGATGCCTTGAGTAGGTATCCGACAACCATGTATTTGACCATGGACCGTCACTTGCTTGCTGATTTGGAGAGCCTGGGGATTGAGGTGATCATGCCCGAAGTTCAGATGCATTTATGGGACATGCAGATTCAGTCAGATTTGGTGGAGACGATCAAGTCGGCACAGTTTGAGGACGTTGCTCTGCGGTGTCTCCGAGAGCAGGTTCGAGCGGGGTTGGTGGATGGAGAGTTTTCTCTTATAGATGATGGTGCCTTGAGGCATGGATCCAGATTATGTGTGCCCAGCAGAGAGCTCAGGGAGCAGGTTATGCAGGAGGCTCACAGATCTCAGTACTCTATACACCCTGGTGCCAACAAGATGTACCGAAATCTGAGGGAGGTTGTTTGGTGGTACGGGATGAAGCGGGAGGTAGCTCGCTTCGTAGCTAGGTGCTTGGTCTGTCAGCAGGTCAAGGCAGAGAGGCAGAGGCCCGGTGGATTGTTGCAACCATTGCCCATTCCAGAGTGGAAGTGGGAGTATATCACTATAGATTTTGTATCAGGGTTGCCGCGTACACCAGGAAGGAAAGACGCGATTTGGGTCATCGTTGACAGGTTGACCAAATTGGCCCACTTCTTGCCATTCAAGGTGGGTACGTCTACAGAGAGGCTTGCGGAGATGTACATGCGACAGATTGTCAGGATTCACGGAGTTCCGGTCAGCATCGTCTCGGATTGGGATAGTCGCTTTACTTTCCATTTCTGGAGGAGTCTGCAGACTAGTTTGGGCACTAAGCCCAAGTTTAGTACTGTATACCACCCCCAGACGGACGGACAGTCAGAGAGGACTATTCAGACGCTCGAAGATATGCTGCGGACGTGCGTCTTAGACTTTGGAGGTTCCTAGAAGGATCATCTACATTTGGCAGAGCGAGCTTTACTGGGACCAGAGATGGTTGTTGACGCAGCCGAGAAGGTGAAGCTCATCAGGAACAGACTTCGCGTGGTGCAGGACAGACATCGGCACTGGGCCGATAGCCACCGGAGGCCGTTGGAGTTTGAGGTACAGATTAGAGATAGGATTAGATTTAGGGTTTGTATTTATGATTTTGATCATGTTTGTTTATCATAATTAAATTGAGACCTTGCTTGTGATTAGGTTGGAGACCAGGTTTTCTTGAGGATATCTCCGACTCGTGGTACGATACGTTTTGGTGGAGGTGGGAAGCTTAGCCCGTGCTTCATCGGCTCTTTCGTTATCAGCGGGAGAGCCGGTGATGTGGCTTACAGGCTAGACTTGCCACCTGTACTAGTGGGGGTCCACAATGTATTCCATGTATCACAGTTGAGACGGTACGTGGCTAATCCTAGTTATGTGCTTGACCATTCGGAGATTGAGGTTGGGCCTTCTCTCAGCTATCCAGAGCAGCCAGTGGAGATTCTGGATCGACAGAAAATGTACTGAGGAACCAGGTGATACCCTTGGTTCGCGTCGTATAGAGGCATCATTCTCCAGGAGAGTCTACCTGGGAGCGGAAGGATGAGATGCGCGAGCGATACCCATATCTTTTTGGACCGTGAGGTATACTTTCTATCCTTCTCATCAGTTGCATTTCGCCTTTCAATTTCGAGGATGAAATTTTTTTAAGGAGGGTAGATTTGTCACTACCATATTTCTAGTTTGAGGGTATTTTTGTCATTTTTGAATTATTTGAATTTAATATATTTTATTAGGAATTTAAAATGATTTAATTGAATGGTGTGATTTAAATACTAATTAATTGATTGCCATGTGATTTTGGTTAGCCTGACCTAGATTAGACCTAACCTAGATTAGTCATAGCTAGCCTAGTTAGCCACATTGAGTTTTAGTTAGTATTGGTTAAATAGGTTTAAGTCATGTTTAGCTAGGTTAAGTGGTTTGCAAATGGACTAGGAAGGAGCCCTAGATTCTAGGCCACTCATTAGACTTGATTCATTTCTAGCCTTAGATGCTCCCTAAAAACCCTAACCCTAGCTAAGTGGCCGACCAAGACCCCCCCTGCCTAAATAGTATTTTTTTAGAAAGTTTTGCCTCTTTTCAATATTCTATCATTTTTCCTAAGAACTAGGTGAGCCTCCATTTTATTTCTTCATAGTTTAATAAATAGAGCTCCATTTTTATTGGGATTTCTTCCATAGTATTCTAATCACTGTTCTCCTACTATTTGTGGAGTCACATCTCAGGATTTAAACAATTTGGAGATTTTGGGTGGCTTTTGGAGAGCTCCTTTGAAGAGGCTTTTTGTTGTCAAGAACACACATAGGTATAATCCTATTCCTCTATTAAAATTAGAGTTTTTTTGCATAAACACCAAGCCCTAGGTGTCCCTGTACTGTAGGAATAGGGTTTGCTCGATTTTGTGTCCTGTACGTGTCCGTATCGGACACGTATCAGTAACCAACGTAGGTGTTCGACGAAATGCCACAGTGGGCATTTCGATCGAGATTTTGTATTGTGTTTGAATAGGAAGTTGTGTTTGGATGTAGCTTACGTGTTTTTGGTCGACTGAGCATGTTTCGTGTCGGTTTCGTGTCGTGTCGCTCTCGTGCACACGCGCGCGCTGCGTGCAGTGTCCCCTGCTATCAGTGTGCTCGTGCTCAGTGCACAGAGCACGTGGACACGTGTTGTTGGACATGGAGTGAGGGGCAATGACTGTCGTGTCATCCCCAAGGTTTTGTGTCCAATAGATGCGTGTCGGGTGCATTTGGACACGTGCACTGGTCACACGAACTCGTGCCAGTCTCATGCGTGTGTGTGAGTTAGTTTGGACACTCGTGTGTCCTGTTTTAGGACACCATTTTGTGTATGTGACACACTATTATATCCCATTAATTATCTACCTAATGTTCTTCTTGAATTGTTAAATCGAATGTGGTTTTGGGAAGTGCCCAGTCGACTGATACATAAGGTATCAATGAGTATCACTGTTTTTAATTCCTGTTGTTAATGATTTGCATTATGGTTTAATTGTGATTAAATGCTAAATTGTATCCTAACATATTCCCTAATCTCTGTTAGTAAAATTTACATGCTAGGATAGGTCTTGATCATTAATGGAATATCAGATTTGGGCAGGGGTTCGATGTTCGACTGATGCTTGTTTTCCCATTCCAGTTTCTCTTATGATAATCCCATTTAATCTGTTTTTAAATTGTTGTTCAGTTGTCAATTATTATTCCTACATGTTTGTTATTATATGATAGTTTGATTTACATGGTAGATTAGGTTGTTGTTTCATGTTGATTCGAAATTGGTCGATGTATGTGGCTGATACCACTGATACATGGTATATTCAATTTCTTCCTAACTGTTATTCCATTCAAATCCTATTTTAAACTAATGTCTTAAATTGCCAAGTGATCTACATGTTTGATTATTCATGTTAAGTTCGATTACACTTAATAGAATAGATTTTGGATCCATAAATGAGATTTTGGCATTATGAGCTTTCGGATGGGTATTAACTGATACATTATTTTGATGTGGTTTTTCAGTTCTAATTAGGGAACTAGAATGTGAATGTTGTTCTCTTCAAAAACTGAAATGAAATCTGAGTTCCTATTGTGTTCAATGTTGTTAAACCTGGGAACTGATTTCCTTTCCCATTTTCAAACTATGAATTGGGTTCCTTTCCTTAATCAATGCTAATACCTATACTTGTTCACGGTCATTTAGTTCTGAAAACTGAGTTTCTGAATTCCCTACTGATAACACTGTTCTGATTTCCCTCACAGGTGACACACACATACAGCACACATATTTCTGCTAACACACACTGGAACATACCCACACTGCTTTTATGTATTCCTTCACTGAAAATATTTTCCTGTGAACACATAATGTATCATTAACACACTATTTTATGATTTCCTTTCACTGTACAGGCTCACATTGAATCTTTCTAACCCACACACACTTTTGTTCCTACACACACATTGCCTCCTCTCTAACACTGAATTAACCTGAACACTGAACACACAGGTTCACATATCCTGTTCCTGTATAACACACACTGTTTGTATGTCTATCACACATACACACTGATTTCTAATTTCCAGGACACATTGTATGCTCACTGTTCATATTGCCTTCACTGTACTCACATACACACACATATTTTTCCCCTTTAGACACACACACACATTCTCATATGGTTTTCCCTCTCTATGTAAATACAATGTATACATATTCCTACATATGTAAGTATGCCTATAGCTATATATAGCATGCCTAATCTAATGTGATGTGTGAATGGTAGAGTAGGATATAAGGGAATTTCTATATGTGTGATAGCTAATGTGTTAGGCATATTTCTATTTGTATATGTAGATATATATATATATATATATATATATATATATATATATATATATATATATATATATATATATATATATATATATATTCATAATGTGAATAATGATATATATATATATGTGGTATTGGCCAATGGTGTGTCTGTTAGACTAGTGAGAGCTTAGTTAGACTTGTTTAGTCTTGATTAGGCCTAGAATAGACTAGTTAGACTAGTATAGACTTGTTTGACTTAGGTTTGACTTGGTTGACCTAGTTTGACTTCTAGGGTTGACCAGAGTTGACCAAGAGTTGACTTTGGCCTAGTTTGACCTAGATTCATGTAGAATGCATCATAGGGCTTTATATTTCCATTCTGGACATGTTGTGACTTGTGCTGTTCTGATTAGGAGCCAGACACCTCTCCTCGGACAGTACTTTTCATCCGGACACTCAGATAGCAGGCGAGTACATTCTCTGATCATTTCATATCTTGTTTAGGATTATCTTTCCTGCTTTAGACTATCTTACTTGATGCTGACACGTTGGTAACACGGATTAGTACTATATGGATCCCTTCATGAGATGTTATCCCTCTCGGGAGCATCAGATACTCTTGTCTCATGTGTTTCACTTACATCACGTATCTCTTGCTTCTATTATCTTGAATCTTCGGGAACCAGCTAGTGACTCATGTACTCTCATGATCACCGAGCCTTCACGAATCAATTCATGAATCACCCTATACGGGTCAAGTAGTTTAGTCATGAATCTTAACGTAACTTGACTGGATTCTTGTGTATTAATTGGGGTACGGAGGAGTATGAATGGTCATGTGAATAAATATCCAAAGTAGTGTTGTCATGAATCACTCATAGTGTAGTCATGAATCAGTCCTAAGCCATTCACATGTTCATTTTGTACTCTGAATCACAGCACTGTCTCTCCTTTATATATCATAGATATTTACTTACAGTCCCTCTTTTACATACTGCTATTCTTCAGTTTCCTGTATTTTATTCTCTAGCATGATTATATTTCCTTTCCTGCTATGACTTGTTGAGATGTATTGTGCTCGCTCCTGTCCTGACTGGACCTGTTGAAATATTACAGAGGATGAGGACGAGGCGTGCTGCCCCACTTATTATGGGGCTACCTTAGATGACAGTACAGACCTGGACCAGCAGCAGGAGCCTTTAGCTGTGGACGACACTCCTCTAGACGAGGATGTTTTCATTTACATTACTCTCTGGATGACTGTATATATTTGATACTTGGTTTTTGGGATATGTACTTATCTTAGACACTTAGACTCTCTGTTTGTACTTGTGGATTCCTTTCTTTTCAGCAGTATCTATCTACTTTTCTATCTTATCTTTCTGCCTTAGTTGTGATTGAGTTTACTTTCTGCTATGTCACCCCCATTCGGGGAGTATAAACTGTTTAGCCTTACACTGTTAAATACATGAGACCTAGGACATCGTTCTACCGCCGATACTGTGGCATAGGCTGGACGTACCCACGTCTCGTGCCCTTATTCTAGGGTGCGGGTCGTGACAGAAGTCATCCAAGTCAATTTAGGAGATGAATCATCTTTTAAACCAATCTTCATCCACAAAAGTCTATCTGACGATGAACGCCAATCTCTTATACAGCTTCTAAGAGAATACATCGACATTTTTGCATGGAACTACGAAGACATGCCAGGCCTGGATCCTAAAGTTGCCATGCACCGCCTGAATATTTCGTCTGAAGCTAAGCCAGTAAAGCAGCAACAACGAAGATTCCGACCAGATGTCATGGAGGCCATCAAAAATGAAGTAAAGAAGCTCATTGCCAGTGGATTCATTCACAAAGAACAACACCCTGACTGGGTTGCCAACATCGTTCCAGTCATGAAAAAGAATGGTAAAGTTTGAGTCTGTATCGATTATCGTGATTTGAACTCTACATGCCCGAAGGACGAGTTCCCTCTACCGATCACCGACGTAATGATCGATAATACTTACGACTTCGAGCAGATGTCCTTCATGGATGGGTTCTCAGGCTACAACCAGATCAAGATATTCCTCGACGATGAGAAGCACACATCTTTTCGAACACTGTTGGGGGTATAATGCTATACGGTGATGCCCTTCGGATTGAAAAATGCAGGGGCGACATACCAGCGAGCCATGAACACAATTTTTCGTGATCTTTTACGTAAAACAGTAGAGTGCTACGTAGACGATATCGCAGTAAAAAGTCATCTCAAGGGCAACCACCTCCAAGACTTGAGAACGGTATTCGAACTAATGTGTGCACACCAAATCAAGATGAATCCAACCAAGTCTTTTCTGGGAGTCTCCAGCGGCAAGTTCCTTGGTTTCATTATCACTTCAAAGGGTATACATCTTGACCCGGAGAAAGTGAAGGCTATCCTCAATATGCATCCTCCAAGAAACCTCAAAAAGCTACGCGGACTACACGACAGGCTAGCCTATATCAGACGATTCATTTCGAACCTTTCTGGAAGGTGTCAACCATTCACTCAGCTTATGAAGAAAGGCGTATCTTTCGTCTGGACTGAACAATGTTAACGTGCGTTCGACGACATCAAGACGTATCTCACAAGCCCTCCAGTATTGGTAGCTCCAATAATGGAGAAGGCTTTCTTACTATATGTCCGCGCTATGGACCATTCTCTTGGCGCCCTCCTAGCTCAGAAGAATGAAGACGGCCATGAACAGGCAATCTACTACCTCAGCCACACAATGGTGGGTGCCGAGCACAGATACACACTTGTGGAGAAGGAATATCTTGCACTAGTATTTTCTATCCAGAAGATACGCCACTATGTGTCTGGGCAGACTATCCACATCATATCTAAAGTCAGTCCTCTCAGAGTACTCATGACTAAATCGGGTTCTCTCAATTCCCGTTTAGCTACATGGGCAATGCTATTGACTCCGTATGATATGCTTTTTGTTCCTTAGAAGACAGTAAAAGGCCAAGCATTAGCTGATTTCCTGGCAGCTCATCCGGTGCCAGAATCTTTTAAACTCTACGACGAAATCCCCGATGAAGTAGTAGAGTCTAATACTGCAACTGAAGAAATTCCTATTTGGCGAATGTTCTTTGACGGTGCATCAAGAACAGGACCCAAAGAAAATATTATGGCTAGAGCAGGTGTCGTGCTCGTGTTACCTGATCATCTGGTTATATATCGTGTATATTCTCTCATAGAACCCTGCACCAACAACGTGGCCAAATATAATGCCTAATTAATCGACCTGCAACTGGCAAAACAACTGGGAGTTGACTATCTAGAAGCATACGACAATTCCAAGCTAATAGTTAGTCAAGTCCGAGGAGATTATGAAGTTCGTCACGAATATCTCATCCCCTATCCCAGAGCAACAATCGAGTTGGCGTCTACTTTTGCTGGAATCTTCATCGAGCACGTGCCTCGACTACAGAATATTGAAGCAGATGCTCTAGCCGGTCTCGCTACTTTCTTGTGTGAAAGATGCCTTGCATATTCAGCACAGTTATACAACAGAAACAAACGTCGATATTAAAGACTGAAGATTTTCTTTCATAGACTACGCTGTCTATGGAATCCTCTCCGAGGACCCGAAGGAAACAGTGTCCATCCAATGGCGATCCCTCAGATTTTACTACGATACAGCTACCAAGATGTTGTACCGACGCTCTTACGACGGGCTACTGTTACGATGTTTATCAGACACAGAAGCCAAACGTGCACTCCGGGAGGCTCACGACGGAATTTATGGTGCACATCAACCAGGCCCCAAATTACAAGATTGCCTCAAATGAATGGGTTATTATTAGCCCACGATGATAGCATATGCTGTTGAATATGCAAAAAAGTGCAGAGCTTGTCAGTTCTACGTCGATTTCATTCATCAACCTTCGGAGTTTCTACACCCGACAGCAGCATCTTGGCCTTTTGAAGCATGGGACATAGACGTCATAGGACCAATTAGCCCACCATCCTCCAAAGGACATCGGTTTATCCTAGCCATAACCGATTACTTCTCCAAATGGGCGGAAGCTATACCGCTCACCGAAGTGAATGGAGTGTCTGTATTTCATGGAATCTTGAATTCACCGAAGTGAATGGAGTGTCTGTATTTCGTAACCGATTAATTTCTCAGAACTATTTATATCCAAATGGACATTGGTATATCCTTCTCCTTGCTCGTGTGTTTAGATAACCACAAAAAAGGTCGCAATCTTGAATTCCGTTCTATTTTTGGAATCTTGTTTAGACTAAAAATTCGAGAATGGAGTGTCTGTATTTCATGGATTGCAAACCCCTCTAAGTAACGAAGGGCTCTTCAACGTAGCAAGTGACTGAACTAGAGTAGCCCAATCTAGCAAATAAGGCAGTGGTTTATAAACTTTCTTTCTATCTGTAACATTGGATACTCCCATTGCTCTTGAAACTTCACAGTTGCTCCCGATTATTTTGCCTTAACTTCCTGACCTCTGTACTTCGGAGCGACGAATAGTCATGCTTACTAGAGTTTATCAATACTTCTTAGCTACTTGTGTAAATTTGTTGCCTGTTAAATTTTAAGTTGCTGATAGATAGGAGAGGGTTGTAGATGCCTTATGCTATAGATATCCGTCGGTAGTTATTTTTACAATTAGCTAGAAGATTATAATGTATGGCGTCAAGTGTTTGAAGTGGGTAGTGTGACCAAAGGTGGGTAGAAGTCCTCGATGATTCGTAGTTACGAAATGGCTAGGAGAAGGATATAAATAGTTCTGAGAAATTAAAATTTGAGAAATGGTGGTAATAGTGGATTTTTTTTATGTTTAAATTTTTTGGCATGTTTACGATTAGAATTTCGAGGACGAAATTATTTTTAAGGTGGGTAGATTTGTAGCCTCCCTTCTCGGAATTTTGAAATAATTTTATTTTCTTTTATTTTATTTAAATGGTGATTTAGATTATTATAAATAATTATTTAGTTAATTATTACGGTAGATAATTTTTAGCCATGGTTGAGTTTTGAAGTACCAGACGACTAGGAATTGTGGCACAGAAGCTGTAACAGGGAGCCTTGACTAGTGTACTAGCCATGCCAGGGGAGGTCTAGCCATAGTGATACCCGAACTAGGAAAACCAGACCAAGTTGTGAAAGGACTCATTCAAAACGTTTAATTAGTTATTATTTAATATATTAATTTTTAGATGACCCGGTTGTACCCAATCAGCCCGAACCGGACCCGAACCAATTCCAAACCTATATGGGCATATAGTGAGACCAAGGACGACCGTATAGGCACATTTTATGTGTGCAAATATTCTTAGATTATTTTACAATTTGATATGGTATTCCTAATTATTAAGTATTATACAATATTGGTATTAATATTATTTAGGTACTTGACAGTATTGTATGATTTTATGGAGCCAAATGAGGAGTGCGTAGGTTACGTTCACCAAACGCTACCATTGAATCATTTCTTTTATTAAGTTTTATTATTTTATCATTATTAAAGTGATTTCGTGATTAAATAATCATTATTATTAGTACTATTATTATTATTATTATTGAATTGATTTTTGGTAAATTTAATTTATATATGTAAATATATATATATATGCGTATATTTGTCTGTATATATGATTATATATAAATATATATATATATATATATATATATATATATATATATATATATATATATATATACATATATATATATATATATGTATTTGTGTGTAAATATAGATATATTTATGCATGTATATAAAATAGATATATATTAAATGTGTGTATGTATATATAAACGTATATTATATATGTATATTTGTATGTATACATAAATATATTATATATATGTGTGTATGTATAATATATAGGAATATGTGTGTGTGTGTACGTATGTGAATATATATATATGGTATATGTGTATACGTGTATTTGTAAAAATATATATATTATAAATGTACGTATATGTGTGTATATATAAACATATATAGTACACGTATACGTGTATGTGAATATGTATATGTATATTATAAGAGGATAAGTTATTTGTAATTTACAATTGGCTTTTGACCCAGCAGGGACCCCTACGTAAATATGGAATATAGAAGGACTTATACGTAAATTGGCCTATGGGCTGAGCCAACCCTGTGAAACCCGAGAGGAGTAATACTCCTCACAGCCGCGTACATATACCTATTTATAGATCAAACGACGAAAACCCCAAATCCTAATCCACCCGTACCACCCCGCGACAGCAGCAGCAGTAGCAAGGGTTGAACGCCCCACTTTGCAGCGCGATTGTACAGCGATCGATTGATCGTTTTGCGATTTACCTCTTCGGCTACGAAGTCAATATGTACGTCTCTAAATCCCTTTAATTACTTTACATATATATGCCCTGGATTGCCCTAGAAACCGACTCAAAAACGGCGAAAAACTGTCCCGAAACAGGACAGGATTCAATCCCGGATACCCAACTTGGAAGGCGATTTCTCGCCAAACAATAGACCAATTCGAAAATCTATTTGAAGGCAATTATAGACAACCTGTAGGATTTCACGACCCTTTTTATGGATTCGAAAATCATCGACTACGCGTCGAGAAATCGAATCCCAAAGTTTTCCAAAAACCTGTTTTAAAAACTAAAAAATTGTTCCACACGACGTGCGTCCCGCCATTCCGGGCGACGTTGTCGTGAACCATAAGCATCGAAAGCTGCGTAATGGCTTCGTGGTCGTGTGGGCTTTGGCGGAATTCAAATTGGTCGCGTGTGCGCGACGAATTTGATGCGTATCCGTCAAAATTTACCGTATCGTGCACTTTGCAAATTCTCCAATTACTTTGTGCACGCTCATCGGATCGAGACGAAACTTGTGCCAACAGAACCGTATCATTTTTTTGGTCCTGTATGCCAAGTTTGGTCCAATTCTGAGACCGTTGATAAAATCGTCGTTTTGTGGGCCCCACGGTCCTACTCAACGGGCGATTTTGTGCACGGCCTGCCGGAATCCAACTTTGGACATACGGTTGGGTTCGTATCGAAAAATTGGATCTGTAGACATGTAGTTTGACGACTTTAGAAACCATTGACCCTGGCACGCTTTTCGGTGCAAAGCGGGTCCAACGACGGACATCGTTTTTGCCTAAAATTACCGTTTTGCCCCTGTATCCAGAATTGGACTTAAGGACAGGCAATTCTAGCTAATTTGACTATTCTGAGAATGTTGGTACTGTTTATTTCAGCATTCGGAGACTTCTGCATGTGTTGATTGATTGTGGCTCATTGAGTGGTATGATAGGTTTTTCCAGCTAAGGACCTCAGGCAAGTGCACTTTCTGATTGCTTTCCGATTCATAGTAGTCTTTTCATTTTATGTCTATACATATATCTTACTGCTTGTTGACACGCTCGTCACACGGAGTAGTCGGGAGGGGAAATATCTTAGTACACATGTGAACTACCCAGAACTATCCCATGAGTCTATTCTTGAACGATAGCAGCTGCACATGACACGTGCAGTGAGCCGTATTTTACCCCCTAGCCGTTCACATATCGAAACAGATATTTCACACCACCTAGATAGATGTCTTTTATTAGTTTTTCCTTGTTTACTTCTCTATCGTGCTATGTCATCAGTTTTCTTACTAGCTTTCATATTCCATATGCTATTTTCATGTCTTGTTAATTCTATTATATTTTGTATTGCCGTCGGTTTGTGTACTTGTTCCATTCCTGACTGAAAACCAACATTTTTTAGGTTTAGCCGCGATCACTCTTAACACTGGGGAAGGCTTGGGTATGCTGATAACAACCTAGAAATAGATAGCAGTGGTTTCATATTTCATTAATTGTAAAACTTGTATTTTCCTTTAAATATAAATGTTGTAACTGTTGTAACAAATTTAGAAATGTGCATGAGCAGCAGCAATTGTGATTTTGAGCATATTATTTCTTGCGGGCTTGACAGCGTTCTACCGCCGACTCTGCGGCGTAGGCTGGCTTGGACAAGTCTCGTATCCGGAAAAGCGGGTGCGGGTCGTGACAAGTTTTTGTGGTGGCCCATGCAGGTCAGTCTTCGCAAATTATGCGAACTCGCGGTAATACCATATTAGTCGTACTACAGCGAGCCTGCGTCCAGGAAATACTCATTCACAATTAGGATTAAAATAATTTAAGAGAATAACTAGGAATAGGAGTCCCTTGTTCAAGTTGACCGTTGGGTAGTTAAGGTTATTAGATAGGCCATGCAATTTAGATAGCTTGCTAGAACCCTATAGGTACACTGATACTTTTGATATGACATTATGATCCAATGTGGATCCACTATTCACTGGTAAGTTAGACTTGCCTAGAATTAAGACATTAATTTTAATGAACTATTTAATATTCTTTTTGCTGTATCAGATATAGATCTTATATCATAAGTTAGAATTGCCTGTTTTAAATACTATGTTGTCGTAGGGAATTAGTTTAAATTTTCTGATTCTGTTATTTGCATACGAATCTTGAGGTAGATTGACTTGAGATTTTCCATCAACCATTGAAATGCACATGAAATAGATACTAGAGTGTTTGTATCTCTTCGTCTTTAGTTATTTCCTCCATATTAACTTTTTTATTTTAAGTGTTGTGACTGATAGGACAATTACCTACGCTTTTATTTCAGTCAACCTGTTTGAATCTCCAGAGGCTCATGAATTTTTACGGTTATAGTTAGAGAAATATTAGCTAACCCATAAAGTTTAGACAGAGCGCACTGTCGTCAATTAGCTGAGAGTGGAGGTGTAGGTTCACTGCAGCCAGCAGCGCACTGGCGAGGCACAACCCATAGAATTGAAATTCTTTCAAAGAATTGTAGATTATGGATCATTGCAAAAACTATGTCCTAGTTGACCTTTTTAGATCTTAAGATACCCTCGTGTCAATATAGGTAGAGTGTCTGATAGCCTATCACATTTGAATCACGAAACCAAGGGTTTGTCGTAGCCAGAGTATACGGGCAAGGCGTAATTCTCGGTGAAATGATTTCAGATGTGATTACAAGTTTAGGATATTATAGAGAATAGAGACTGCCCTGTATGACCCTAAGATCCAAAACCAATACTAGTGTAAGTTCTGTAAGTTGTGTAGCATGTCTCCCAACCTAGCGTTATGTGGTTCTTGTGATCTATTGACAGGGTAATTGACTGACATTTAATAAGTTTACCTAGAATATAGAACCTATAGTCCATAATCCATTAGTCGACCAAGGCCTTTATGAATATAAGATAGTAGGATTGACTGCATAAGCAATGACACCAGGTAAGGTTTTGATTTTCCCAAAACTCGAACTAATTGCGCCTCCTTTCCAAAAATCTCGCGTATTTATATTTTGACTATCTTGACCAACGCTGCAATTACAGCCTAGCTTTGCAAGCTTACTCTTTTATCGAGCTTGATTCGAGACATATGTTTATTGGGGACGCCCGCTAATATATTGTCTAATCAGAATCATTGTATTACGGTCTGATCAACCATGATGCATTTGGTTCGCTCTTCATTTAATTATCCTACGTGGACTGAGATATAGAGATATCCAGGATCTCATCCGCGATTGCTTGACAATTCCTCTTGAATTATATATTCGCCTTTAAATCACGTAATTGTATTCGGCGACATCTCTTGAACTCTTTATCGTTTTTGCCTTTCACTGATTGGAAAGACGAAAACTCATAATTGATAGATAGATACCAAGTATTCCCATGACCATGATGGTTGTATACGCAAGTGTAGCCACCATCGGCCAGCCCTGTGACTAGAACCTTGCCTTGAGTTTACTCGTCCTCCCTTCGACCCTAAATCCATGTCCTAGTTTCTAAGGTAGGTAGACTGTAAGCCTTCTAAAATTTGGTATATACGAGAATTACCGATTGATTAGAATAATTTTTCCACTAGCATGATAATTAGAGCCCCATGGACCCCCACTTTCTATTTAGATCATTTTGTGTCCCCGGCCGTGCCATTAATATTCGGAGCACGAGACCAGCTATTACCTTCCGACAAATTTCATATGCAAGATCTAGACGAGTCCACCTTCATCTAGGTATATCACGTCCCACTCAAACCCGTCCTCTTGTACTCTATTTTTGGGGTACGACTTTCAGGTTAAAAGGACTAGTTATAACCCTTACCATAGTACCGATAAACTTCCCGACTACAATTAGAGACTTAACCTTGACTCAATTTCTTTGCCCCAATATATGGTTGTGATCCACTCGAAGCCCACTACGCACATACCAAGAGTGTGCCACTCAATTGAGGTTTCATGTGCTACTTAAACACAAAAGTCACCAAAGGCGCATTTTTGGCTTGAGGGACATAGCTAACCAACTTGACGGGCAACTAGCTCAACCCTTGGATAGAAACCTATTCTAGGATACCCTAATCAAGTAGGAAGAGTCTTATCATTGGAATCTTGTCCAATCTATTAGATTGAAATACAAGGTTCATCCAACCAACGAGTGGTGTCCAAGTAGGGAACCCATTATGACCCAATAAAACCCATCCATTCATACCACCATATTTTATCTATAGAACCGAAATAGTTGAGATAAGTCCCTATACCTACCATGTAGTCTCCACCTCCTAGAATGTGAATCCATTCGTAACCTTTATCCCATCTGCCTGGAAGTCGAGATACGATCTTGCATTGTATTTATATTCCTTGCTCGTGTGTTTAGATAACCACGAAAAAGGTCGTAATCTTGAATTCTGTTCTATTTTTGGAATCTTGTTGAGACTAGAAATTCGAGAATGGAGTGTCTGTATTTCATGGATTGCAAACCACTCTAAGTAACGAAGGGCTCTTCAACGTAGCAAGTGACTGAACTAGAGTAGCCCAATCTAGCAAATAAGGCAGTAGTTCATAAACTTCCTTTCTATCTGTAACATTGGATACTCCCACTGCTCTTGAAACTTCACAGTTGCTCCCGATTATTTTGCCTTAACTTCCTGTCCTCTGTACTTCGGAGCGACGAATAGTCATGCTTACTAGAGTTTATCAATACTTCTTAGCTACTTGTGTAAATTTGTTGCCTGTTAAATTTTAAGTTGCTGATAGATAGGAGAGGGTTGTAGATGCCTTATGCTATAGATATCCGTCGGTAGTTATTTTTGCAATTAGCTAGAAGATTAAAATGTATGGCATCAAGTATTTGAAGTGGGTAGTGTGACCAAAGGTGGGTAGAAGTTCTCGATGATTCGTAGTTACGAAATGGCTAGGAGAAGGATATAAATAGTTCTGAGAAATTAAAATTTGAGAAATGGTGGTAATAGTGGATTTTTTTATGTTTAAATTTTTTGGCATGTTTACGATTAGAATTTCGAGGACGAAATTATTTTTAAGGTGGATAGATTTGTAGCCTCCCTTCCCAAAATTTTGAAATAATTTTATTTTCTTTTATTTTATTTAAATGGTGATTTAGATTATTATAAATAATTATTTAGTTAATTATTACGGTAGATGATTTTTAGCCATGGTTGAGTTTTGAAGTACCAGACGACTAGGAATTGTGGCACAGAAGCTGTAACAGGGAGCCTTGACTAGTGTACTAGCCATGCCAGGGGAGGTCTAGCCATAGTGATACCCGAACTAGGAAAACCATACCAAGTTGTGAAAGGACTCATTCAAAACGTTTAATTAGTTATTATTTAATATATTAATTTTTAGATGACCCGGTTGTACCCAATCAGCCCGAACCGGACCCGAACCAATTCCAAACCTATGTGGGCATATAGTGAGACCAAGGACGACCGTATAGGCACATTTTATGTGTGCAAATATTCTTAGATTATTTTACAATTTGATATGGTATTCCTAATTATTAAGTATTATACAATATTGGTATTAATATTATTTAGGTACTTGACAGTATTGTATGATTTTATGGAGCCAAATGAGGAGTACGTAGGTTACGTTCACCAAACGCTACCATTGAATCATTTTTTTTATTAAGTTTTATTATTTTATCATTATTAAAGTGATTTTGTGATTAAATAATCATTATTATTAGTACTATTATTATTATTATTATTGAATTGATTTATGGTAAATTTAATTTATATATGTAAATATATATATATGCGTATATGTGTCTGTATATATGATTATATATAAATATATATATGTATTTGTGTGTAAATATAGATATATTTATGCATGTATATAAAATAGATATATATTAAATGTGTGTATGTATATATAAACGTATATTATATATGTATATTTGTATGGGGCTACTATAATGTTGGATGTACAGGGGCAGTTTTTACCTTGCCCGAAGATAAATTCGACACCCACATGCTCTTTGCTGCTTCTAAGTTATATATCCAGGTCAATACCATTCTTTCTGGGAATGACCGTAAGCATAGTTTTGTATCGGGGACCAAGCTTGACCCTACCCTTGCTGATATAGGACGAGCACGTGCAATAGGGAGTAGCAGAAAGGAGGTCATCGCGCCCACAATTGAACCAGCTATAGCAGAGCAACAGAGAGTTGTTGAAGAGCCTACCATTGTAGCGCCTCGGAGAGAGGACACGGAAGAACCTCTTCCTACCGTTTCTTATAAGATGAAGGCTCCCACCGGGTTGGTGCCACGGCCAAAAAGGACGAAGGTGGTTGTTTCCCGAAGGAAGAAGGTTGCGGACGTGGGTGCCGGCTCGCCTCCTCCCAGAAGGTCTTCTCGATAGATGGCATTGCAGGGCATCGCCATTCGGGAGGTAGACCCTCTCCTAGACTCTGTAGCCATTCTGGTCAAGCCTTTGGAAGCTTTTTTACCTTTGCGTTTGTCCTTTGCTCAGGACCCCGAAGTCGCAATCGAGACAGGTGCCTCCTCATCTGAGGAGGTGGATGTGATGACAGAGTCCCTTGCTCGTCCTCGACTGATGGATGAGGGCAGGTCTTCTTCGGTTGTAAGACTTGAGCGACAGGGTGATCAGGGCGAAGGCCCAGACCCTGACGACGATTAGAAGGTCAGTTTCTTCTATGACATATCTGTGGGGGATATGTCTGCAATAGGAACTGTGATGAAAGAGCTGGACGAGAACCAAGTCCAATCGGCACATCCTCCTGCGGGTACGTTGCCTCTGCGCCTCTCTTAGGATGAGATTTTTAGACTTCGATTATGCATGCTCCTCGTGAGGCTGACCACGACTGTATGTTCCCTCGCAGGTAAGGGGAGAGAACCCCTTGTAAAGATAGTCCCTGCTATTGGAGAGGGGATAGAAGTTGTTCCCGGCTCCTCCAATTTTGCTGGTGTGGGGGGGAGCTGTTAGTGAGCCGGTATAGGCTACAGAAAGAGAAGTTGGGCAGCCTGCTGAGGGGGTTGTTGCTGAATCCGCTCCTGTTTTGGCTGAGGTTGTGGAGGATATCAGGCCAGATGCCGCTCAAGGCCTTGATACTGTCCCTCTTGAATAGTCGGAGCCTGCTCTTGGCTTCCCTGAAGCCACGACTGATGGCGTAGTCCAGGCTGGAGTTGAGCAAGCCGAAGGTACGAAATTATAACTTTCTTCGTATTTCTCTTCCTTTTTTTCCTGGTTACTAATTTTTATTGTTTTCTCTGTCAGGTTCGGCTTCTTGTCAGGTGTTCCTTCCAGAAGTGGAAGAAACTTTCCAAGCTACTTCTCCGACAATCTCCACCGAAGATGAGGAGATGGCCCAGGAAGTCGTTAAAGCTTTCTACTCTGTATTAAAAGTAAAGCTTACTGGGGTCTTGAATCAGAATGTCGCCTTCGGCCTTGTAAAGGCTGTTGCAGAGTGCCAAGCAGCAGCCCTCGAGAGCATTGCCGGCTATGAAGAGCGGGCTAATACTCTGAGAAAAGTTCTGAACAACCTGGAGGGTCAGGTAGCTCGATTCCGGGATGCGAAGCAACGGAGCCCGTCATCCCTGTTCCGTACGGAAGACGAGGCTCTGGTCAAGTCTCTCGCGGAGGAAAATGCTACTTTCCAGGCGAGGAAGGACGCCCTCATTCAGGAGATCGACGAATTGGCTGACCAGTATGGTCAGTTCAACGCTGCAAGTGAGGCTCGTGCCGCCTCGAAGAATAGACTGGCTGTACAGATCACCGAGAGGTATAATCATATTGCACATATCCAGAACGAGATCGTCCAACTGGAAGCCGACTTGAGGGCAACGACATCTGAACAGGAGGATTATCGGTCTTAAGCTGCCATGACTGCCACCACTTCTGTCACACCCCAGAACCAAAATACTGGAGAGCGGGGGACAGACACAGCCAGCTACGTACATTGAGGTATAATCTACCTCGATATATGGTCACGGCTGTCTAGATACATGAGGGTTTACTACAAGCCATCAGTCTCCTATGGTCATGTACAAGCCTATTGTCTCAATCTCAAGCAAGTAATAACAGTTACAAGATGTCAGAGCACTAAATATACAATAGTAAGGCATCCCATACATTACATATTTGGATGATAATGAAGCTAGTCGTACAAAAGGTGAGGACTAGCAAGTGGTTCAGTCATACGTGATCAACCCTAGGATTTGTCAATCATGTTACAGCCCGTAGGCAGGCAGTAAGTAAAGTTGCAAACGAGCTAACACTTGCTCGGTGGCTAAATGCCTCAAAATAATAATTTTACAATGGAGTGGGTGAGCCAAAATAAAACCCACTCGTTGCCAGAGTTACGTTTGGTGGTCACCATCTGGCTGGAAGTTAGGAAGATCCTCTGGAGCTACTCCGGTATCTGGCCATACAAAACCAGTTGGGTCAGATCCCAGAAAGAGCAAGTGCTACAAAGGAGGCTTCACTTAAGAACTAAAACCAGCATTTAGCACAAAACATAGTTATAATAAAGATTGGAAATATGGAAAATCATGATGATATACGATAAGATAACCATAGGACTGTTCAGATAAACAAGTTACAACCCTTAAACCAAACAAGGACCGAGGTTGTAACCCTTCGTCTAAACGGAACTTGGTTTCCTACCATTTATCGATAAAGTAAAAGCATAGGCAATTAGGTCATGTAACCATCTTATACATGATCTGGATAAGACTAGACTGGGTTAGACTCCATCCAATTAATCACGGCCAAGCAATGAGTACGGCTTGATACTTTAACTAACTAGGATTATCACAGTCTTAGTTACTAGCAAGATGCAATGAGATTGTTCCACAGCCACAAGCCCTGTAGACTATCCAGGCTATCCAGACGCAAGTTAGGGATTGAATTCATGTGGGTACATCGTCCAGGAAATGCATGTACCCTTAAGTAGCTTGATGGGTGCAACACATGACAGTGTGCTGGAAATGTGCCCTACTCGACGGCAGGCTACAGATCCCAAGTGGGGCACCCAGATAACGGGATTGCCTGTAGCTGGGAAATCTCTTCATAACTACTGGATTATTCTAGTTATTGCCTTAGTCAGTTTCAGTAGGTACCCCTGACCGTGGTACTCAGGGGTCCCTTTCCTAGACATGATGTGAGACAGTACTGGTTCATTTGTACAAACACAATCGTCCATGGTGTCCAGGCCATTCATTCTTGCCATGTCATGCTAGTCGTTGCAACAGCATTCAATAGTTTCCATCATGCTTATTAGTTGTCTTGTCATGTCATGCCATATCATGTCAGTTACTTGTCATACCATGCCATGTATAATTATCAGTCCAATCGTGTCAATCCAGTCAAGGTTATCAAGTCCGTGACAAGAGGGTGCAAGCAAAAGGCATACGGGTACGCATAGGGGCTCAAAAGCCTCTACGCGAGAGAAACTACGCTAGGCTAGGGACCCCGAGCGTAAAAATGGCTTTACGCGAGCAAGGCCAAGGAAGGACCTCTCTACGCGAGCAAGCGCTCTATGCGAGCAGGACCTGAGGAAGGACCCCTCTACGTGAGCAAATACTCTACACGAGCAGCCCTCTACGCGAGACTCTACGCAAGATTCTACGCACACGAGACTCTACACGAGATTCTACACACGCGAGACTCTACACAAGATTCTACGCACGCGAGACTCTACGCGAGATTCTATACACGCGAGACTCTACGCGAGATTCTACGCACGCGAGACTCTACGCGAGCTGGAGTCCCCGACGTAGAGCTCGAATGAGCTCGGCGTAGAACGGATTACGTGGGCACGCAATACGTGTGCGTAAAAAAGGAACACTACAAGGGCACGTGAAAACGTATGCGTAAAGAAGGAGATGCTACGCTGGCACGTGAAAACGTATGTGTAAAGGAAAGTCACTACGCGGGCACGTATGAACGTGTGCATAAAAGGCTCGTCTTCTCCCCAAGGCTGAGGCTTGCAGCCATGGAGACTCAAGAACTCAAGGAAACCCATCTCGGCCAAGACTTGGTGAAATCCAGCCATTCAAAAGCTAAACTTACGTAAAATTGAAATTCCCACCACATGGAACTCTCCATTTTCGAAAACAACCAAGTTCAGTAGATCAAAACCATGAAGATCAAAAATACTAAAACTTAGATCTACATGAAATGAACTATGAAAATTAAAAATGCTAAGTACTAAAGTATCTTAGAATCTCGTGAGGAAGACAATAGAACAACAAAAATTAAGTTCCTCCATGAAGCAAGTTACACTTGCCTACTGCGGGTGGTCGGTGGAGAAATGAAGAAAAAAAGAATAGTAATGGGAAATGAATGAGGAGAGAGAAGGGTTGGTGGGTTAATAAACGGGGGATGGTGGTAGGTAGGGGTTTGCATACTAACCCAAACCAAACCCAACCAGACCGAACCCAACCGAACCCGATGCATGCCCCAGCCAGAATAAACCACATGAGCCATGAAATGCCAACTAACCCATGCCAATGCAAGAAACCCAAGACTAGCCAGCCAGGACAAGTCAAAATACGGGTCCGAGATACGTACATGCATACCAAAATATGCATAATGAAAATCGAGGGTGACAACTTCTGCCCATTTAGAAGAGCAGCTGGCGAAGTTGGAGGGGGAGCATCTGAGTCTGATCCTCTTCGAGGATGAAGATGCTCGCCAAGAGGAGGCGCGCCGTCGAGCTACTGTGAAGTCTGACGCCGAAATTGCGGCTCTAAAGGATAGCATCAATCGTCTATGTATCCTATAGATTTTTGTAACTTTTTTTCTAGCCGTCACGGCTCTTGTACCCTTTTTCGTCTCTTAGTAGACGTAAAGAATAAAATAAAGAATCTTTTCAAAATAAATGTAGTTTTGTAAAATACCGGTGCTAGAGGTAATGTGGACGTAGCAAGGATATTTCTGGTGGGTATTCCGCTGGAGAATTTTGATGTGGTCCTATTATCCATTTTATATTCAAGTTATTTGAATATAGATAATAAGTTGAACGAAGCTGCTAGTAGAGGTAATATGGACGTAATAGCAGAGGATGTTCTATATCTGACCAGAGGTAATATGGACGTGGAAAGATATATAACGTTAGGTGAGAGTGGATAATTCGGAGGTAATAAGGACGCGATTATCCTTGATGAATGCTCTGCTCAGAGGTTATATGGCCATGGCAAAATATAATTATTTCACTAGAGAAATAATTACCGAAAAATAATTTAGAGGTAATATGGACGTGACTTATTTTCGTCAAACCGAGTTTGGACAGAGTCAAAAACGGGAAGGATTTCACTGGAGAAATTTTTAGAGGACCTATTATCCAGGGCGTATTCAAGACTCTTGAAATACGAATAATAGTTAGATAATTTTTTTGAATCATGTAAACATCGCACTGTACATTTACATGACTGAGCATATGTGAACGTTATGTAAAAAGGTTACACATAGTATTTTTTCAGGAACTTGTCGTTGATAGGCATCATGAGCAAGTCACCATCAGGCTTGGTTAGTCGATACGCACCATTAGAATACACTGATTCTATGATGAAAGGACCTTCCCATTTAGGCTAGAATTTTTCTTTTGTTTTGTGCGTCATGACCATTGGTCTTCTCATTGCTAAGACCAGATCGCCAACTTGGAAGATTCTCTCCTTCACCTTTTTGTTGAAGGCTCGGGAAAGGCGTGCTTGGTATAGCTCAATGGGCTGCTGAGCTAACAAGCATTTTTCTTCTAGCACATTGAGCTCCTGGAGTCGCAGACGGTAGATTTCTTCGATAATCAACTCGCTGGCTAAGGCTACTCGAAGAGAAGGAATCTGGATTTCTAGGGGAAGAACTGCTTCGCTCCCATAAACCAGAGAGAATGGCATACTGCCTGTTGGAGTCCGAACCGTTGTACGATAGGCCCATAGACACTTACCGAGCTTCTCATTCCAATCGTACTTGTTTGAAGACACGAACTTCTTGAGAAGTTTTATGATGGTTTTATTGAAGGCTTCTGCTAGCCCATTAGCCGCTGGATTGTAGGTAGTAGAGGCTACGTTCTGGATTCGATTTCTATCGTAGAACTGATAGAATGCATGGCTTGCGAACTGTGGACCATTATCATGGATGATCCAGCGAGGTAAGCCAAAGTGGTAGATGACGTGATGTTTGATGAAACTGATCACGTTCGATGCCTTTACTTCGGTGAGCGGTATAGCTTCCACCTATTTGGAGAAGTAATCGATTATGGCTAGGATGAACCGATGTCCTTTGGAGGATGGCAGGCTGATTGGTCCTATGACGTCCATGCCCCAGGCTTCAAACGGCCAAGATGCTGCCGTCGGGTGTAGGAACTCCGAAGGTTGATGAATGAAGTCGGCGTGGAACTGACCAGCTTTATACTTCTTTGTATATTCAACAGCATCTGCTATCATTATATGGGCCAGTAATAACCCATTCGTTTGAGGCGATCTTATAATTTGGGGCCTTGTTGATGTGTACCACAAACTCTATCATGAGCCTCCCAGAGTGCAAGTTTGGCTTCTGTGTTTGATAAACATCGTAACAGTAGCCCGTCGTAAGAGCGTCGGTACAGCATCTTGGTGGCTATGTCATAGTAAAATATGAGGGATCGCCTTTGGATAGACACTGCTTCCTTCGGGTCCTCGGGAAGGATTCTATAGACAACGTAGTCTATGAAAAGGAATCTCTAGTCTTTAATATCGACGTTTGTTTCTGTTGTGCAACTGTGATGAATATGCAAGGCATCGTTCACACAGAATAGCTCTCGACCAGACACTGTGATCGACTGCTGAGTATTGGTAGGAACGGTCAAGGAAGCAGCGAGACCGGCTAGAGCATCTGCTTCTATATTCTGTAGTCGAGGTACGTGCTCGATGAAGAATCCAGGAAAAGTAGACGCCAACTCGATTGTTGCTCTGTGGTAGGGGATGAGATCTTCGTGACGAACTTCATAATCCCCTCGGCTTTACTAACTATTAGATTGGAATCGCCGTACGCTTCTAGATAGTCAACTCCCAGTTGTTTTGCCAGTTGCAAGCTGATTAATAGGGCATTATATTCGACCACGTTGTTGGCGCATGGTTCCACGAGAGAATATAAACGATGTATAACCAGATGATCAGGTGACACGAGCACAACACCTACTCCAGCCAAAATATTTCCTTTGGGTCCGATTCTTGATGCACCGTCAAAGAACATTCGCCAAATGGGAATTTCTTCAGTTGCAGTGTTAGACTCTACTACTTCATCGGGGATTTCGTCGTAGAGTTTGTGTAAACCCCCTAAATTTCTACTACGATTTTTTTAAATATTTTTTATTTCATATCTGCATGTCACATACGAGTTCGCATTGTTGTATTTGCATAGCGTGCGAGATTTGCGTTTCGTATTTGCTCGACGAGTGCGAATATGTGTCGAGGTGCATATTTAGAAAAATAATTTTTATTTTAAATTTTAGTACATAAATATTTTTATTTTTTTATAAAAGAGTTATTTTATTCATCGTTTAAAAATAAATAGTGGTTTGAAAATTTTGGTTTATATAAAATTTATTCTAGATATTTTGCGAAATTTGAAATTTGTTTATTAATATAATTTGTTATTTATAAAAGCTATTTTATGATTTAATATTTAAGCAAATATCATGATTTTTGAAATTTATTTTTTATCATTCTTCAAATTTTTCGAATTTCATTATATTCATTTATTACTAAAATATCGGTGTGGGAACTTTTTAAAATCTTTTTGTGATAGAAAACTAGTAGTATTTTCTTACAATAAAAATATTTCTAAATTAGATTTTGGTAAGGATGAATAATATTTTAAAACTATTAATTTGTGATTCATTAAATGGATTATGATTAGATTGTTTAGTTTCAAATTTATTTAATTTAAATTATTGATTAGATTGATTTTAATTTAATTTAATTTAAATAAATATAAGATTTATCTATCGGGAGTTTAAAAGATTCCAAATCCTTATCCAACTAAGGATCTCCTCTACCCTATAAATAGGGGAGCTTCTCCATGTTTTCTCCCACAACCACAAATCCCAAACCACCACATCCATCATCATACTCCTGTCTGTGCATCGTGTCCGTGTCCTTTTTTTTCCTTTCTACTATTTTATTTACATATATATATTCCATCCTCTTCGTGTCCACATGTCGGACACGAATTAACAAACCCCTAATCCCCAATTCTCTAATCCTAACCCTACCCTCCTGGTCGTAGCATCCTCCCCGATGCCACGACTCCCCAGCCGTCTCCTTTCCCACAACCACCGTACTTCTACCCTGTCGTATCCCCCAACACCTCCAATCACCCTCCGGCCACGACCACCTAGCCACTACCCTTCCTGCCACCACCACTGTTTTATCACCACCGCCACCATCAAACTTGACCATCCGACCCCGACGTACGTCCAGCCTCCCCGACACCATAACCACCTGTTGTCTTAGCCAAAACCACCCTGGCTATCTTCCAACTGCCAACACACAACCCAGCCACCATCCTAGCCATACCGTCGTTGGCCATCCGCCGCTACCAGCCTGACAAACCCTGCCATCACCTGATTCCCGATCCCGACCAACCCTTCGACCTCGGCCGACCAACCCCTAGCCACACATTGTCAGACAACCCCCACACCACCACCTACTGTCCAGACTCCACAACCTCTCGACAAAACCATCGCTACCACGGCCACCGGCCAAAAGCCCCAAATACAACAACCACCTCACCACAGAAAACAGAACGACAAAAAAACTCACCCAGCCCCAAATACAACAACCACCTCACCCGCGGTGGCCGTGCACCAGCGCCGTTGGGCGCCCAATCCCAGACTATGGCACCCGCCATCGAACCAGATCCCAGCGCCATCCCGGCCATCCATCGCGCCCCTGACCTCAACCAACCACCATTGCCCTCTCCGTACCGCCCGTGCGTTAAGGGCAGCACCCGAGTCCAGCGCCACCACCATCGTGCTGAGCGCCGTAGGGCTTCGTGCCGCTCGCCTCGAGCCCCGCATCAGAGTTTCGGCACTATGCACAGCCGCGTGCGGCGCACCCTCCGCCGGTAGCGGCCACGTCCCAGCGCCGTGACCGCCACCCGCGCCCACCGAGAACTCTCCGGCTCACCGCTTGCCGCCCGGCCCCTTTCCTCCTTCCTCCGCTCACCTATCTCTCTCTCTCTCAATTTCTCCCTATCCCCTCTGTTCTCTTCACTCTCCTCCTCTCTCTCTCTCTCTCTCTTCTCTCTGTTCCCTCCTCCTTTTTGTTCTCTCCCCCTCTCACTGTGTTAAAAGGAGTTTTTGTTTTTGTTTTTACATTATTATTATTATTATTATTATTATTATGATATCAGTATTATTATTATTATTATTATTATTATTATATTAATTATTTGCTATATTATTAAGTATATATATACTGGATAACTAAATATATGTTATTATTAATATTTCTGTTATTAATAAAGTTTGTTATTATTATTACTTTATTGCTATTTTATCAGTATAAAGCAGTATATGCATATATATGGTATATATTTTGTTGGAATATATGGTATATATAAATATTTGTATTATTATTTGTAATTGGTTATTATCATTATTTTTATTATTGATATTTCTAAAACTTATGTGTATAATAAAAATATAGACTTTGGCTCGACCTAAAATATATACATTACTAAAATATTTTGGTATTATAAAAAGTGGGTTTTTTTTATTTATTTCCCAAAATTTAATTTATAGTTTTGATCAAAAACGATTTTTCTAGATTTTTGAATATTATTATTAATAAAGAGTAGTTACCAAATTTATACAATGATTTTCTAGTGTTCACAAATATTTACCAAAGTAATTTTTACACTAATAAAATCTACTTCTCAATAAATAAATAAAACTATTTTCTAAAAATTGTATAAGTATTTTATCCTGCAAAATCCCATTGACTATCTGATTCTTGACTATGACTAATAGTATTCCCTACCCGCTTCCGAATTCGAACTTCCGTATGTCTATCTTAACTAATTGGACTGTTCTGGACCCAATGGAACCGTCCGTGTCGTCATCAGAGGTCACCTTACGTAGTTGTTACACTGAAGTCGTATGATGCGCTACCTTGATCATCGTTGCACACCCGGCATCCCACTAGGCAAGACACCTTGCCTTATTGTTTATTTTCTTGCTCAATATCATGCATGCTTTATAATTATTTATTTCTAGCAAATATAAACTGTTATTTCAAAACTGTATGTAGATGCAAAATTACTATACCTTAGTTTTCTTTATGCATTTAGCCTAGAGTTAAGGGATCACCCTTGTGTGTATCGCATTCATTGGCCTCGACACTTGTGTGCCACGAAGTCGTGTTGCATACAGATATGGACTTGCGTGCTGACTGATCATCGATGCGTACAGGCCGTGCGTTAGGATATGACTGCTAATATTTATGGATGTCTAGAAGACTTAGCAGTTATTAGGAATATCGTGATGTGGATACGGCACGTGTAGTGTATGTGGAGGAAGAAGACAGCTATTAGGTGAAGGGGCTTTCATTCGTTTACTTTCTTTTAGATGCCCTTAGTGACTCAGTCGAGTGCTAGTGGGTCGTGCATTTACTTTCTTCTAGCTGCCGTTAGTGACTCACCCGAGAGCTAGTGTGTCGTGCATTTATTTGTTACTTTTCTCTAGATGCCACTAGTGCCTCGGCTGAAATGCTAACGCATCGTGTTTCTAGTTTCAGAAGGCCCCTGTGTGGAACGTTGTCTTCAAAGTGCATTTTCACATAGAATGGTTAAGGACCTTTATCTGTTTAGACATATGAGATTTTCTGTTGAGCTAACTATATTCGGTTTATGGCATGATATTATGTGTCTTGTTACGTCCCTCTGAGGACCTGGTTATCTCGCCAGATGTGTGCTCTTGTCTTTCGCAGGTGTTCTAGCCGTGGCCATGACCATCTCTATTTCTTCGAGGATGATTGCACTTTGATGGTCTTCGCTCGCCAAACTATTTCTTATGTTATGTATTTTTTTTTCATAGTTGGTAGTGGATTTGTCTCCGCCCAACAACATATACCAATGACAATTCAAAGTTGATTATATGATATCTTTTATTCTTTCATTTTGTGGATGAGATTAGTTTGTTGTGGTTTACTGTATTTTATAGCTTTGTATCCATACGAGGCCCATGTACTTCGTATGAATACAGCTGGCATGTCTATGTACCTAGTCCTACGTATTTTGGGACTGGAGCGTTACATGTTTTTATGGTGGCCTATGCAGGTCAAGATAAATTATTTGGTTACTTTACCGTACCAACAAGCCTAAGTATAGGATTAGAATCTAGGACCTCATTCACATACTTGACCTCCTTCCTTGATTCTAACTTTCAAAACTCTCATTTGCCTTCCTTTATTTACATCTTGCTTGATCTCACCCTAACTTAAATCTCACTTCCTCGTGTTTGAAGGAGCTTAGAAAGAGGACTAGTGTTAGGATATGTCCCTTAGGCTAGTACCTTATGAGATAGATTATCTTGTTAATTGATGAGGTATTATAGAAAATATGTTGCATTGAAATATTTCAAAGGTTGATTAACACTATTGAATAATTTCGAGGATTTTTTTTATTAAAAGGATAAAGATAGATTGTATATTTCAAGAGATTAACACTATTTGAAGTTGAAGCAACCCCATCCCCCAACAATGGTCCCCTGATTATCCGAGTCAAAGGACGTTCTACTCCAAAAAGTACCCCGAAGCCTCTCACAATCTGGATAAAAAAGAAGAAACCCGACAAGGTCAAACCATTTACCGTCACTCTCAGTAAGACACCCAGGGGGAACTTACTGATGCCCGTCCTCCCAATCCTAAAAAATTACCCTACGTGGTGATCTCGGCTAAGACTGCGGCTCCTCTTCCTGATGATGATCCTCTCAATGAGTATATCAATACTCAGAATAATGTACCTTCAGCGGATGATGTTATCCCTGAAGAAGAACTTACGTATTTCCTTAGTAAAGGTTTATCTTTGAATTACTCCGATGTCTATTAATCTGTAAACCACTACATAGATATGATATACGCTCTAGAGAACGGCATAGGACCACACCTCTCCATGTCGGTCATAATACCTCACCTGCGGGAGAAAGTTTACCCTGAAGATATCTTCTACATCATTGTTCCAGCCAGAAAGAAAGATGAAGAGCTAATTATCTTCGGTCGTATAATTGGCGAGAGAAAGTTCGTTCCAGACTCTACTTCTTCCAAGCATAACACAGAAGCTAACTGTGACTCTGGGAAAATACAACTTTTTCGGTATAGTTGGCAGGCCAAGAATATCATCCAGAATATGGGATATGACATCAAAAGCGACGAAGGGCTAAATTATGGCCGAGGACGACGGTTGCCAATACGACACTTTGCTCCTCCCAACAAACCCGAGAATTGCTATCAACGAAGTGATATTGGTTTGCTATGTTTCTCCTCCAACAACTCCCGAAAGATCAGATGATGAAGCAGATCATTGTTCTCATTCTTCTTATTCCTTCCTCTGGGACTCAGACTCCAGTATCGACGACATGTTCAAAGCTACTATGTCCGTCAACATGGTTTTCGCCGACCAAATTACAGACGATGTCTAATCAATCGAACTTGAACAATAGGCTCAAAAGATGGACACCAGGTGGGAGCTGCGCTTCTAACAACGTGAACCACCTACCGAAGACGAAGTCATCCAAGTCAATCTAGGAGATGAAGCATCCTTCAAACCAATCTTCATCAGCAAAAGCTTATCTGACGATGAACGCCAATCTCTTATACAACTTATAAGAGAATACATCAACATCTTCACATGGAGCTATGAAGACATGCCAGGCTTGGACTCTAAAGTCACCATGCACCGCCTGAACATTTTGTCTAAAGCTAAACCAGTGAAACAGCAACAACGACGATTTCGACTAGACGTCATGGAAGCCATCGAGAATGAAGTCAAGGAGCTCATCGCCAGTGGATTCATTCGCGAGGAACAACATCCAGACTGAGTTGCCAATATCGTCCCAGTCATAAAAAAGAACGGTAGAGTTCGAGTCTGTATCGACTACCGTGATTTGAACTCTGTATGTCCGAAAGACGAGTTCCCTCTACCGATCACTGACGAAATGATCGACAATACTTGCGGCTTCGAGCGGATGTCCTTCATGGATGGGTTCTCAGGCTACAACCAAATCAAGATGTTCCTCGATGACGAGAAGCACACATCTTTTTGAACATCGTTAGGGGTATAATGCTATACGGTGATGCCCTTCGGATTGAAGAATGCAGGGGCGACACACCAGCGAGCCATGAATACAATTTTTTGTGATCATTTGTGCAAAACTGTAGAGTGCTACGTAGACAATATCGCAGTAAAAAGTCGTTTCAAGGGCAACCACCTCCAAGACTTGAGAACGGTGTTCGAACTAATGTGTGCACACCAACTCAAGATGAATCCAACCAAGTCTTTTCTGGGAGTCTTCAGCGGCAAGTTCCTTGGTTTCGTTATCACTTTAAAGGGTATACATCTGGACCCGGAGAAAGTGAAGGCTATTCTCGATATGCATCTTCCAAGAAACCTCAAAAAGCTACGCGGACTACAAGGAAGGCTAGCCTACATCAGACGATTCATTTCAAACCTCTCTGGAAGGTGTCAACGTTCACCCAGCTCATGAAAAAAGGCGTATCTTTCGTATGGACTGAACAATATCAACGTGCATTCGGCGACATCAAGGCGTATCTTACAAGCCCTTCAGTATTGGTAGCTCCAATAATGGGGAAGCCCTTCTTACTATATGTCCGCGCTACGGACCATTCTCTTGGCGCCCTCTTAGCTCAGAAGAATGAAGGTGACCATGAATAGGCAATCTAATACCTCAGCCGTACAATGGTGGGTGCTGAACACAGATACACACCGATAGAGAAGGAATGCCTTACGCTAGTATTTGCCATCCAAAAGACACGCCACTACGTGTCTGGGCAGACTATCCACATCATATCTAAAGTGAACCCTCTCAGAATACTCATGACTAAATCGGGTTCTCTCAATTCCCGTTTAGCTACATGGGCAATGCTGTTGACTCCATATGATATGATCTTCGTCCCTCAGAAGGCAGAAAATTGCCAAACATTAGCTGATTTCCTAGTAGCTCATCCAATGCCGGAGTCGTCCAAACTCTACGACGAAGTCCCCGACGAAGTGGTGGAGTCTAACACTGCAACCGAATAAATCCCTATTTGGCAAATGTGCTTTGACGGCGCATCAAGAACAAGGCCCAAAGGAAACATCGTGGCTGGAGTAGGTGTCGTGCTCGTGTCACCTGATCATCTGGTTATACATCGTACATATTCTCTCGTGGAACCATGCACCAACAACGTGGCCGAATATAATGCCCTAATAATCGGCCTACAACTGGCGAAGCAACTGGGAGTTGACTATCTAGAAGCTTACGGCGATTCCAAGCTAATAGTTAGTCAGGTCTGAGGGGATTATGTAGTTCACCACGAAGATCTCATCCCCTACCACAGAACAACAATCGAGTTGGCATCTACTTTTGCTGGATTCTTCATCGAACACGTACCTCGACTACAGAATATAGAAGCAGATGCTCTAGTCGGTCTTGCTGCTTCCTTGACCGTTCCTACCAATACTCAGCAGTCGATCACAGTGTCTGGTCGAGAACTATTCTGTGTAAAAAATGCCTTGCATATTCATCACAGTTACGCAGCGGAAACAAACGTCGATGCTAAAGACTGATATTTTCCTTCATAGACTACGCTGTCTATGGAATCCTCTCCGAGGACCCGAAGGAAGCAGTATCCATCCAAAGGCGATCCCTCAGATTTTACTACGACACGGCTACCAAGATGTTGTACCGACGCTCTTACGACGGGCTACTATTACGATGCTCCTCAGACTCAGAAGCCAAACACGCACTCCGGGAGGCACACAAGGGAGTTTGTGGTGCACATCAACCAGGCCCCAAATTACAAGATCGCCTCAAAAGAATGGATTATTACTGGCCCCCAATGATAGCATATGCTATTGAATATGCAAAGATGTGTAGAGCTTGTCAGTTCCATACCGATTTTATTCATCAACTTTTGGAGTTTCTACATCCGACGGCAGCATCTTGGCCGTTTGAAGCCTGGGGCATGGACCGCATATGACCAATCAGTCTGCCATCCTCCAAAGGACATCGGTTCATACTAGCCATAACCGATTACTTCTCCAAATGGGCGAAAGTAATACCACTCATCGAAGTGAAGACGTCAAACATGATCAGTTTCATAAAACATCACGTCATCTACCGTTTCGGCCTACCTCGTAGGATCATCCATGATAATGGTCCACAGTTTGCAAGCCATGCGTTCTATCGGTTCTGCGGCAAGAATCGAATCCAGAACGTAGCCTCTACTGCCTAAAATCCAGCGGCTAACGGGCTAGCAGAAGCCTTCAACAAAACCATTATAAAACTTCTCAAGAAGTTCGTATTTTCAAACAAGCACGATTGGAACGAGAAGCTCGGTGAATGTCTATGGGCTTATCGTACAACGGTCCGGACTCCAATAGATAGTACGCCATTCTTTCTGGTTTATGGGAGCGAAGCAGTTCTTTCCATAGAAATCTAGATTCCTTCTCTTCGAGTAGCTTTAGCCAGCGAGCTGACTACTGAAGAGAGCTATCGTCTACAACTCTAGGAGCTCGAAGCGCTAGGCAAAAAACGTTTATTAGCTCAACAATGCATTGAGCTATACCAAGCACACCTTTCCAGAGCCTTCAATAAAGAAAGTGAAGGAAAGGGTCTTCCAAGTCGGCGATCTGGTCCTAGCAGTGAGAAGACCGATGGTTATAAAGCACAAAACAAAAGGGAAATTCCAGCCTAAATGGGAAGGCCCTTTCATCATAGAATCGGTGTATTCTAATGGTGCGTACTGGCTGACCAAGCCTGACGGTGAGTTTCTCATGATGCCTATCAATGGCAAGTTCCTAAAGAAATATTATGTGTAACCCCTTTTACATAATGTTCACATATATTTAGTCATGTAAATATACAGTGCGATGTTTATATATTGAAAAAAAACTATCTAACTATTATCCGTATTTCAAGAGTCTTGAATACGCCCTGGAAAATAGGTCCACTAAATATTTTCCCAGTTGAATCATTTCCGTTTTTTACTCCGTTTGACGAAAACAAGTCACGTCCATATTACCTCTGAATTGTTTTCTGATAATTATTTTCCCAGTGAAATGATTGTATTTTGCCACGTCCAAAAAACCTCTGAGCAAAGCATTCATCAAGGATAATGACGTCCCCATTACCTCTGAACTATCCACTCCAACTTAATGTTAGGTATCTTTCCACGTCCATATTACCTCTGGTCAGATAAAGAACATCCTCTGCTATTTTGTCTATATTACCTCTACTAGCAGCTTCATTCAACTTATTATCTATGTTCGAATCATTCGAATATAAAACGGATAATAGGTCCATACAAACATTCCCCAGCGGAATACCAACTAGAAATATCCTTGCTACGTCCATATTATCTCTAGCATTGACATTTCACAAAACCACTCCTGATTATCATGTGTCACATCTATACTACCTCTGATACCGATAGTCTTCCGACTCGACACCTATACCCAATCCGGGATAAAAGACATGGTGTCAAGACCATAAAACCTATCACATCCATATTACCGCCATTGGATTTTTGTTTCAAATCTATTACCCGTACCGCCAGCGTACAGAAGGGCGATGGGTTCAAGCAAACAAAAAGGAGGGTGGGAGCTCCCCTAGCGGGATACCCTTTACACAAATGACTGGTTTTCCAACACAATCACCACAGATATTATAAGCCAAGAATGGAGCGAATGTACTATGTTTATTCAAAATCAGTTACATTCACAGGACTACATCTCATGAGCAAAACAAAAAGTTCTTCATCTCTTCATCTGGGTAAAAAGTAAAAGATTACATTGATGTCCAAAAGAAGGGAAAATCTGCTACTCATCAGCAACACATAGCTTGATCAGTTTGGCAGCATCATGCTTTCGTCGAAAAGTGGTTTTGTGGCCCTCGAAGGAGGTCATATTTTACTGCTGAGCAAGCAAACAAGGCTGTTGAACCTTCGAGAATATACACAAAGGAGGGCAAATATAGCATGCTAAAATATCTACAAATTGTGACCTTCTCTCCTCCATGTTGTGGGTGTCGTGGGCCCATTTCTCCAAGAGACCATACCTTCAAAACAACATCTCTAGTGTTGCTTTTGCCTACTTAAAGAACCGTAAAAGCAGAACTTTCACGATGACACCCAACTACAGTCCGACCCATCGATGTATAAAGGCTCTTCCTACTATCTGAGGAAAACTCTTCCAAAACACGAAGAATCCTGAGCTCTCTGATGTGTGCGTCAAATGTTGCATCATTACCATGCCTAGAATCGTCGATGCCGGTCCTGGAGAAATTTGCTAGCCAGAACCCTTCCAAAACACGAAGAGTCCTGAGCTCTCTGATGTGTACGTCAAGTGTTGCATCTTCACCATGCCCAGAATCGTCGATGTCGATCCTGGAGAAATTTGCTAGCCAGAACCCTTCCAAAATACAAAGAGTCCTGAGCTCCCTGATGTATACATCAAGTGTTGCATCTTCACCGTGCCCAGAATCGTCGATATCGATCCTGGAGAAATTTGCTAGCCAGTTCCCTATAAAATAGGCAGAAAGAAAGTCAGACTCAGAAAACTGCAAAAAAAACTAAGTCCTGAAGGCTCCTATGCGCCTAAAAGGCTATGCGCCCAAAGGGATATGCGCCCAAAATAAGACATACGGGCACATAACACTTGGACAGTGCGTGGTCGCATAACATTCCACTGCTTAGAGGGCGCATAACATGGCAACACGTGGGCGCATAGCACACCACAGTGTTGGCGCATGACTTCTGTGGGTGCATAGTAATGCTCACAGAAGTATGTTGCCTTAGGCGCAAGCTCCCGGGCAGAAGAAAAGTTCGAACGTCGCAAATCAACGCTCGAGACTTTGTTTTTTGAAGCATGCTCTCACCCAGAATTGGGTCCTGGACTGCCGAAGACACTGCCACAGGAGGAGAGCCACTCGGTGCAGCCCCTTGCCCTTCGCGGATCTCTTGGCAACCTTGGGAGACATGGTTCTCAAAGAAAGAAGACGAAGAGTTTTTCTGAAAAATTTAAAGAGAAAGGAATAATAAACTTTCTCTCTCCTCCAAGGGTCTATTTATAGGCATGGGCTATACTATGCGCCCACCTGCTATATGCGTCCATTATGTTGTATGCGCCCACTACAGCCTATGCGCCCACGTGAAGGATCAGCCCTCTGTATACTATGCGACTGTCCCTTGCTGACGTGGACGACGTATGAAGGATGGACCGCTTCAAATTTTGTTCCGATGAATCAGTCAGTTCGAATTTCGAGGAAAATCTCAACAGTCGTATCTCTTTGACAGGCTGGCCAAAATACTATGCGCCCAAGGAAAGAGCCGTGCTATGCGCCCATTGCCTCACAAGAAGACGATCCATGCTTCTTTCAAAGTATTTCGAACATTGTTCAAGTATCGGAAACTTTAAAGGGGGTCTTGTAGAAGCATGAAAATTTTTCAGCAAATAAAGCCACATGTCCCCAAGTCAGTATAGCTCCATGCGCCCAAGTCAGTGAAGCCCCATACGCCCAGTCAGTGGAGCTCCATGAGCCCAGCCAACGATGCTTCATGCGCCCAGTCAGTACAACTTCATGCGCCCTGCCAGTGAAGTTCCATGCGCCCAAGACTAACTCCCCCGAAAAGAGGGCGTATAGCCTGAGACATGGCTATGAGCCAAGCCTGACTCAGTCAAAGCCATAATCAAAACGTGCCCCGAAGCGCACGGCCACGTCATTCTCCACGAGCAGTCGTGCACCGAAGCATGCGGCCACGTCAACGCCATGACCAACCCACGATCTCGTAGCCTGTATGCGCCTACATCCTATGCGCCCAAAGCAGGGCTATACGCCTACATAAAAACCAGCGTGTTTCCTCATGTGGGCGCATAACACCATTCTAGCTCAAGAACGAATATAAAAGGGGGGCCTCATCCCTCTTCAAACACACAGAACGGAGAGCATTTTTAAGAGCCAAATTGCTGCACTTCTTGCCAGTGAGCCGAGAGTTAGCAATTTTCTTAGGTTTTCTCCCACTTTTGTAATCGAAGTGTCAATAGAGTAAAGGAGCAACTGCCGTTCGATCTCCGTTGTCCTATTCTCCAGAATTCTTTTTTTACTCGGGGATGCTCAGCGCAGGATCTCTCAGGCGTACTCGATTTGTGGTATCTTGCGCCAATAAAAGAAAAGACAGCATTTTCTTTTTCTTTTTTGTGTGTGTCCACAACTACAACTAATGAATCAATAAAAATAAAAATATATAACAAAATAAATAAAATATTAAATTAATTAGGAATAAAATGTGGGGGTTTATAGTATTCAAACTAGAGTATCACTACAGCCTGCAGTAGGATATAGGACATAGTTTTGAGGTACTCAATCATATTAGGAAAACTCTTATCTAATTCCTGCCATCTAAATTCTTGCTGATTAATTAATTCCTTTGAAATAAACTGTCCTCCTTTGATAATGTCGCTTCATTCTCAGTAATTGATTTCTTGTTTGAACTGTCTTCAGGATGGTTATGGAGACACGATGCCATCGCTCCGGCCCGGGGGATACTACTCTCGTCATGTTCAGCAGGTCCCCGAAACCGTAACTTCCCTCATTCCGACTTATGTTGGGGTTTCTGCAGCATTCGAGGGTGCACCTCCACCTATTCATAGGCCGACCCCGGTTATCCCAGATGTGTTACAGCAGCAACAGCCGCCTTCGGGATCAGTTGGCGTCGTCCAGCTTTTTACCTTCTTCCAGCAGATGGTGAAGGCCTAGTAGCGCCAGGCTGCCAATTTCAGGAAGGGCATTGATAATACCCATCAGTTGGCTATGACGACTGTGGAGAGGGTTACTGTGCAGCCGCAGGGTAGCCAAATCCAGCAGTATCAGCAGAGGATGCCAGGCATCCAGGAGTTTTAGAAAATGCGTCTAAGGGATTTTCGAGGTACAGAGGGACCTTATATGCTAACAATTGGATCAAGCATATCGAAGAAATATACTGGCTAGCGGAGACACCAGCCTGACTTCATATTGAGGTAGCATGCAGCCAGATGCAGGGCCTAGCTCGCACCTGGTATCAGACTGACCCCAGAGTGGATACTGAAGGACAGACTTGGGGAGCTTTCAAGAAGTTGTTCAAGGAGAAGTTCTTTCCAGATACAGCTCTTAGCGCCTTAGAGACGCAGTTCGAGAGTCTGGTTCAGGGAAGCCAGACAGTTGAGGAGTATGATGGGGAGTTCTACCGTCTGGACAGATTCGTCGAGGGCCTCAGCGAGCTCAAAAAGGGATTGGTCAAGGAAGTCAAGTTCTTGACCAAGAGTGATAGGAGCGCCACTTTTGAGGAGATACTTATAGGGGCCATGGCAGCAGAGGATGATCTTGAGCTGAAGCTCAAGAGAGGACGTGATAACCATGGAGCCAGCGGCAGTGGAGGCCATGCCAAGAGGCCTCACTTTCAGCAGCAGCACCAGCAGAGGCCATTCCAGCCACATCAGTTCTAGGGGCTGGGTCGTGCACCTTTTCAGCAGGTACAGCAGCAGCTGAGACTTCAGCACAAGGCTCCGAGATAGCAGCCCATTAGTTATGATTTCTGCAAGAAGCCGAGTCATGGATAGAATGACTGTAAGAAGAGGCTTGGTAGATGCCTACTCTGTGGTTCAGCAGAGCACCAACTGAAGGAGTGTCCTCTGTTTTGGGGACGAGCAGTTCAAGGAGCATGAGCCAAGGCTCCGGTACGACAGCCGAAGGGACCACTACAGACTCAGCAGCAGAGGCTCGTCCAGCACCAGCAGCAGGCCAGGGAAGGTCAGCAGGGGCGAGCATTCACCATGGCAGCTGAGGATGCATAGGCTATTGGAGAACTGATCGCAGGTTCTATTCTTCTTGACTCCATTCCAGCTTTTGTATTATTCGATTCTGGGGCTTCCCATAGCTTTGTGTTTGTATCTTTTGCTATTAGACACCATCTTGTTTCTAAGTCATTGCCTAGGACTTGTAAGATCACAACCGGGGGTGGCATCATCCTCGTTAGTGATATTTGTAAGGATCGGAGAGTTGATTTGGGAGGCCGAGAACTGGATGTGAGTCTGCTCGTGATGCCACTACCGAACTACAATATCGTGCTCGGTATGGATTGGTTGAGCAGGCACCATGCTAGTATAGATTGTCGCAGAGGTAGAGTTCTTTTCAGATCACCAGGAGAGCCAGAGTTCGAGTTTACCCGACGGTAGGCGGAGTAGAGCAGCGGAGTTTTCTGCGCAGTATCAGTTGAGTGTTGACCCAAATCAAAGTCAACCAAATATTGACTAATTAATAATATGATACTTGTCATAATTCAATATGACACATCAAGACAGAACTCAGTGCAAGACGGACGTCTGCTCTCTCCTGCAGCGTACTCCATTTTAGAGTCTATATTATTTTACATTTATTGAGTCTAGCTAAATGTAAACTGGGCTAGTAATGGGTATTCTTAGCTTAAACCTTATCCCCAAACAAACCCAAAAGCTCCACCAAGTCAAACTGACCCACATAGGCCCATTGAACTTTCTGTCAGCATGGAGACAGATTTCGGGCCGAACTCTGCCTCCACACAGAGTTTGGGCCGAACTCTGTCCCCTAAATTACACGACCCTAATTTTTAGGGTTTGCTGTATGCTAGTTGTCTAACGGCCAAAAAAAATTTGAATTCTTGACACAGAATTTTGGCCGAATTCTGCTTATCCCAACTAGTATAAATAGGCCTTGAATTCTCTCATTTTCAATCATCCAATTATCTTCTCTTCTCTTCTCTATAAGCCTCATACAAGCCTTAACCTTCTCATCTACTAGCCACATGCTCCCTAAGCCTAAAAGTGCTCAGTGCTATTCAGTTGGGAGTTTGTGCAAGAGTCAAGAAAGTCGCTTAGAAAATTTCAAGCATTGCCACAGTGATCTTTGTAAGAAGTTGACGTGCACTTCTGAAGAAAAGGCACGGAGTGTAACTACTATTTCACAAATAGTGGATTTAATCCTGAGCTAGAGTTCTCAGGCCTGGACTAGTCCTCCATGAGGGAAACCAGGTTAAAAATTGACTGTATTTGCGTATGCTCTCTTAATCTTTTTACTTCCGTATTTACTACTCTAATTATTTATTGTTGGTGAAGGAGTTTAATTTTTATCTGACTATTATTGTTATAAACTCTATTCACCCCCCCCCACTAGAGTTGTCTACCTGTTCTTCAATTGGTATCAGAGCTTTGTTCTCTCAATAAGGACTAACATCCTAGAGCTGATCCATGGCAACCACACAACCTATGTTTTCCAACCATGGTGAAGGACAGTCTACTCATAGGCCACCCCTATTTGATGGAACCAACTACACCTATTGGAAAACTAGGATGAGTTTCTTTTTCAAGTCTCTAGACTTTGACCTGTGGACCATTGTCACTGACGGTTACAAAAAGCCCGCCAGAATAGTTGTCGAGGGAGATCTCATCGAAAAACCCAACGACACGTATTCTGACGAGGAAAAAAATAGGAAAGTCTAGATGCTAGAGCTATTAACGCTCTTTTCTGTACAATAGACAGGAATGAATTTAACAGGGTCTCGACATGCACCACCTCGCACGAAGTATGGAAGCTTCTGGAAGTGACGCATGAAGGAACCACTCAAGTCAAGGAATCTAAGATCAGTCGTCTAACTCAAGAATACGAGGCGTTCAAGATAAAGCCGAGTGAGACGATCACCCAAATATTCATAAGGTTCCTTGACGTCATCAATCGTCTTTCATCTCTTGGCAAACAATACTCCAATCATGAGAAGATCCGCAAATTACTCAGGGGGCTACCGAAGATCTGGAACCCTAAGGTAACAACAATTATAGAAGGCAATGATCTCACCAAAATGTCTATGGAAACTTTGATGGAAAAGCTGATGACCCACGAGCTCGACCTCAAAGACTTCGATGAACCGGCTCTAAAGACAAAAGAGATTGCCCTAAAAGCTCATCGTCGAAGGGCTGATCCTGAAGAGATTAACGATGATAATTCAAAAGGTGATGATTAACGACGATAATTCAAAAGGTGATGATCAAGCTCTTCTAGTCCGCAACTTCAAGAAGTTTCTTTGTTTCAATCGAAGGAAGAAAGAACAACAAGAAGACGACGAGGAAGAACCAACTTGCTACGACTGTAAAAAGACTGGACACATTCGAAAGGACTATCCCTTCACAAAGAAAGGTAACAGATATGAGAAGCCCTATAAGAAGCCTTCTTCGAGAAAGTACGCCAACACTAGTATTTGGAACGAGAGCGAAGCCAGTGATTCTGAGAAAGAAGATGACTCTCCTAGAGACACTGCTAATGTCTGCCTAATGACAACATCCGAGAAGGTAACTAGCGAAACTCTTGATGACTTTGTATTTGATGAACTTGGCGATGCCTTTAATAACTTACTAAATGACCACAAGAAAGTCATTAGTAAATATAAGCATGCCAAGAAGAAAATCAAAGGCTACGAAATAGAGATTCAAAATCTTTCTTCTTTACTTGATAATGTTAGAGACACTCCACCCATGGAAGTCACTGATGAGGTGTCCAAGCTTAAGTTAAGCTTACATGATGCTGAAATACTTATTGAGAAGCAAACACGTGAGATCTCAACACTCAACAAAGAGCTTGCGGAAGAAAAGAACAAACACAAGATCTCTATTGCTAAGATTGATGGTCTAAATGCTAAGTGTAATGAACTGAATGTTGCCTCTAAGAAATTAGAGATCATATTGGGAAAACAGGTTGCTCAACCTCAAACCCAATCACACAGTCACAAAACACACACAAAACACAAGACCACTCATAATAGTAAAATACGTCACCCACATGCAGCACGTAACCATGCTTATATATACACTTATTCCCATGCAACACGTAAACCACATGCACGTAGACATCATTCTCATAACTATTATCCTGCTGCTACATATAGTCACTATCTTGCTGTTTCACATAACTATCACCATATTGCACATAGACATGTAACCACCACTTTTTGGAAATGAAGATAATTTTGAACTTATGTAATTTTTATCATTTAATAATAATATTTAAATCATATCATGATTTTTGGTGATTTTCTTTATTTATTTTATATTATTTTGATGGGTGAATTATGATTTTGGTTGTTGCTAGTTTAACCCTAGAGACGGCTTGACTTACAGACTAACCATAACCAAGGAGACTCAACCATGTGACTAGATTGGCTAATTACCTATTTTTAGGCTAAGGGTATTTGAGTTATTGTGCATTACTTTGGATTTTATTAATTTATTAATTAAATTGCTTGTTGTGCGGTTTGATTGGTAGCTGAATTGGTGTTTTGGTAGTATTAGTGGTTTGACCTTAGTCAACCATGACTAGAAATCTAATGCCATAATTAGAATTAATTTTTATCATTTAGAATTTAATTTAGAATTAATTAGTTATTTTTAAATAATTTAAATGAATTTAAAGTCATTTTCTAGTTAGCCTTTTAAAGCCTTTTTGAAATGGGCCTTTTTAGCAACTCACGGAGTGCTTGGCCCATGTGCAAACCCTAAACCTAACACCCCTATCCCTGGCCAGCCACTAGCAGCACCCTCCCCTCTCATTTGTAAACACATAGCCACCTAAGAGCAAACCCTAGCCTCCACTCTCTAAAAATCTCAACTTTTTCATCCGGAGTCCGTTTCTCCCCAAAAGAATTCAGTTGCACTCGTAGGAAGGAGAGGATCTTGCTGTTGTACTGCTAGCAAGGAGGAGGAGGCATTTGCTCGGGAGAAGTCGGCCGACAATGCGCTCGAAGAATTCTTTTATTAAGATTCCAACTCTCAATAGATAAATCCCTATCTACCTTTGTTTCTCTTGAATTTTATTCATTTTTGCATCCATATAGGCACCCTTGATCTGTGTATGAAGTATTGTAGGATTTTGGTTTCGTTTGATAGCGGTATCAGACACGTATCAGTCTCACGTTACACGTGTTCGACAAATTGCCACTTAGAATTGAAAAGTGTTAATTTTTATTTTGTTTTCACGAAATCCTTCCTTATATGATTTGTAACAACTTTTATGAAGACGGATCGGAAATCGACACGATTTCGGCATCCGAACGGACACGGACATGCGTGCACAAGATCGCGTGCACGGTCCCGTGCACGCCCTGCTGTCTGTGCGTCATAACTCGACGCACAGAGCTCCATCTCGCATGAAATTTACGAGCACGTAGGGGCAACCTCTGTCAACACGCCCATAAAATTTTATGACGTTTCATCGAGCGAGCACGAAGAAATCGTGCGTGCACTGGTCGGCTGAACTGTGCACTCGGGCTAAAATTTGTTGCTGACACAGCCTTCGTACGCGAACACGGTGCGTCGAGGACCCGTACTAGGAGTTGGAACACGTAGCCCTATACCTAGACTACCCAGGGACTCGATCCCGAGTCATGGCGTGGCCCAACGTGCGAGCAATGAGCGGCGACCCGCATGCACGAGCACCCACGTAGCCCTATACCTAGACTACCCAGGGACCTACCCATGACCCTAAATAGCCGTGTGCACGAGCACGAGGCTTCTCGTTGCGCCTGTGACGCGCAATTGAGCGAGAACACCCTCTTCGACACGCGAAATCATTTTTTTGATACGCACTCTCTGGACACGGACACGGTTTCGACCATGGGAGTACCCGAGCACGTCCCACGTGTTAAGACCAATGTATTTGCCAAGTTTCGTGAGTTGGTTTCGATTATTTTGTGATTTGGGTCGTTTTGTCGAAATTAGGTTTTTCGGGTTCACTATTTTGAATAGAAATGTGATATTTTGATTCTTTGACTTTTAGTCGATATTTTTTGACTTGTTAACTTATATATGATATTTTCGGCATGCTAGAATTGATCCTTGGTTTTATATCCTATTGTTTTTATATCCTATTTAATTACCATTTACATATATAAATTGGATTTTCCTTTATGTATATATATGTTTATGTGAGTGGATATATATATTTATATATAAATGACTTGTATTTATATAAATATAGGTAATGTAATAATTGCTTGTGATATGACTATAGGAAGTGTTGGGACGGATTAGGATCGTCGTTAGGAGCCTAGTTTGGTCGAATTGGCCGACAAGTTGTCAAAAGTTAACTTTGGGTCAAACTTGATCTAAATCGACTCAAACGAACTCCGAATGACCTGAAAACTTATGTATGACCTAGAAATTAGTAAACGGACTAGTTGACCTTGAGTTGACCAGGTTTGACCAAAATTGACCTGGTTTGACCAGGTTTGACCAGAGTTGACCAAGGGTTGACTTTGACCTAGAAGGACCTAGAATCATGTAGAATTGTATTGTAGGCATTCCTTATGATATGTTAGACCTTGTTGTGACTTGTGGTTGCTTTAAATAGGTTTACATCACTCTAGTTCAGTTACACATCCTCATCAGCAGCTCAGATTGTCAGGCGAGTACATTCTCTGACCGTTTCATTCTTGCTTGGACGTATTTACTTGTTATATACTAGTTTACTTGTTGCTGACACGATATATCACGGATTAGTACTATATGGATCTTTTCATGTGATGTTATCCCTTCGGATACATCGGGTATATTGTGCTCATGTACTTTATCATGTGCATCGTCTACTCATTGTATTCGTACTTATTCATGTATACTCATGTGACATTCATGTACACTCATGATCATGTGAGCCTTCATGTATAACCCAGTGTGCACGTGGACTAGCTATCCATGTGATGCACTACTTTCATGTGCAATAACATAACCTGGACAGATCCTTGTATACTGATTGGGGCAGTGGGAGTATTTATTTGGTTATGTGATCTACACCATTTCATGTATAACTCTAAACTAGATTTAAGTCATGTATAACCTAAGCCTGTTTACATAACCAAACATGTGCTATGAATCACGTAGTTAGCTCAGTTTTCTTATCTATATCACGTATATCTATTTTCACTATATCATGTTCTTCATTTTACAGTCTCTCTACTATTTCTTTACAGCAGTTCATATATATTATTCTATAGCTTGTTTCATATTTTCTTTCATGTTATGAACTGTGTGAGAGATATGTATTCGTTCCTGTCCTGACTGGATCCGTTGAAAATATTACAGATGATGAGGATTGCTGCAAAACTTACTATGGAGCAGGCCTAGTTGACACAGGTGACCTGGACCCTCAGCAGGATCCAGTAGTCGTTGAGGACTTGTCATGAGTTAGATTAAACTGCTATCTTTATCTAGTTATGAGACTTTATGATTGTATTGAGATATTATTATGGTGTGGTTTTCACTGGGATTATTATTCATTTTGTGACTCTCTGTTGTGATTATCTTTCTTCCATTCTATCTTAGTTATTGTGATTGAGTTGTACCATATATTTATCATTCTCCATTTGAAGCATTTTCCTAGATTGGTTAGATGTTGGACCTAGGACAGCGTTCTACCGTCGACACTGCGGCATAGGCTGGTCGTACCCACGTCTAGTACCCTTACACTGGGTACGGGTCATGACAAGACATAACTATTATCCTGCTGCCACATATAGTCACTATCTTGCTGTTCCATATAACTATCACCATACTGCATATCGACATCACTATCAACCTATTCCTAACACAAATAGGCATGCTACTTGCACATACTGTGGATTACATAATCATATCTCAGTACAGAGTAGAATTAGGAAATTAGTTGATATTAATCTATATGCATGGGTACCGAAGACTAACATTTCAGGACCCACAAGAACTTGGGTACCAAAGGTCACATCTACTTGTAATGTAGGTGGACCTTCCTTCCTCAACTAAAAGAAAGTAGATTCTCGATAGTGGATGCTCGCGACATATGATTGGAGACGCAAATCTTTTCGCATCACTATCAATGAAGAGGGAAGGATATGTATCCTTCGGTAACAATTTAAAGGGCTACATCATAGGTAATGGTACTAATGGTTATCCTCCTTCTTCTGTAATAAAGGATGTCGGCTTAGTGACTGAGTTAAAGCATAACCTGCTCAGCATAGGTCATCTTGCTGATCATGGATATGATATTAACTTTGGACAGAATAAATGCTACATTTATGATAGGTCAACTGGAGACATTGCTTTTGAAGGGATAAGAGAAGATAACAATTATATTTTTCTATCTATCTAGAAATACTAACAGTGCAGGAAGGTGCCTCTATGCCCATAAAGATGTGAGACTGTTGTGGCACCAGCGTCTTGGTCATGCCAATATGGATACTATATCCAGGCTATCGACAAAAAAGCTAGTAAGAGGTCTGCCCGACATCATATTCAAGAAGGACACAGTATGTGCCAAATGTGAACTGAATAAGGCAACCAAATCTTCATTTAAATCCATAAACACTGTAAGTACTACTAGATCCTTGCAATTACAGCACATGGACTTATTTGGTCCCAGTAAAGTAGCCAGTCTTGGTGGAAAACTCTATGCTTTTGTTATTGTCGATAATTTTTCAAGATTTACTTCGGTTTTCTTCCTTTCAAACAAAAGCTATGCTATTTCAGTTTTCAAAATCTTTGCCAAAATGGTACAAAACGAAAAAGGCTACATGATTACTCGAATCCGAAGTGATCATGGAGGCGAATTCGAAAATTTTGATTTTGAAAAATTTTATGAAATAAATGGTTTTGATCATGAGTTTTCTTGTCGTAGAACTCCTCAACAAAATGGTGTTGTGGAGCGGAAGAATAGGACTCTTGGCGATATGGCTAGAGTCATGTTGAATAAATGTAACACCCAATTTTCCAGATGAAGGTAATTTTGAAATTTTGTAATTATTATTATTTATTAATAATTGTTTCACATTATGATTTTTGGTAATTTTTTATAATTTTTAAACTATTTAAAAACTGCCTTAAGTCATGACTTGTGATTTTGATGTGCTGCTAGTGAAACCCTCGAGACTGCATGACCTAGAGCCTAACCATGTCATTAGGATATAATTATCATTTTTAGCCTAGGACTTAATGACTTGTGACTTGGTCCATGGCCCATGATTTGACACCCTAACCCTAACCAAACCCTAAGTGACCAGCCATATAGGGATCCCCACCCAATATAAACACTTATTCATTAGGGCTTACCTTTTTTTTCAACACATAGGAAAAGAAAGGTATTTTTCCTCCTTCCAAAAATCCCCATAAATCCATTTTAATTCCATTTTAATCCTAGTTTCTTGCATTAGAACCTAATACTCTCCTATTTTCTGATTATGGGGTTTAATCCCAGCTTTAGGACAATTTGGGAGCATTTGGCTAGCAAGGAAGAATCTTCCATTTGTAGCTTTTTCATACTTTTTGCACCTATTGGTAAAACTCCCCAAATTGATTTAAAATTCTATTTTCTTTGCATTTAGGGCTAGATCTAGGAGTCCCCTAGCTGTCCCCGAAATTTGGGTGGATTTCGTGTCCGTTTGGTGTCCGTATCGGACACGTATCAACGATTGTATTCATGTGTTTGTTAAAATGCCACAAAGGAAATTTTTTGTTGTTTTTGAAAACTATTTGAATGGAAATATTTTTTTATGTGTTTATTTATTTTGTGTCTTACTGAGCATGTTTTTGACACTTTTTGTGTCCAAAATTGGACACACACGCACGCACGAGGACACTGTGCACTGCCCTGCTGCTCGGGTGCCATTACGGACACGACACGGCCACTTAGGTCATGAAATTTGGTGGACACGTTCTCCTAGTGACTGACACGACACCTACAAATTTTCATGGGTTCTCGTTTAGTGTGTACGGAGGAAATCGACTCGCACTGGTCGAACTGGCCGCGCGTGCGAGCTGTACACGCGTGCATTCGACCCACTGATACGATCTAATAATACTGATACGACACATCCCTGACTCAGTGCAGGTACTTGGACACAAAGACCTATACCTAGACTAAATGGGGACACGACCACGTGTCCTCTTGTGGACTGTGTCGTGTCCAATCCCATAAGGAATGGCCGCACGACACTGCAGTGAGCCAGTTCAGTATTTTGGATAATTGATTTATTTGGACACCTCGTGTCCAGCTATGTGGACACGAGACGTACCTTCATGACATGTATGACATGTATTAACCTCTTCTCACACCAATTGATGATCATTGGGGTTTTTATTATTGATAGGGGTTTCGAACAGGTAAATTCTGATACGGGTTGTGTTAGGCAGTATTCTCTGATATTTTCCTGTTTTGATTTTAATTATTTGTGTTAATGTCGAAGCTAACATGGTTAATAGGATGATGTGTAGATGTTAGTTAACCTAGGGTTCAATGATATTGGGTTTAGCATTGGGTTATGCTTTCGAATTCCTTTTTCCTTAAAACTGTCATATTTTTACTGATACTCAAGGATAGCTTAGGTTTGAATATTATGATTTAAATTGAAATTTGGGTTCATGGTGTGATTTTTAATTGGTTTTGAGTTTTGTTTCAATTTTATTGTTTGTATGTATACATATAGGTGACCTGATATTGTTTCAACTAAAAGAGAACTTGAGTTCGAATTTTACTGAGATTCATTCTAGTTCAAAATCTGAGACTGTTGATTTCAGTCACTTGCACACAAACCTCCCTTCACTCTTGGCTCAGTACACCCTCACACACACAGGATTCCTCTACACAACACAGCCCCTACATTCGAACACTATTACAATGTCCACACACACACACACAAAACTGTCACTGCTAACTGAATTTTCAATGCATTCCAGTCACTAGCAAACACACCCCTATTTTTCCTATGTTCACACAGACACCACACCCTGTTACAAACCTACAACCACATGTTATAGCAATGTGTTAACTGCCACTGTTTTCAGTTTTACTAAGATTTGCCAATGGCCATGTTAATCCCTTCATTATCTTAGCTAACTGTCAAAAGCTCATTTCCCATTTGTTCATGATACCTTCACTGACTTCTCATTTTCTGAGTTTAGTTATATTTAAACTGTTTTGAAATGATTAGTTATCTATGTATATATTGTGTATAGGAATATATGACTTGGTTATACATTTATAGATAGGGATTAGAGTATGAGTGTGTGTGTTTGAGTAACACAGGTTGTGAGTAAGGAAAAATATTCCATGTGACATGAAGTTAGTAAGTTGTGAGATAGAGACCCATGTGTATATGCCCATTGTATGTTTTGTGTGTTTGATAGTTGAGGGTGTCTAGTAGAGAGGGAGAGCAGGTGCAGGTTTGGCCTTAGGCCACTTGGCCATAGCCAATGTGTGCCAGGTGACTAAGGGATGGGGGTATACTAAATTCAAGTATAAGTGATGATGGTATGTATATAGGTTAGTGTATAGCTATGGAATAGGGATGTGTGTAGGTATATAGATATGTTAGGTACCCAATGTGATATGTATATTCACATATTACATATATAAGAGGATAGATGTGAAGGTAGAGATAGTAAAGGGTAATGCTAAGTGTATAGCAGTGATAGGGGTGCAAGTTAGGCCTTGGGCCATGGGTTCACTTGTGTGACTCAAGGGTTGTTTCATAGGGTATAAGTATGCATGTATTGGTATACATGAATAAAGACATTTGCATACCTTATTTATATAAGGGTATATGGTTTAAATAGTAAGTGTGTGTGTGTGTTCTTAGTTATAGGGATAATTGTTATATATATATGGTGTGGGTAACTTATGAGACTAGCTTGATATGGGGTATGACTAGATAGTTAACCCTAGATGAGCATTGACCAAGATTGAGCCTTTAGTCCAAGTTGACCAGGTTTGACTTCGAGTTGACTTTGACCTAGTTTGACCTAGACAGTTGACCAGGTTTGACTTCGAGTTGACTTTGACCTAGATTGACCTAGAAATCATGTAGATTACATCATAAACTTCATTTATCTTATTTTAAGCACATTATAACCCATACTGCTCTATTTAGGATATTGTGACTCCGGTGCAGACATCTGATATTATATTACTCTTTTCAGAGTATCAAGCGAGTATATTCTCTGATAGTTCTCTCATTTATTTGTCAATTACTGTACTTCAGTTCTAGTTAGTTGTATGTGATTCTCTGTTACCATATGTATAGATATTTCTGGATTCATGTATGCGACATACATACCATATTGTCTGGCCTCTATTACTGGTATCATCATGTCTGGCTTCTATTACTAGAATCACCTACTAGAATCAACCTGGAATCACTTGCTGGTATCATCATATTTGGCTGGACTCATCTCGATTCTCGTGTCGTATTCTGGAATCACTTGTACTTGCTGGGAGGAAAAATACTTGAGTAAGACATGTAGACATACCCCAATCTGGAATCTCCCAACTGGAATCTACTGGAATGATAGCCATCTCATACCCGGCCAGGTGTGTGATGTGCCGTATTACCTACAGCCGTTTACATGTCGATCTCGGTATTTTAAAACACACTGTTAGAGTATAGACTGGACTCACCCTGGAATCATTGATCACTATGACTGGAATGTCCCGTACTGGATTCATCTTGTATTAGATTCGTCTTGTACTGGACTTACATTGGAGTTACACTTGTCTATATTTACTGTCTGGACTTATATTATGTTACCCTGGTTCAGCTAGCTTTTACTTTACAGTCTTTATTGCCATGATTCTTCTCTTGTTTAGTTACCTTACTTTTCTTGTACTTTACCAGTCTTTCTATACCATCACCTGAATATAAACTACCATGTTCACCAATACAACTGTCTATAACTGCTTTATAGTTCTCTGTCATTTACTTGGGTTTTCTAGATGAGATTGTGCTCGTTCCTGTCCTGCCTGGACCTGTTGAAGATTTTACAGATGATTGCCCTGAGGACACATGCCCTACATATTATGGACCAGGATATGGCTTAGCTACCTTTGGCCCCGACACTCAGGAGTGATCGGGAGATTAGCTAGTTGTCTTTGTTTAGATTTCATGTTTTAGAACTTGAGTTGTAAATAAGTTGAGTTATGATGTTTTGAGATTGTTGGAGATTATGTTATTTTTGTAGTTAGTTTTATTGTTGTATTTAGTCTTAGTTTTTATCTTCTGTGTTATCATATCGTGCTTAGACTGTGATTGAGATTACATTATATCTATACTTGTCCTCCGTTCGGAGTTGAGATTTTGACAAGTATATTATACAATTGCGTGAGTTGTTGGTTAGATAGCGACCTAGAACAGCGTTCTACCGCCGACACTGCAGCGTAGGCTGGACATTGTTACGTGCTCGTACCCTCACAGTGGGTACGAGTCATGACAATAAATTTTCACTTTCGAAATATTTTTGGGCTAAGCTGTCAATACAGCATGCCATATTTTAAATAGGGTGTGTAGAAGCATGAAAATTTTTAGCAATAAAGCTCTATGCGCCCAGCCAGTGAAGCTCTATGCGCCCAGCTAGTGAAGCTCCATGCGCCCAAGACAAGCTCCCCCAAAAGGAGGGCGCATAGCCTGAAACAGGGCTATGCGCTCAAGCTGACTCAGTCAAAGCCATGATCAAAACGTGCACTGAAGTGTACGGCCACGTCAGTCTCCACGAGCAATCATGCACCGAAGCATGCGGCCACGTCGATACCACGATCAACCCATGACTACGCAGCCTGCATGTGCCTACATCCTATGCGCCCAAAGCAGGACTATGCGCCCACATGAAAACCAGTGTGTTTTCTCATGTGGGCGCATAACATCATTCCAGCTCAGAAACTACTATAAAAAGGGGTCTCATCCCTCTTCAAAAGAAAGAACCGAGAGCATTTTCAAGAGCCAAATTGCTGCACTTCATGCCAGTGAACCGAGAGTTAGCAATTTTCTTAGGTTTTCTCCCACTTTTGTAATCGGAGTGTCAACGGAGTAAAGGAGCAATTGTCGCTCGATCTCCATCGTCTCATTCTCCAGAATTCTTTTTTGTACTCGGGGATCCTCAGCGTAGGATCTCTCAAGCGTACTCGATTTGTGGTGCCTTGCGCCAATAAAAAAGATAGCATTTATTCTTCTTTTTGTGTGTGTCCACAAAAAAGGCGACTCTACTGGGGACTACCTTTTCCTCTGACGAGAAGGTGGTGACGCAAACCGATACCGACAAAGTGGGGAGCACGCAGAAGATGCTGATCGTAAAGTTTGATCAGCAGGCGTTTGAAGAGATGCTCTCGAGGGATGGCTCTACTCCCTCAAAATCAGCAAAGTCAAACAAGTCTCACAAGACTTGGCTACCGAAGGCTCGCTGTACATATTCTGCTAGTGTCATAGCAGATATGCAACTGGAGGACTCTGTCATGTGGGTGCATGACTCTGCCACAGAAGCTCCCCAAATGAAGAAGGCTCACACCGTTCTGGGCTCTACTAGCCCAGCGACTTCTTTCCTTTGCAACCAACAACAGAGTGTTCGACACTCAAGATTTGGCAGAGGAAAGCACTACGATGCCAAGAATCGGGGTGTTCGACACTCCAGGCAAACCCAGTGAGGCTCACAAACAAAGGAGGCAAAGTTGGGAGAAAACAGTGCTACTCCACCAAGCATGCACCCAAGGGGGTGTTTGGGTGCATAACTCCAATCAGAATGCTTCTGTCTTCGACAGATTGGGCATCCAGGGTCATGCGCCCAAGGCTATGTGCCCAGGCTCACTTGATCTATACTATGTGCCCACATCAAGGAGGCTCAGACATGCTGCCAAGAAGTATGTACCCAAGGCCAGTCTCCAAGGCCTATGCGCCCACAGTAAAAAGATAGGCCCCAACGCGTATAGCACGGGGCTATCTTCAAGGACATCACAAAACTTAGGTGTGGCGGTTGCCCCTGCACGTGAACTAAGTCTGTATGTGCTAACTCTCCTTACGAACCCGCATACAAAGCTCGACGATGCATGCAAAATAGGTTGTAAGGCAAAACTCCCTTCCGTTGACTTACACGACATGATAAATCATAAGCGTAAAGCGAGGAAAGACATAAAAATCCATAATGCACATCCGTGCACCAGTATTATTATCAACTGTTACTGCTCAAAAGTAACAAGAGTGCCTCAGAAAAAGTCCATATTTTGACGGCTGCCCTTCTCTGACGATGAAAAGCCGCTATGTGTCTCATCCAACATGGCTTTATGGGGCCTTCTTACGAAAGCCCCAATCAAAGACGGTGGACCACGAACCCAAATTTCTCTCGTAGTTTTGCAAAAAAGAAGAAGACAAAGTCTACCAACAGATGGCCAACAGGCTGTCACATCTGAAGGAGTCTATATGGGCACCCGGTCAAAGCCGAGATTTCGTACAGATGACGAAGACTCCCAAGATGGGGGTAGTATTCCCTCAGAGTCTGAAGCGGAGTCGTGTCGGATAAGTGAACATTAGTTTCTTATCATTCATTCAATGAGCATCTTGTATTTCATAGAAATTGGGGGTAATATAGTCCTTACGCAAGGACCAGCCTATCCAACTTTCAGGCATCAAGATACGCTTAAGGCGTGGATGATTATCATAAAAGATTCCCAACATATCATAAGATTCACGTTCTTGAAAATCAGCACTTCTCCAAATCCAGAAAACTGATAGGATTCTAGGATTACTCCTTGGGGCAAATACTTTTATACATACCTCCTCCGGTTTACTTATTCTATACTGTATTTTCGTAAGATGATACACACTAGCTAACAATCCACCTGGTGCTACATCATAGGCACACTGGGAGCGTAAATAATTATAACCATATACATATGAAAGACCTTCACACTGGGGGTAGCCTTCCAGAGGATGATGATCTCTCCGAGTCTGATGTGACTATCTACCTCTTCTACCTGAAGACGAGGGACTTGTCCACTCAAAGACAGACAGTATCAGCACCAGTTGTACTATTTCCTCTGTTCATCCTCGCATGTTATCTACATACATGGCAGACGAAGAAAGACCTGAAGAAGCTAGTGATCAGACCAGCAAACGGCTAGAGGGTCTTGAAACAGCATTCGCCAAGATCACTGATATGCTTAACAGTATCATAGCGGTCCAAGCTGCTGGGGCGGTCCCTCCATCTCAACAAAACGTCTCGGCTCACGCTAGTCTGGCTCATAGCAACAACTCACCTTCGCTACAAAAGGAGTATCATTCTGTAACGTCTTCAGTATAATAATATTTACATAATGTATAAAAATAAAAAGGGAAGAGAGTGCGAAGAGAGCTGGAGAGAGAGAAAGAGAAATGAAAGGAAGGGAAAATGGGGAGAAGGCTTACAGGGGGCGCCGACGGCAACCGGACGGAGCCGGAGGCCGGGCTTCGCTAGGGAGGAAACGACGGCGATAAAGTTGGGGCTACGCGTTGTCACGACCCGCACCCAATATTTGGGCATGAACCGTGTACACGCCCAGCCTACGCCGCAGAGTCGGCGGTAGAACGATGTAATAATATAATGAACAACGACGCAATAGAAATATATCACAATGAAAGTTTGACAACTCTAAATTCTAACTCAGCATCAAATAGATAAAATATGTAGACTATCCCACAAAGAAAATTAATGAAGTCTAAAGTCAAACAATCACCACTACATGTCTCCAAAAGTCAACTCAAAATATCCAATACAAAGTCTCAATGCTAACTAAAATCTCTAAGAAAGTGTAGCAGAATCAGCTGCTGCATACTCCTCCTGATAAGCAAAATTCGTCTCTAAACCATCTCCCAAGTACGGGCCATACTGGTCAGGACACACGATCTCATCGCCATCACCTAAAATTTGTTTGGTTACCCAGTCAGGATAAAACGAGTAGAATTCACTGAATGCAGCTCCAATATATGAAAGTGACTATATAACAGGGGTTAGCCTTTAGACATATGATCACAAAAATAAACGAAAAAACAGAAATAAACTAAATATCAAAAACAGTAAAGAAATGCAAGAAAATACTCACCGACAGACTGACTGAAATATCTTTGATATGTGATCGGTCTCGGGACAATTACACGACACTGTCTACATTGTCTAAAGTTATACTGTCTACTTTGCAATAAATAATCAAAGTCTATACTGTCTACTTTGCAATAAATAATCACTATCTACACTGTCTACTTTGCAATAATAAAATACTGTCTACACTGTCTAAGGTCAGATCACATATCTTCGGCACTTCACCTCCCGACACAACAAGGAACAAAATTAACATGAAAAGTGAAATCACATATCTATCGACTAAACACGGATGTATAGTAAAGATCAATACTGAAAACAAATAATAAACTGTACTCGCCTGGCGTCCCGGGCTGCTGGCACTGGTCAGAGTCCAAATCGAGATCCAATAACCCTATTTAAAGAATCACATAGTCAAGATACAAATCATCATGAAAGGTTGGTGTTCTATCTACAATTTGCTTTATTGGTTTAGTGTCTACCCCATTACCCTTCTTACTTATTCTTTAGTTAACCAACAAGGGTCCCCTTAGTTTCCTATTACAGATTGATAGCAGCTCTCCAAATGGCCACATAAACTTTAGCCATTTGGATAAGGGAAAGTTTCCAATCTCATGGAAATCTAGGTTGTTCTCTACCCAATCTTCTTATGTCAAGAGTTGAATCTGAACCCTAGGGAGGTGCAAGCATAAACTGCTTCATAACAACTTTGAGCATGGGTAAATAAGTTACAGGGCCTGACACATTTATTCCAAAGGCCATTGCATATCCTGGTATAGGAAATGACCTGCAGGCTTAAGTAGGGTGTTCAGTTACCAGGGATGGTGTCAGCTTATGGCTGACCTTATACCCATCCCCTTCCACAATAGATTTGGAATTCAATTCCTCAAGAGTCTACCTACATAGTAAACTTGAATCAACCTGAAGGCAATCCTGAAGCTTAGGATAGTTTCTGAGTTCAACACAAACCACACTTAGCTATTGTGAGATCATTCCTACATTTGAACTTGGCCATGCCACCATTTAGACAGTGTGCAACCACAAGTCCAACTATTTAGCCTCTTCCCTGATATCAACCTGCATGTATTCCCTTACTCCCTGTTCACATGACCCTTTATTTATATATATATATAAATACATATATTCATAACTCTATGGATGGGCTACATACTTGATCAGGATGGATTTACAGATTTAACAAAGGGCTGACTTCATAAAACTTGTTCAGTTTAATTCGAAGTCTAAAATGTGGCCCTTTGGTTTATCTTGGTTGATAAGGGTACAAGTTAGCATCACAGGATGTTGCATGTATCTCTGAATACAGGTCAGTGAAGATTTTAAGACTACCCATCTGTAACCACCCCTGGATTCACTCGTTCCTAAACACAACTCCATTTCCCCCAAAGCTACCAGTTTGGAACTGAATCAAGTGAAGTTGAGACTGATTTCAGAGTATGAAACCAGTCTTGGTTTGGCTTCAACTCAGTGTCTCAGGTTGGTCCCACTCGATACATGGTTTATTCTTTCTAAGCCACATCAAAGGCCCCAAGACCACAAGAGATAAATTAAACACCAAGTTTTGCATTAGCTTACAAGCTCTGGAATATGATTTTGATAGGTATTTCTGTGAGTCAACTATGTCAGTGCAAAATAAGGTCCTGCAACATCTATAAAATCGATTTAAAGCCTTCAACAACTCCTGATATGGGGATCAGTTGTCATGGTTTCAAGTTTGTGTCCCAAGACTTGGGATTAGGCTTTACCCAACATCTAACCTTAACATACTAAGGTTCAACCTGGTGTTCTAGTTGGCACGCCCAGGTTACTGATACTCCACAGTATCCACGTTCTAACTTACCTTGCCTATAACCTTCAACCCATGAAAACATTGTCTATACTAGAACAGTATCCTAGGATGGTCCTTGTCATCCCAAGATGAGTTGTGGTTGTCAGGAATCTCGATCCAAGGGTTTTTAGTGTCTATGGTCATGACAGCAAGGAAGGGTGGATTTCTTTACTGTCAGTTGTATATGTGATGCCATGGATATCCAGGTATGTGGGATACTCATGTATCCTCTGCTATTTCAGGATCCTTTCCTGCAATGTGTTGGTGGTAACTCGATTTGTAATGTACTCAGGGATTGGTCTAAGGTCAATCCTGCTGGACCTCTTTCCTGGCCCACTGTTTTAGGCAACCCCTTGCAAGTCGATTCAAGGTGAAGTTCTAACCTGGTGCTGGGATACCTTCCTACTTGGTATCAGGTCCTAGATGAAGTCTTAACTGAATTGATGAATCTATGTGTAGTAGTGGTAACAATGATTGCTGCCCTTGATGTACAAAGTCTAGATGATCAAAATCTGTTTGGTGTAATGACCCTATAAAAGCTTTTCCTATGATCCTACTACTCCCTCGGCCTATAATCTTCAGGTTTGACCCCTTATTGTTATTCCTATATTGATTCTCAGGCATTGCTATCAACCTTAACAGTGTTTAGGATATTGAATTCCAAGGATAGTAAAACTTACTCGTCTAGTGGAACAATATCCCAAGCTTCCTCTGTTCTTCGAGTACCCCCTTCAATCTCAGTTTCCACGGCCAGAGAGAAATATAGGGTTGTAGAGGATCGGCTACTTTCCTTTACATATATGTATATATCTAATCCATAGATAAGAGGAAACTTGGTTTAAACTAGATGAGACTCATCTGTTCTGGGGATTTAAACTCCTATATGGATTTGAATTTTTAACTATTGTGATAGGGTTCCAGGTTCGGCTAGGAACTTGTTAGAATTTAGAACCTAAATTCAAAATTATCTATTGGTGATAAAAGTATTTTCCCTACGTTCAAAATATACCAGGGGTATAAATCATATTCTGAATTCAAAATCAGGAATTACGCTAAGGTCCCTGTTACAAATTCTTTTGCAAAGAAACCCTCCCTCCCTTTATCAATACCTATATTTATATTTATAAGTTATTGGAAAAACAGGTGTCTAATTTAAAAAGGGAAATTAAACAGATACTAATTAATAAATAATAATAAAAAAATTTAGCATGATGAAAATTGATCAAGGGGTTTACAAGTCTACCCCCCTTAGATTAATTTCGTCCTCGAAATTTAGCTAAAATACGGTACGGGAAAAAAAATACCTCAGTCCTCAAAGAGGTACGGGTAGCGCTCGCGTATCTCGTCTTCTCTCTCCCATGTGGACTCGCCCGGGGAGTGATGTCTCCACACGACGCGAACCAAAGGAATCACTTGATTCCTCAACACTTTCTCCCTGCAGTCCAAGATCTCCACTGGCTGCTCCTGGTAACTGAGACTCGGTCCCACCTCGATCTCTGAATGGTCCAAGACATGACTGGGGTCGCCACGTACCGACGTAGCTGAGATACGTGGAACACGTTGTGCACTCCTTCCAATGCAGGCGGCAAGGCTAATCGGTATGCTACTGTACCGATTTTCTCGAGGATCTCAAACGGCCCAATGAAACGTGGGCTGAGTTTACCGCCTTTACCGAAACGGATGGTTCCATGTTTCGGAGAAATTTTCAAAAACACCAAGTTGCCAACCTATGACATACAATTGTCACTACGAATCTATCATTATCACAAAATTTACACTAAGGGAATTCCATACCTCAAACTCCAACGGTCTACGGTGACTATCGGCCCAGTACTTCTACCTGTCCTGAGCCACGCGAAGCCGCTCTCTAATCATCTTGACCTTCTTCGCAGCATCTACTACCATCTTCGGTCCCAAAAGTGCACGCTCTCCCACATCGTCCCAAGACAGCAGGGTACGACATCTCCGACCATACAACGCTTTAAAAAGGGACATCTCGATACTAGCTTGGTAGCTATTGTTATAGGAGAACTCCATGAGGTGAAGGTGGTCCTCCCATGAGCCGCCAAAATCTAGCACGCATGTCTGCAGCATATCCTCCAGCGTCTGGATGGCCCACTCTGACTGTCAATCCGTCTGTGGATGATAAGCAGTGCTGAACTTGAGTGCTGTGCCCAAGCTAGCCTGTAGGCTCCTCCAAAAATGAGATGTGAACCTACTATCACGGTCCGACACGATACTCACAGGAACCCCGTACAACCGGACTAAAGCTCTGCCAACTTCTCTGTAGATAACCCCACTTTAAATGGAATAAAGTGGGCCGATTTGGTCAACCTATCAACGATGACCCAAATTGCATCCTTTTCGCCCGATGACCATGGAAGGCCGGAAATGAAATCCATAGTAATATGTTCCCACTTCCACTCGGGTATCGGTAGCAGCTGCAACAATCCTCCTGGTCTCTGCCTCTCGGCTTTGACCTGCTGACATACTAGGCACCTAGAAACGAAGCGAGCTACTTCGCGTTTCATGCCATACCACCACACATATTTTCTTAGGTCCTTGTACATCTTATTGGCTCCCGGATGTAGAGAATACTGGGAGCGATGTGCCTCTTGCATAACTTCTTCTCTAAGCTCTCCACTAGGTACACAGAGCCTCGTCCCGTGCCTCAACGAACCATCCTCCATAATAGTGAAATCATCTAGAAATCCAGCTCGTGCTTGTGCTATGATGTTCTTCAGCTGCTCATCCTGATGTTGTGCCTCCCGAATCCTGTCCATCAGTCCTGACTGAATCTACATGCCCATCATCTGTATCTTGACTCCTGGTATGACGATCTTAATGCCCAAACTCTCCAAATCTGCTAATAAGTGACGATCTCGAGTCAAGCACATTGCTACGGGATACCTGCTCAAAGCATCCACAACAACGTTAGCTTTTCTCGGATGATACTGCAGAGATATGTCATAGTCACTCATCAGCTCAAGCCATCTGTGCTGCCTCATATTCAACTCCTTTTGTGTGAAGACGTACTTCAAGCTTTTGTGGTCAGTAAAGATTTCCACTCGCTCTCCGTACAAATAATGTCTCCATAACTTCAAGGCGAAGATCACAGCTGCCAACTCTAGATCATGAGTGGGATAGTTCTTCTCATGCGGTCTCAACTGTCGAGATGCATAGTCTATCACTCTCTTGTTCTACTCTAGGACACAACCCAGTCCTTTTCCCGAGGCATCACTATAAATGGTGAAACCTTCCGATCCTGAAGGCAAGGCTAAGATAGGGGCTGTCGTCAGTCTCTTCTTCAACTCATCGAACGTAGCCTGGCAGTCTTCCGTCCATACAAACTATACATCCTTCCGAGTAAGCCTAGTGAGTGGCTCTGTAATCCGAGCAAAGTCCTGCACGAACTTCCGATAATACCCTGCTAACCCCAAGAAGCTTCGTATCTCTGCCACCGTAGTCAGAGTAGTCCATGCTTCCACAGCTGTAACCTTCTTCGGATCGACGGATATATCGTCGCCAGTCACCACATGACCAAGGAACTCCACCTTGTCCAAGAAGAACTCGCATTTCGAGAGTTTTTCATAGAGCTTCTCCTTCCTGAGGGTCTCTAGCACGATCCTCAGATGTTCTTCGTGCTCCTCCGGTGTTTTCGAATAAATAAGTATGTCATCGATAAACACCACTATGAACTTGTCAAGGTATGGATGGAATACCTTGTTCATCAAGTTCATGAAGACTGCCGGGGTATTAGTCAACCCGAACGGCATCACCATGAACTCGTACTATCCGTACTTGGTCCGGAAAGCAGTCTTCGGTATGTCTTCTTTCTTTACCTTCAACTGATGGTAGCCCGACCTCAAATCTATCTTTGAGAATATCCGCGCGCCGCTCAACTGGTCGAAGAGATCGTCTATCCTCGGCAGCGAATACTTGTTCTTGATAGTGTGGTTATTCAAGGTTCGGTAGTCGATGCACATTCGTACCGTACCATCTTTCTTCGGCACAAAGAGGACAGGAGATCCCCATGGTAACGAACTCTCTCTGATGAATCCCTTCTCTAGCAATTCGTCTATGTGCTTCTTCAATTCTTCAGCCTCCTTGTTGTTGATCCGATACACCGGTTGCACCGTTAGTACTGCGTCTGGCACCAGATCAATGGCAAACTCGATGTCTCTGTCCGGTGGCAATCCAGGCAAGTCCTCCGGAAAAACATCTATGAACTCCGCAATAATGGGATGCGGCGCCTCTCCCTCCTGAATCATAGCTCCGCAAAAACCTTCACTCTGCTGCTCTATCGCCCCTCTGGCGAACTCGAATGCAGACTCTCCGGGAGGGCTAAATATGACACAGCCTCGGTGACAGTCTATACTGGCAAAATTCTTACTCAACCAATCCATACCGAGGACGATATCGAAACTCGGTAGTGGCATTACGAGTAAGTTGGCGCGCAACTCCCTACCTCCCAAGGTGATGCGCCGTCTCATGCAAATATCCTTGACTAGGATAACGCCTCCGCCTATCATAATCTTGCAACTACCACCCAAGGATACAGATGCTATACTATGCTTGAATACAAAAGCTACAGAGATAAAACTATGGGATGCACCGGAATTAAACATTGCTATAGCGGAGATAGAATCGAGAAGTATGGAACCTGCTATCACGTCTGGTGTGGGCTCGGGCTCCTCAATAGCCATAGCAAAAGCTCGGCCCTGCTGGGGTGCTCCTCTCTGTTGGTGCTGAGCGAACCACTGCTGCTGAGTGGGCAGCGGTGGACCTCGCGACTGTGGGGCAGCTGGTCCTCTCTGCGTTGGAGCTGCCTCTCGTCCTGCTCGGTTGGGAGCCACTACGCAATCCTTCAACTGGTGTGAAGGTGATCCGCAGTATAAACATGATCCAAGTTTCTGTCCGCAGTCGTCCCAAATATGTCCTGTCCTTCCGCAAAACTACAATACGGAGCCTGCTGGAATTATCTCTGTGGCTGCTGCGTCTGAGCTCTAGCCGGGCTTTGGTGCTGCTGATGTGCTGGGGCTCTACCAGTGGACTGGAATTGTGGCTGGTACTGGAAGGTACTTGGTTGCACCTGAGGACGCTTCGCCTGTATTGGTTGATGGCTGCCTCCGCCAAAAGTGTCTCGACTCCTCTTCGGCCTGTAATTCAATTCTTCTTCTACAGCCTGGACGACCTCCAGAATCTCCTCGTAGGTAGTGGCTCGGCTGGTGGCGATAGCTAAACGAATCTCGTACGATAATCCCTTCCTGAACCGCCGTGCTTTGTCTTTCGGGGTGCTGACTAAGTTCTCCGCAAAGCGACCGAGATGAGAAAACTCTGATGTGTACTCGTCAACGGTGAGATTGCCTTGCTCTAGATGCTCGAACTGGCTCACTAGCGCCTCTCGTGCCACATATGGATAGAATTTCTTCTTGAACAACCGCTTGAACTCCTCCCAAGTTACGTCTGGAGCAAAAAATCGGGGCTCGCCTTGGTACCATGTCCGTGCGATGTCGAAAAGCTGTCCACTAACTGACTCGATCTTCAGATCTTCTGGGACTCGGGCCATCTTCAGGTATCGCTCAACGTTCTCCAACCACTCATCAGCGTAGATAATCCCCTCTGTCCCATGAAACTCTCTGGGCCTAAAGTCTATGAAGTGCTTGGGCATCCCAGGTTGCTGTCGGGGAGCCTCCCTCTGCTGGAGAGCCTCTCGCAAGGTATCGCGAAAGATGTTGGCCTGCTGCTGGAAAATTCCTAGGAGGGTAATGTTGTCTAGTACTGGTGGCGGGGACAGAGCAGGTGCCAGGTACATCGCTGGTGCAGGATGCATAGTAGGTGCTGGATACATATAGGGTGCCTGTTGTATCCTAGGAGCTGGATACATGGCTGGTGCTGGGTGCATCGCTGGTGGTGGATAAACTGCTGGTGCCGGTGGAGGAATCGGTGCTGGTGCTGGTGCTGGTGCTGGTGCTGGCGTCTGCGGAGGGAACTGTGGTGGAGGTGGAATGTTATTCCTGCGGAACCTCGAGTACTGTGGCTGAACCGATCCGCCCTGGTGAGTAAGCTAGCCTCCCTGAGTCGGAGGAGTCACGTAGGTGAAAAACTCGCCAACTGCCGGTGGAGTGTTCAGTGCGGCGTTGTTCCTGTCCTGCGAGTCCATTTGCTGAAAATAAAAAAAAATCATTAGACGATAGAACGATTCAAACAGGATGCATAAAGATATTTGAAATCGAATATAGAAGTCAATGACGCAATTTCAACTCAAGAAGACAGTCCTTAGGTCTCTATTCCTAGTCCTAGTCACAGGCCCGCAGTAGTACGACTAACTTAAGTACTACCACGATTTCGCTGGCCTTGCGAAACGTCGACCTGTATGGGCCACCATAAAAACATGTCACGACCCGCACCCAATATTTGGGCATGAACCGTGTATACGCCCAGCCTACGCCGCCGAGTCGGCGGTAGAACGCTGTAACAATATGATGAACAACCACACAATAGAAATATATCACAATGAAATTTTGACAACTCCAAATTCTAACTCAGCATCAAATAGATAAAAATATATAGACTATCTCACAAAGAAAATGAATGAAGTCTAAAGTCAAACAATCACCACTACATGTCTCCAATAGTCAACTCAAAATATCCAATACAAAGTCTCAATGCTAACTAAAATCTCTAAGAAAGTGCAGCGGAATCAGCTGCTGCATACTCCTCTGATAAGCAAAATCTGTCTCTAAACCATCTCCCAAGTACGGGCCATACTGGTCAGGACACACGATCTCATCGCCATCACCTAAAATTTGTTTGGTTACCCAGTCAGGATGGAACGAGTACAATTCACTGAATGTAGCTCCAATATATGAAAGTGACTATATAACAGGGGTTAGCCTTTAGACATATGATCACAAAAATAAACGAAAAAATAGAAATAAACTAAATATCAAAAACAGTAAAGAAATGCAAGAAAATACTCACCGACAAACTGACTGAAATACCTTTGATATATGATCGGTCTCGAGATAATTACACGACACTGTCTATAATGTCTAAAGTTATACTGTCTACTTTACAATAAATAATCAAAGTCTACACTGTCTACTTTGTAATAAATAATCACTGTCTACAATGTCTACTTTGTAATAATAAAATACTGTCTACACTGTCTACACTGTCTAAGGTCAGATCACATATCTTCGGCACTTCACCTCCCGACACAACAAGGAACAAAATCAACATAAAAAGTGAAATCACATATCTATCGACTAAACACTGATGTATAGTAAAGATCAATACTGAAAACAAACAATAAACTGTACTCGCCTGGCGTCCCGGGCTGCTGGCACTGGTCAGAGTCCAAATCGAGATCCAATAACCCTATTTAAAGAATCACAGAGTCAAGATACAAATCATCATGAAAGGTTGGTGTTCTATCTACAATTTGCTTTATTGGTTTTGTAACGCCCCAGTCCCAAAATAAGTAGGACTAGGAACGTAGACATGCCATCCGTATAATAAATATACGTAAGCTGTAAAATGCAGTAGAACCATAACTAATCTCATCCACACAAAATAAATGAATAAAAGATATCATATAATGAGAATGAATTATCTTGATACAATGTGTTGGGCGGAGACAAATCCACTACCAACAAAATAAGGAAAAATATATGAGAAAAAAAATGATTTTGGGCGAGCGAAGCGAAGACAATCCAAGTGCAATCATCCTTGAAGAAAATAGCGATGATCACGGCTAGAGCTAGAACACCTGCGAAAGACAAAAGCACACACCTGGCGAGATAACCAGGTTCTCAGAGGGACGTAACAAGACACATAATATCATGCTATATAAACTGAATAAATATTGCTCAAATAAATAAGTCAATTGAATTATAACATGGTCCAATACACACCTATTGAACGAGCGTACCATCCCCCCAACCAAACAAGGACAGGAGATGGTAAACTAATTCACGGCGACGTATCTTTCCATGCTATGAATCCAATATGGCATCCAGACCCCAACAAGTTTCAATATCTTCTCATCGAAGTAGTAAGTTACACCTACAACCAAACAAGACAAGATGTGACGAACTAATCCGCGACAAGTTATTGTTCCAAGCCACGGTCAGATACAAGTACCCAAACCAAAAGTACTCGTACCTAACGGATAAGGGTGCCTATCCATTCTAAGTGAAATGTAGTTAAGAACAATCCTTCTTATGCATGGGCCTTGGCTAAATAGGATCAGCATAGTCCCCCTTTGGGCACCTGAGGCCCCATCAGTAAGAGCATAACGTTCCGCAGAACGTCAGTGGCCGTCAGTAATCATGGGTAATCTGACCCGCGTCTCCGGCGGAGCTCACGGGTTACAAAAGGGAAAGTGCATCGAAGCCCATACGCTAAGGAATTGTCCTCCCCGCCTAATGCCTACTCTGTTGTATCAACAACAGTAAACCTCTATAACCGCTAAGTCAAATTAAGCATGCAACCTCTATTAGCGGTTATTCCTATCGCACGACTTGTACGTACTGGTGGCCAGCCAATCACGTACGTCCATATTCTACATGCGACACACAACTTCGTGGTACAACGTGTCAAGGCCATGAATGCAACACACAAAGGTGGTCCCTTAAATCTAGGTTTAATGTGTAAGAAAATAATACATAGCAGGAAATATAAATGAACAGTAAGTTCTAACAAGTTATGCCATGTAACATAGTTTATTTTGCATAAAAAAATAAATAATGCATAAAATATGAGCTAAAATAAATAAACAGCAAATGGCAAGGTGTATTGCCTGATAGGACGTCTGGTGTGCTGCGATGATCAATATGGAACGAACTGCAACTTCAGTGTAACAGTTATGCAAGGTGACCTCGGATGGTGGCACGGATGGTTCCATTGGGTCCAGAACGGTCAAATTGGTTAGGGTGGATATAAAGTAGTTTGGAATTGGTAAAGGAATAGGAAAGATGGGTTGAATCACGAGATGGAGAAAAATCGTAGAAAGTTAAATAATATATTTAGTTTTAGAAAATATTTTATAATACTCAAAATATAAATTATTAGTCAAAATATGCTTTCAATTAAATACCAAAAATCGGAAGTCGTTTTTAAGACAAAACTCTAAAAATATAACTTTAGGTAGAATACTATATTTCACAATTTAAAATATAAAAATATCACTAAATATTTAGATCAAAAACTATAACTTTGTCAAAAATATATATATATTTAGGTAGTGCATATAATCTAGAAGAATATTCTAGTGTTAAAACTAACTTTGAAAATATGTGGATCTTAAACCCCTTTTTTTTGTCACCAAAATTTTTGGAAATATAATTTATTAATATTTTAACAAATAATAGAATACGAATAGTACTAATAAAAATAAGAAATAATAATGACAGTAATAGAAAATAAACTAATGTTAATAATAATAATAATAATAATAATAATAGTAATGATGATTATGATAATAATAATAATAATAATAATGATAATTATAATAATAGTACTAATAATAATAATGATAATAATAATAATAATAATAATAATATCTCAGTTAACAAATTATCTAATGGCAGCTGACTGCTACCTTTTCTTTTTTTTTTTTTTGCCATCAAAAGAAACAAAACAACAAGTCCAAAAAAAATCAAGAACAACAAAATAATTAAATAATTAAAAACAGATCTGAAGAAACAGTATTTCTCGAGAAGAGGACTCTTCTCTCTTCTTTAAAGAGAAACAAAGAATTTTTTTTATAGGGAGAGAGAGGGAAGGTCTCGGGAGAGGAAGAAGTCGGGACTGCGGTCGATTGGTGGAGAGAGGGTGAGCGCGAGAGGGAGAGAGGAGCGGTCGGCGACCTGGCGGACGTTGTGTGGCGACGGCGGGTTGGCGCGGTGAGGGCGGAAGAGGAACGCCGGCGACGCAGTTTCACGCGGTGGAGGGAGGTGGAAGATGATCGGAGCTGGGGAAATAGGCGGAGGGAGCTCCGGAAGGAGTTGAAGTAGGCGCGTGCGGCGCTGATGGCCGGGCGGGTACGGCGGAGTGGCGCGCTCGCCGGCTAGGGTTCATCGCGGGTGTGGTGGACGGTGGTTCGCCGCGGACGGCTGGTGCGCTCGGCGGATGGGGCGATCGGAGAGGGGGTCTCGCGCGCGAGGTGGAGAAGACGCAGCGATGGGTGCGGCAAAGCGCGGCGAGGGTTTGGGAAGTCGGCGGCGGTCGCGCGCGGAGGGCGGCGACGTTCGGGCGCGACTCCGATGGAGGTAAGACACGGTGGTGCTGGTGGTGTTCTTTTTTTTTCTTTTTTTTGCTCGGTGGTTTTGGGGAAAACGGTGGGCCTCCGGCCAGTGGCCGCGGTGCGGGTGATGGTGGTGTTGCAGGGTCCGGCAGCGGAAGAGGGGCTGTGATGGCGGTGGTGGTTTGGGTGTGCCGGTCGGGGGCGATGATGTTTAGGGGCCGGCTGTGGCGGAGACGGGTCTGCCATGATGGTTTGATGGTTGGCTGGAGTTGGGTGGTAAAGTGGCCGGAGTAGCCAGAGGTGAGGGATCGAGGACGGGTATTGCTGAAGGGGGTTTGTATGGCTGCGGTGTGTGCTGCGGAGGATGGCCAGATAGCAGGGCTGAGAAGGTGGCCGGAGATCTACGAGTGTGGTGGTGGTGGCGAGGGTGACTGCAGAGGTGTGGGTAGACTGGGATGGCTACGGCGGCGGCGGGGTGGTCATGGTAGTCGGGGTGTTGGTCAGGAATTGGTGTCGGACACAGGTGGTTGTCGGGACAGCAATATGTTTAGGGTTAGGATGATTTGTCGGGGTCTGTCCGACAAAACTAATGTGTCTATAAAATATGGAATAAGAATTTGGATGGACACAGACACGATGCACATGCATTTTGGGTGGAGAATTTATGGATGTGAGGAGTTTATGGAGGAGTACCTGCCTATTTATAGGATGTGGGAATTCCCATTTGGATAGGATTAGAATTAGTTTAAACCCAAAAATAGATAATTCACAACTTAATTTAAAATCAATCAAATCCAAATCCAAATCCAATTAAAATCCAATTAAATTCTTTTAGTTTAACATCAAATCAATTTCAAATATAGATATTAATTTACTTATTTAAATCAATCCATAAAATCAAATCAAAATTTAAATTGTCACAAAATTTCAAAATATGTTTTCAAAAAATACTATAATAATAATTTCAAAAAATACCTTATTATTTAAAAATAAACTAATAATTGATTATGAGATATGTATGCATAATTATTTATACAAAATTATACTGTTCTAGTATACAATAAAATATAATTTATTATTAATAATTATTAGAAAGAAAGGCTTAAAATAACCAACTTAGAAATTTGGTATAATGGCAAAATAATTATTATATATATTATCTTGAAACTATATAAAAATAGAAAAATATTTTTCTAAAAATATGTACGCTCGCACATATTCGCACTCGTCGAGCAATTATGAAAAATAAAATTTCTTGCGTGACGTACAATACGACTACGCGACGTACAATACAAAATTTTAAATCAGTACCAAATTTAATAAAAAAATAGTAGAAATTTAGGGGTTTTACATCCTACCCAACTTAAAAGAATTTCGTCCTTGAAATTAAGAATTAGTAGGGAGGTGAGAAAACACAAGGGGGTATCGATGGGGAACAATCGATAACAACATCATGCCGTAAGAAATCGCGATCTAGATCATAGATAAAATAATACGGTATGGTCACGGGTAATGAATGAGGGTCACGATTAAGAGAACGAAATAGATTCACTTAAATTAAGCGATTAGAGGGTCTTGATAGGGCCGAGTAGTTTAGGATGAAGATATAGCAACATCGAGTGAGAATGGTCATAGCCGATAGGAAGGCTAGAGGAAGTTCTAGTATAACGTCTTCGTCCTTCTAAAATAGGTGAAGGCGAAAGCAATAAGGAGTTCGAAGGAGGCGTTATCGAATACGAATGTGATTCAAAGGCGATCGAATAATTTCAAAAAGAATTTTCAAGTTAGTCGTGGGTGGGACTCTAAAGGACAAGTTTAGCTATGTCTCCATCCACGTAGAACGATAGATAAAAGCGAACCAAAGTGCACTCGGTTGATCAGACCATTATGCACCGGTTCTGATTTGACAATATGTTAGTGGGAGCGACCCAAATAACATATGTCTTGAACAAGCTCGATAAAGAATAAGCTTGCAAAAACTAGGCTACATTAGCATCATTAGTCTAGATAGTAAAAAAAAATATAGGCACCTGAGATTAAGATTGAAATAAAGAACCAATATGAATAGTCTAAGTGCCATAAGAATCTAAGTCTTGTTTATTCCTATACCATCATTCTACGATTTTATTGATCAAGGCTTGGTTGACCCAAATAGGTTAAATTTCTCTAGTCTCTATGGTCTAGATAATACTATTTGTATTCCCTTAATGGTCAAGGGTGTGTCAGGTCGTGGGGTATTCTACCCAACTTAAAGAATTAAGCTAAGGGTGTTTGGGACATCTAACTAGTAGGGTCAATCTCTAGCAAGCACGAAGGAAGGATAAGGATAATGATAGGAGGAATCAAGCAAGATGCAATTGATGAGTAGAACGGTAATTCGAATATGGAATCGAGAAAAGAGGTCAAGTATGTGGATGAGATCCTAGACTTCTAATCCTATACGCAGGCTTGCTTAGTACGGTAAAGTAACCAAACAATTTATCTTGACCTGCATAGGCCACCACAAAAATATGTAACGCCCCAGTACCAAAATACGTAGGACTAGGAACGTAGACATGCCAGCCGTATAATAAATATACGTAAGCTGTAAAATGCAGTAGAACCGTAACTAATCTCATCTACACAAAATAAATAAATAAAAGATATCATATAATGAGAATGAATTGTCTTGATACAATGTGTTGGGCGGAGATAAATCCACTACCAACAAAATAAGAAAAAATACATGAGAAAAGAAATGATTTGGGCGAGCGAAGCGAAGACAATCCAAGTGCAATCATCCTTGAAGAAAATAGCGATGATCACGGCTAGAGCTAGAACACCTGCGAAAGACAAGAGCACACACCTGGCGAGATAACCAGGTCCTCAGAGGGACGTAACAAGACACATAATATCATGCCATATAAACTGAATAAATATTGCTCAAATAAATAAGTCAATTGAATTATAACATGGTCCAATACACACCTATTGAACGAGCGTACCATCCCCCCAACCAAACAAGGACAGGAGATGGTAAACTAATTCACGACGACGTATCTTTCCATGCTATGAATCCAATATGGCATCCGGACCCCAACAAGGTTCAATATCTTCTCATCGAAGTAGTAAGTCACACCTACAACCAAACAAGGACAAGATGTGACGAACTAATCCGCGACAAGTTATTGTTCCAAGCCACGGTCAGATACAAGTACCCAAACCAAAAGTACTCGTACCTAACGGATAAAGGTGCCTATCCATTCTAAGTGAAATGTAGTTAAGAACAATCCTTCTTACGCATGGGCCCTGGCTAAATAGGATCGACATAGTCCCCCTTTGGGCACCAGAGGCCCCATCAGTAAGAGCATAACGTTTCGCAGAACGTCAGTGGCCGTCAGTAATTATGGGTAATCTGACCCGCGTCTCCGGCGGAGCTCACGGGTTACAAAAGGAAAAGTGCATCGAAGCCCATACGCTAAGGAATTGTCCTCCCCGTCCAATGCCTACTCTGTTGTATCCACAACAGTAAACCTCTATAACCGCTAAGTCAAACTAAGCATACAACCTGTATTAGCGGTTATTCCTATCGCACGGCTTGTACGTACTGGTGGCCAGCCAATCACGCACATCCGTGTTCTATATGCGACACACAACTTTGTGGTACAACGTGTCAAGGCCATGAATGCAACACACAAAGGTGGTCCCTTAAATCTAGGTTTAATGTGTAAGAAAATAATACATAGCAGGAAATATAAATGAACAGTAAGTTCTAACAGGTTATGCCATGTATCACAGTTTATTTTGCATAAAAAAATAATGCATAAAATATGAGCTAAAATAAATAAACAGCAAATGGCAAGGTGTCTTGCCTGATAGGACGCCAGGTGTGCTGCGATGATCAATGTGGCACGAACTGTAACTTCAGTGTAATAATTATGCAAGGTGACCTCGGATGGTGGCACGGATGGTTCCATTGGGTCCAGAAGGGTCAAATTGGTTAGGGTGGATATAAAGTAGTTTGGAATTGGTAAAGGAATAGAAAAGATGGGTTGAATCACGAGATGGAGAAAAATCGTAGGAAGTTAAATAATATATTTAGTTTTAGAAAATATTTTATAATACTCGAAATATAAATTATTAGTCAAAATATGCTTTCAATTAAATACCAAAAATCGGAAGTCATTTTTAAGGCAAAACTCTAAAAATATAACTTTAGGTAGAATACTATATTTCACAATTTAAAATATAAAAATATCACTAAATATTTAGATCAAAAACTATAACTTTGTCAAAAATATATATATATATATATATATATTTAGGTAGTGCATATAATCTAGAAGAATATTCTAGTGTTAAAACTAACTTTGAAAATATGTGGATCTTAAACCCCTTTTTTTTGTCACCAAAAATTTTGGAAATATAATTTATTAATATTTTAACCAATAATAGAATACGAATAGTACTAATAAAAATAAGTAATAATAATGACAGTAATAGAAAATAAACTAATGTTAATAATAATAATAATAATAATAATAATAATAATAATAATAATAATAGTAATGATGATTATGATAACAATAATAATAATAATTATAATTATAATAATAGTACTAATAATAATAATGATAATAATAATAATATCTCAGTTAACAAATTATCTAATGGCTGCTGACTGCTACCTTTTCTTTTCTTTTCTTTTTTGCCATCAAAAGAAACAAAACAACAAGTCCAAAAAAAATTAAGAACAACAAAATAATTAAATAATTAAAAACAGATCTGCAGAAACAGCATTTCTCGAGAAGAGGACTCTTCTCTCTTCTTTAAAGAGAAACAAAGAATTTTTTTATAGGGAGAGAGAGGGAAGGTCTCGGGAGAGAGAGAAGTCGGGACTGCGGTCGACTGGTGGAGAGAGGGTGAGAGCGAGAGGGAGAGAGGAGCGGTCGGCGACCCGGCGGACGTTGTGCGGCAACGGCGGGTTGGCACGGTGAGGGCGGAAGAGGAACGTCGGCGACGCGGTTTCACGCGATGGAGGGAGGCGAAAGATGATCGGCGCTGGGGAAATAGGCGGAGGGAGCTGGGAAAGGAGTTGGAGTGGGCGCGTGCGACGCTGATGGCCGGGCGGGTGCGACGGAGTGGCGCGCTCGCCGGCTGGGGATCGTCGCGGGTGTGGCGGACATCGGTTCGCCGCGGGCGGCTGGGCGCTCGACGGATGGGACGATCGGAGAGGGGGTCTCGCGCGCGAGGTGGAGAAGACGCGGCGGCGGGTGCAGCAAAGCACGGCGAGGGTTTGGGAAGTCGGCGGCGGTCACGCGCGAAGGGCGGCGGCGTTCGGGCGCGACTCCAGCGGAGGTAAGACTCGGTGGTGCTGGTGGTGTTCCTTTTTCTTTTTTTTTCTTTTTTTTTGCTCGGTGGTTTTGGAAAAAACGGTCGGGCCTCTGGCCAGTGGCCGCGGTACGGGTGATGGTGGTATTGCGGGGTCCGGCAGCGGAAGAGGGGCTGTAATGGCGGTGGTGGTTTGGGTGTGTCGGTCGGGGGCGATGATGATTAGGGGCCGGCTGTGGTGGAGACGGGTCTGCCACGGTGGTTTGATGGTTGGCTGGAGTTAGGTGGTGAAGTGGCCGGAGTAGCCAGAGGCGAGGGATCGAGGACGGGTATTGCTGAAGGGGGTTTGTATGGCTGCGGTGTGTGCTGCGGAGGATGGCCGGGTAGCAGGGCTGAGAAGGTGGCCGGAGATCTACGAGTGTGGTGGTGGTGGCGAGGGTGACTGCGGAGGTGTGGGTAGACTGGGATGGCTACGGCGGCGGCGGGGTGGTCATGGTAGTCGGGGTGTTGGTCGGAAATTGGTGTCGGACACAGGTGGTTGTCGGGGCAGCAATATGTTTAGGGTTAGGATGATTTATCGGGGTCTGTCCGACAAAACTAATGTGTCTGTAAAATATGGAATAAGAATTTGGATGGACACAGACACGATGCACATGCATTTTGGGTGGAGAAATTATGGATGTGAGGAGTTTATGGAGGAGTACCTGCCTATTTATAGGATGTGGGAATTCCCATTTGGATAGGATTAGAATTAGTTTAAACCCAAAAATAGATAATTCACAACTTAAATTAAAATCAATCAAATCCAAATCCAATTCAAATCCAATTAAATTCTTTTAGTTTAACATCAAATCAATTTCAAATATAGATATTAATTTACTTATTTAAATCAATCCATAAAATCAAATCAAAATTTAAATTGTCACGAAATTTCAAAATATGTTTTCAAAAAATACTATAATAATAATTTCAAAAATTACCTTATTATTTAAAAATAAACTAATAATTGATTATGAGATATGTATGCATAATTATTTATACAAAATTATACCTTTCTAGTATACAATGAAATATAATTTATTATTAATAAATATTACAAAGAAAGGCTTAAAATACCCAACTTAGAAATTTGGTATAATGGCAAAATAATTATTATATATATTATCTTGAAACTATATAAAAATAGAAAAATATTTTTCTAAAAATATGTACGCTCGCACATATTCGCACTCGTCGAGCAATTACGAAAAATAAAATTTCGTGCGTGACGTACAATACGACCACGCGACGTACAATACAAAATTTTAAATCAGTACCAAATTTAATAAAAAAAATAGTAGAAATTTAGGGGTTTTACAGGTTTAGTGTCTACCCCATTACCCTTCCTACTTATTCTTTGGTTAACCAACAACGGTCCCCTTAGTTTCCTATTACAGATTGATAGCAGCTCTCCAAATGGCCACATAAACTTTAGCCATTTGGATAAGGGAAAGTTCCCAATCTCATGGAAATCTAGGTTGTTCTCTACCCAATCTTCTTATGTCAAGAGTTGAATCTGAACCCTAGGAAGGTGCAAGCATAAACTGCTTCATAACAACTTTGAGCATGGGTAAATAAGTTACAGGGCCTGACACATTTATTCTAAAGGCCATTGCATATCTTGGTATAGGAAATGGCCTACAGGCTTAAGTAGGGTGTTCAGTTACCAGGGATGGTGTCAGCTTATGGCTGACCTTATACCCATCCCCTTCCACAATGGATTTGGAATTCAATTCCTCAAGAGTCTACCTACATAGTAAACTTGAATCAACCTGAAGGCAATCCTGAAGCTTAGGATAGTTTCTGAGTTCAACACAAACCACACTTAGATATTGTGTGATCATTCCTACATTTGAACTTGGCCATGCCACCATTTAGACAGTGTGCAACCACAAGTCCAACTATTTAGCCTCTTCCCTGATATCAACCCGTATGTATTCCCTTACTTCCTGTTCACATGACCCTTTATTTATATATATAAATACATATATTCATAACTCTATGGATGGGCTACATACTTGATCAGGATGGATTTGCAGATTTAACAAAGGGCTGACTTCAGAAAACATGTTCAATTTAATTCGAAGTCTAAAATGTGGCCCTTTGGTTTATTTTGGTTGATGAGGGTACAAGTTAGCATCACAGGATGTTGCCTGTATCTCTGAATACAGGTCAGTGAAGATTTTAAGACTACCCATCTGTAACCACCCCTGGATTCACTCGTTCCTAAACACAACTCCATTTTCCCCAAAGCTACCAGTTTGGAACTGAATCATGTGAAGCTGAGACTAATTTCAGAGTATGAAACCAGTCTTGGTTTGGCTTCAACTCAGTGTCTCAGGTTGGTCCCAACTCGACACATGGTTTGTTCTTCCTAAGCCACATCAAAGGCCCCAAGACCATAAGAGATAAATTAAACACCAAGTTTTGCATTAGCTTACAAGCTCCGGAATATGATTTTGATAGGTATTTCTGTGAGTCAACTGTGTCAGTACAAAATAAGGTCCTCCAACATATATAAAACCGATTTAAAGCCTTCAACAACTCCTGATATGGGAATCAGTTGTCATGGTTTCAAGTTTGTGTCCTAAGACTTAGGATTAGGCTTTACCCAACATCTAACCTTAACATACTAAGGTTCAACCTGGTGTTCTAGTTGGCACGCCCAGGTTACTGATACTCCACAGTATCCACGTTCTAACTTACCTTGCCCATAACCTTCAACCCATGAAACTATTGTCTATACTAGAACAGTATCCTAGGATGGTCCTTGTCATCCCAAGATGAGTTATGGTTGTCAGAAATTCCGATCCAAAGGTTTTTAGTGTCTATGGTTATGACAGCAAGGAAGGGTAGATTTCTTTACGGTCAGTTGCATATGTGATGCCATGGATATCCAGGTATGTGGGATACTCATGTATCCCCTGCTATTTTAGGATCCTTTCCTGCAATGTGTTGGTGGTAACTCGATTTGTAATGTACTCAGGGATTGGTCTAAGGTCAATCCTGCTGGACCTCTTCCCTGGCCCACTGTTCTAGGCAACCCCTTTCAAGTCGATTCAAGGTGAAGTTCTAACCTGGTGCTGGGATACCTTCCTACTTGGTATCAGGTCCTAGATGAAGTCTTAACTGAATTGATGAATCTATGTGTAGTAGTGGTAACAATAATTGCTGTCCTTGATGTACAAAGTCTAAATGATCAAAACCTGTTTGGTGTAATGACCCAATAAAAGCTGTAATGCCCCCTATCTCGTATTACGTATTTGAAATACGTGTACGTATTTTGACCCGCATTGCATGTCTCCCTGCTTGATTTATTTTGGCATTTCATTAATGGATTTATCTTGGTTCGGTTCGGTTTGTTGGCTTGGTTCGGTTTTGCTTGATTTTATGTGAACCAAACCACTTCCACCTACCACCATCCTCTTTATTAAATATCCTACCACACATTTCTCTCTCCACATTAACTTTCTTCTTCCCCACCATTACTTCTCCACCAACCTGAGAGAGTGGAGAGCTTAGACAAGTGCATCTTGCTTCATGGAGGAAGTCCATTTTTATTGTTCTATTGTCTTTCTCATGTGTTTCTAACCCACTTTAGTACTTAGCATTTTTCATTTATGTGGTTAATTTCTTGTAGATCTAGCTTTATGGTTTTTTTCGGTTTCCATGAATTTGATCTATCAAGCTTGCATATTTTTGCTAGTTGATGGTTCCATCTTGTAGAGAATTCTATTTTATCCAAATTTGACCTACGGGAGTTCGAATTTGGGTTCCTGATGTTGTTTCGAGGAGCATGGAGGCTATGGTATTTTTCATGGACATATTCTCTGTGGGAGCCATTAATTGCACTCTGAGCCGCATGAGCCTTAATTGTATGGCCCTTTTATTTTAGTTGCTTGCAAGCTTGCATGTATTTGCATGCAACTTGCTGAGCCGCATAGGCCATTAGCTGGCCTTTTATTATTTTGCACTTAGCAAATGCATTTAGAAAAATGAGTCGCATGGCTTTCTTTTAATATTACTTTTAATATTACATTGCATTATACTAATGCTTGCATGGAAGGAAAATGAGCCGCATAGGCCAACCTATCTGGGCCGCATGGCCTATGAATGCAATAGCAAGCATTTAGCTCATATGCATTATTTAATGCAACAACTAACATCCAGCCGCATGTATTCTTTAATACAATGTGCATCAGCCGCATGAAGGTCTTGTAAATACTTGATGCATTAAAGAATGTGCATCAGCCGCATGCATTCTTTAATACATTTACTAATGCAATTGTTAATGCATTCTCTAATGCACATTCTTAATGTTCTGGAATGCATTTGTTAAAGGCATTTGTCAAATGCATTCTTTAATGCATTTGATTAATGCATTTGATTAATACATTCTTTAATACATTCTTTAATACATTTGTTAATGCATTTGTTAATGCATTCTTTTAGCATCAGTCGCATTAGCCTTAGCTTTAATATTCATGTTGCTTGCAATTGCAAGCTACTTGGCCGCATAGGCCATTTGATTTTGCATATTTTTTTGTGCATGCTTGCATGCATATTTTAATGCATTAGTTGCATGCAGCCTTTTGCTTGCATTTGCAAGCTAACTTGTAAAGTTGGCCGCATAAAAATTATTTGGCCGCATATGGCCAAGTAATTAGCGCATGGAAATAATTAGTGCTACACGTGGCCATGCATTGTTAGCATTACTTTGCATGCATTATTAGCATTAGCAATATGTGCATAGCCAATAATTCTTGGCCGCATGCATTGTTTGAGTGGCCACGTGCCATATTTTGCCGCATACACCATGGTGTGCTGGCCTCATTAGTATGAAGCATTAATTGTAGTAGGGTCCCACAAGGTTTGTATCCATGTAATTTTAGGCCACATGGCCCCAGTACTTGAGTGGCCACGTGTCCTTTTCTTTTGTTTGAGTGGAAGCTTGCATTTATTGCGGGTTCCTCTCTCCTTGTCTTTTCTGGTTGCATGAATATTTTTTGCTGGCCGCATGGCCCCTTCAGTTATTTTCTGGCCGCATAAGCTTTGGCTGGCCGCATGGGTGGCCTCCCACTCTCTTTGGCCGCATGTATGTTCTCCCACTTTTGGACCGCATGGGGTCCACTTTGATTGTTTAAATGTTTTATTTGCCTGAATTATGGTCAGAATTTCTTTCCACTCCCAACATGAAAGTTGTAAATCTTTTCCTTGGCTTCAAGGATATGTTATTTAATTATTTTATTGCAAGTTCTCTCATCTCAATATGGGGCTTATAATCACAGTGTATATTTTCTATTCTGGCCTGAATTGCGACGACCTACTTAATAGTGTGTTATTTCTTAAATAATGAATTGCTTAATACGATAGTGACCCATTATGGTGTACTCCAGATTGGTAACAAGATGAATAATAATGACTTGATAGTGGCCCGTCGTGGCGCACTCTTGAATATATAATAATGATAATGACATGATAGAGGTCCGCCGTGGCGCACTCTTGACAAGAAAATCTGACATAATACTTCTCGAAATATTGTTGCAACGGCTAACCTGACATGACCAGTATGAATGACCTGAACACCGTAGATGATTGTGCTTGTACAAATGAACCCGTCTTGTCTTGCATCATGTCTAGGATAGGGATCCCTGAGTACCACGGTCAGGGGTACCCACTGAAATCGACTATGGTTAACAACTAGAATAATCCAGTAGTCATGAAGAGATTTTCCATCTACAGGCAATCCCGTTATCTGGGCGCCCCACTTGGGATCTGTAGCCTGCCGACGAGTAGGGCACATTTCCAGCACACTGTCATGTGTTGCACCCTTATTGTACTCATATTCGACCTAGATAACCTGGATGGTCTGCAGGGCTTGTGGCTGTGGAACAATCTCACTGCATCTTGCTAGTAACTAAGGCTTCTGATAACCCTAGTTAGTTAAAGTATCAAGCCGTACTCATTGTTTGGCCGTAAATGATTGGATGGGGCATAATCAATCTAGTCTTGTCTTGATCCTGTGCAAGATCGTTACTTGTCCTGATTTCTTATTTTATCTTGCCGATAAATGGTGGAAGAAACCAAGTTCTGCTCAGACGAAGGGTTACAACCCCGGTCCTTGTTTGGTTTACGGGTTGTAACCTGGTTATCTGAATAGTCCCATTGTTATCTCATCGTATATCACCTGTCATACTTTTCCTTAATTACTGTCTTTTATTATATAATTATTATTCTTGTGCTAATTGCTGGTTTTAGTTCCTAAGTGAAGCCTCCTTTGTGGCACTTGCTCTTTCTGGGGTCTGACCCAGCTGGCTTTGTATGGCCAGATTTCGGAGCAGCTCCAGAGGATCTACCGGTTTTTCAGCCAGATGGCGACCACTAGACAGAATTCTGGCAACGAGTGGATTATTTTTGGCTCTCCCACTCTATTGTAAAATTATTCTTTTGAGGCATTTAGCCACCGAGCAAGTGTTAGCTCGTGTACATTTTTATTTACTGTCTGCCTACGGGCTGTAACATGATTGGCAACCTAGGGTTGATCATGTATGACGAAACTCTTGCTAGTTCTCACATTTTGTAACGACTAGCTTCATGATCAGCTGAATATGTAATGTTTGGGATGCCTTACTATTGTATATTTGGTGATCTTATATCTTGTAATATTTACTTACTTGCTTGTGATTGAGACAATAGGCTTGTTATTGACCATAGGAGACTTTTGGCTTGTAGATAAACTCTCATATATCTAGACAGTCGTGACCGTATAGTGGAGTGGATCCCATTTCATTATACGTAGCTGGCTATGTCTGCCCCCGCTCTCCAGTGTTCTGGTTCTAGGGCGTGACATGGTTTAGGTGGTGGCCCATGCGGGTCTTGTAAATCAAGATATGTGAGGGTTTACCGAATAGATGTCTCAATCAGCACTCGTCCTTGATCTCTGTTCGTATCCTCTGAATCCCTGAAATTTTTGTCCTGATCACATGCTTGTATCGTTGATCTGTCCTGGTCCTCCCTTATTGTTCTCTATGTCGTCTTCTTCAGCGGCATTGTTCCTGGACCTGCCGATCAGCAAGGCGGAGCACCTCCCGTGGACCAGCAGCAACCTGGAGATCAAGCCCAGCATTCAAGAGTAGCCTCTAGAGTCTTCCAGCAGCAGAGACCCCAGCAGTATGCCCTGACCCCGGCTTAGATTCAGAACCGGCAGAGAGGTTTCTAGCAGGATGTCTTCCTTCCCCCTTCTTCCTTCGACTTCCTTGCTTGCATGATTGATTGTTTGATTGATTGCTTAGTATAGCTTGTCCTTCCATCTATAGCCACTTGATTAAATTTCGAGGACGGAATTCTTTTAAGGTGGGTAGAGTTGTAATGCCCATATCTCGTATTACGTATTTGGAATACGTGTACGTATTTTGACCCGCATTGTATGTCTCCCTGCTTGATATATTTTAGCATTTTATTGATGGGTTTATCTTGGTTCGGTTCGATTTGTTGGCTTGGTTCGGTTTTTTTTGATTTTATATGAACCAAACCACTTCCACCTACCCCCATCCTCTTCATTAAATATCCCACCACACATTTCTCTCTCCACATTAACTTTCTTCTTCCCCACCATCACTTCTCTACCAACTTGAGAGAGTGGAGAGCTTAGGCAAGTACATCTTGCTTCATGGAGGAAGTCCATTTTTATTGTTCCATTGTCTTCCTCATGTGTTTCTAACCCACTTTAGTACTTAGCATTTTTTTCTGTGGTTAATTTCTTGTAGATCTAGCTTTATGGTATTTTCGGTTTCCATGAATTTCATCTATCAAGCTTGCATATTTTTGCTAGTTGATGGATCCATCTTGTAAAGAATTCTATTTTGTCCAAATTTGACCTACGGGAGTTCGGATTTGGGTTCCTGATGTTGTTTGGAGGAGCATGGAGGCCATGGTATTTTTTATGGACATGTTCTCTGTAGGAGCCATTAATTGCACTCTGAGCCGCATGAGCCTTAATTGCATGGCCCTTTTATTTTAGTTGCTTGCAAGCATGCATGCATTTGCATGCAACTTGCTGAGCCGCATAGGCCATTAGCTGGCCTTTTATTGTTTTGCACTTAGCAAATGCATTTAGAAAAATGAGCAGCATGGCTTTCTTTTAATATTACATTACATTATACTAATGCTTGCATGGTAGGAAAATGAGCCGCATAGGCCAACCTATCTGGGCCGCATGGCCTATGAATGCAATAGCAAGCATTTAGCTCATATGCATTATTTAATGCAACAACTAACATCCAACCGCATGCATTCTTTAATACAATGTGCATCAACCGCATGAAGGTCTTGTAAATACTTGATGCATTAAAGAATGTGCATCAGCCGCATGCATTCTTTAATACATTTACTAATGCAATTGTTAATGCATTCTCTAATGCACATTCTTAATGTTCTGGAATGCATTTGTTAAAGGCATTTGTTAAATGCATTCTTTAATGCATTTGATTAATACATTCTTTAATACATTCTTTAATACATTCTTTAATACATTTGTTAATGCATTTGTTAATGCATTCTTTTAGCATCAGCCGCATTAGCCTTAGCTTTAATATTCATGTTGCTTGCAATTACAAGCTACTTGGCCGCATAGGCCATTTGACTTTGCATATTTTTTTGTGCATGCTTGCTTGCATATTTTAATGCATTAGTTGCATGCAGCCTTTTGCTTGCATTTGCAAGCTAACTTGTAAAGTTGGCCGCATAGAAATTATTTGGCCGTATATGGCCAAGTAATTAGCGCATGGAAATAATTAGTGCTACACGTGGCCATGCATTGTTAGCATTACTTTGCATGCATTATTAGCATTAGCAATATGTGCATGGCCAACAATTCTTGGCCGCATGCATTGTTTGAGTGGCCACGTGCCATATTTTGTCACATACACCATGGTGTGATGGCCTCATTAGTATGAAGCATTAATTGTAGTAGGGTCCCACAAGGTTTGTATCCATGTAATTTTAGGCCACATGGCCCCAGTACTTGAGTGGCCACGTGTCCTTTTCTTTTGCTTGAGTGGAAGCTTGCATTTATTACGGGTTCCTCTCTCCTTGTCTTTTCTGGTTGCATGAATATTTCTTGCTGGTCGTATGGCCCCTTCAGTTTTTTCTGGCCGCATAAGCTTTGGCTGGCCGCATGGGTGGCCTCCCACTCTCTTTGGCCGCATGTATGTTCTCCCACTTTTGGGCCGCATGGGGTCCACTTTGATTGTTTAAATGTTTTATTTGCCTGAATTGTGGTCAGAATTTCTTCCCACTCCCAACATGAAAGTTGTAAATCTTTTTCTTGGCTTCAAGGATATGTTATCTAATTATTTTATTGCAAGTTCTCTCATCTCAATATGGGGCTTATAATCACAGTGTACATTTTCTATTCTGGCCTGAATTACGACGACCCACTTAATAGTTTATTATTTCTTAAATAATGAATTGCTTAACACGATAGTGACCCGTTGTGGTGCACTCCAGATTGGTAACAAGATGAATAATAATGACTTGATAGTGGCCCGTCGTGGCGCACTCTTGAATAAGTAATAATGATAATGACATGATAGTGGCCCGCCGTGGCGCACTCTTGACAAGAAAACCTGACATGATACTTCTCAAAATACTGTTGCGACGGCTAACCTGACAAGACCAGTATGAATGACCTGAACATCGTGGATGATTGTACTTGTACAAATGAACCTGTCTTGTCTTGCATCATGTCTAGGACAGGGATCCCTGAGTACCACGGTCAGGGGTACCCACTGAAATCGACTAAGGTTAACAACTAGAATAATACAGTAGTCATGAAGAGATTTCCCAGCTACAGGCAATCCCGTTATCTGGGCGCCCCACTTGGGATCTGTAGCGTGCCGACGAGTAGGACACATTTTCAGCACACTGTCATGTGTTGCACCCTTATTGTACTCATATTCGACCTGGATAACCTGGATGGTCTGCAGGGCTTGTGGCTGTGGAACAATCTCACTGCATCTTGCTAGTAACTAAGGCTTGTGATAACCCTAGTTAGTTAAAGTATCAAGCCGTACTCATTGTTTGGCCGTGAATGATTGGATGGGGCATAATCAATCTAGTCTTCTCTTGATCCTGTGCAAGATCGTTACTTGTCCTGATTTCTTATTTTACCTTGCCGATAAATGGTGGAAGAAACCAAGTTCTGCTCAGACGAAGGGTTACAACCCCGGTCCTTGTTTGGTTTACGGGTTATAACCTGATTATCTGAATAGTCCCATGGTTATCTCATCGTATATCACCTGTCATGCTTTTTCTTAATTACTGTCTTTTATTATATAATTATTATTTTTGTGCTAATTGTTGGTTTTAGTTCCTAAGTGAAGCCTCCTTTGTGGCACTTGCTCTTTCTGGGGTCTGACCCAGCTGGCTTTGTATAGCCAGATTTCGGAGCAGCTCCAGAGGATCTACCGGTTTTTCAGCCAGATGGTGACCACTAGACGGAATCCTGGCAACGAGTGGATTATTTTTGGCTCTCCCACTCTATTATAAAATTATTCTTTTGAGGCGTTTAGCCACCGAGCAAGTGTTAGCTCGTGTACATTTTTATTTACTGTCTGCCTACGGGCTGTAACATGATTGGCAACCTAGGGTTGATCATGTTTGACGAAACTCTTGCTAGTTCTCACATTTTGTAACGACTAGCTTCATGATCAGCTGAATATGTAATATTTGGGACGCCTTACTATTGTATATTTGGTGATCTTACATCTTGTAACGTTTACTTACTTGCTTGTGATTGAGACACTAGGCTTGTTATTAACCATAGTAGACTGTTGGCTTGTAGATAAACCCCCATATATCTAGACAGCCGTGACCGTATAGTGGAGTGGATCCCATTTTATTATACGTAGCTGGCTATGTCTGCCCCCGCTCTCCAGTGTTCTGGTTCTGGGGCGTGACAAAAGCTTTTCCTATGATCCTACTACTCCCTCGGCCTATAATCTTCAGGTTTGACCCCTTACTGTTATTCCTATATTGATTCTCAGGCATTGCTATCAACCTTAACAGTGTTTAGGATATTGAATTCCAAGGATAGTAAAACTTACTCGTCTGGTGGAACAATATCCCAAGCTTCCTCTGTTCTTAGAGTACCCCCCTTCAATCTCAGTTTCCACGGCCAGAGAGAAATTTAGGGTGGTAGAGGATCGGCTACTTTCCTTTACATATATATATATATATATATATATATATATATATATATATATATATATATATATATATATTTATATATATATATATATATATATATATATATATATATATATCTAATCCATAGATAAGAGGAAACTTGGTTTAAACTAGATGAGACTCATCTGTTCTGGGGATTTAAACTCCTATATGGATTTGAATTTTTAACTATTGTGATAGGGTTCCAGTTTCGGCTAGGAACTTGTTGGAATTTAGAACCTAAATTCAAAATTATCTATTGGTGATAAAAGTATTTGCCCTGCGTTCAAAATATACCAGGGGTATAAATTATATTCTGAATTCAAAATCAGGAATTACGCTAAGGTCCCTGTTATAAATTCTTTTGCAAAGAAACCCCCCCTATCAATACCTATATTTACATTTATAAGTTATTAGGAAAACAGGTGTCTAATTTAAAAAGGGAAATTAAATAGATACTAATTAATAAATAATAATAATAAAATTTAGCATGATGAAAATTGATCAAGGGGTTTACATGCGTGGAGTGCGACAAACCGCAGGATCTCGCCATGGGGTTTCCTGGCGACAGAGAAGGACGCTGGAGGTGGGCGCTGGTGGCGGAGGACGCCGGGATGCGACGGACGCCGGGAGGTCCAGGGCAGTGGTGGTTGTGGCCGGGTGTCGAGAGGAATTGGCGGCGGTGGAGAATATTTTGGGGGTTTGGCCGGAGACGGCGGGGCGTGTGGAGTCGGGCTCGCCGGAGTTGGGTTGCTGCCTTTGGTGGCGACGACAGGGAAACGACGGGAAGGAGGCGAGATGATGACGGCGGTGCCGGGTGGACAGGAAGAGTGGCAGGGGGACGACAGGTTTAGGATAGGTTTGGGTGATGTCGGGAGTTGTGTCGGGAACTAGAATCGTGTCCTGCGTGATACATAGTATCAAAGTGGTGTCCGGCATGTCGGACACGGATAGAAGATCTGTATTTGTACAAGGAATAAATAGTGGATGGGGAAAGGTCATGGACACGGACACGATGCACAATCTGGTTAGATTTTTGGTTTGTGAATCTATAGAAAAGAGAGAAAAGAGCATCTCCTTGTATAGGAGGTGGTGGACCCGGTTGGATATAGATTAGGATAGTTTAAATTCCCCAAGAGATAAATTTCCTATTAATTCAATCGACTTAAATATAATCTAATCAAAATTTGATTTAAATATAGATAAAACCTTCATTTGATTTAAAATAAAATCTTCTCTAATTTAATTTAGAGTATTTAATCAAATATTCACTCAACAAAATTTTAAATATCATTTTCATATATAATAAAATATAATAATAATTAATTTCAAAAATACAAATATATATTTATACACTCTCATGCAAAAATAATATTTTACATAAAACATAGTTTTTTCTAAATTACCCATTATAAAATAACCCCTTTTATGAAAAATAACATGAATAAAGTTTGGCAATCCACTATGCGATGCATTTTACCACTTTAAGTAATTAAAAAATATTTATTATTTATTATTTGAAAATCAAGCTTCTAAAATAAATATTTTTTTACAAAAAATGTACCTCGCACATATTCGCACTCGACGAGACATATGAAAATTTGAACTCATACGCGACGTTCAATATAGAAATTTCGTACGCGACGTATAATACGACTATGTGACATACAATTGAAAAGTAAAAAAATCATAGTAGAAAATTAGGGGGTTTACATCCTACCCAACTTAAAAGAATTTTGTCCTCAAAATTTAGGAGTAATTAGGGTAGGTAGGATGAAGGGGATGGAAAGAGTTTATTCGAATAGCTGTACGAGATCTTCTTGGGACGAGAATGCAAACAAAATATTCGACGAGGAGGCGAGCGATATTTCAATGGCAATATGTCATTTGATCGACTAGGACTGAAAAATTCGATGGGTTCAGTTTTGATTACGATCATGTATATAACAACCAATCAATGACTAAGCTCGATCAACCCTAACAATAACCTTAAAAAGGGGCAACCTCATAAGTAGGTAATAAACTCCTTAATCCTTTGATATCATCAATATTCATGTAATCTCTCTTCTCATAAATCGTTCTTTCCAAAAATTACTTTCATTCCACGTCCCCTTAAAAATTTAACAAAACAAATATGATTATAAATGTACTCTAACTTCCTCTATCTCGTCATAGAATTTCAAATATTCTGAAATTTTGAATTCCATTAGCTCACTTATATATATCTTCCCAATTTATAATTTTTTTCTAAATTAAAATTCCAAAACCTTCAACCAATTTGGCCCAAGTAAAAGTTAAAATCTTCTTAGTACAAATTTGTATTTATTGGTCAATATACAATACATCCATAGGTACCAAAATAAAAGTCCGTCTTCAATGTTCGATAAATCTCGAAAACTAACAGTATACCCTCATAACTCAATCTTCTATCATCATAATTGAAAACTTTCTAAAATATTCATTAGTCTCTCTCGAAAATTTGAATTCAACAATCTCCTATTTTTGATGGTAGAAATGAAACTAATCTTAACTTCATATTCATAACTTAATTCTCCATGCATCAAAAATGTAAAGGTTTCTTTCTTCAACAATTGGTTATCCTTGAAAACTAATATCATCATAACACGATATGTTATCGAAGGCAACGTCAACATTGTCTTTATCAAAAATTTGTATCCATAAATTTTATATATAAACTTGGTTCCAACACTTTAGAAAATTCTTCACTCGATATTTAGTTACCTCAAAACAATTTTTTTGAAATTCGAGAAGTATTTACCCTTGAGTGTTTTATCAAAACACAATATAACATTCCTTACTTCATCTATTTGGATTTATCACACATTTTTACTTATGTCCAATCTACACCAACTGTATTATTTATCCATGCTGTGGGGTTCTCTAATCTAACCTCTACTAACCCGAGAATGTCATGATCAAATTTTATTTCGCATAAGGGAATCATACAATGAACAAGGTTGCATAAACTATGGACGAATCATAGTGAAATATAAGTAAAGCAATTTATTTGGAAGGGAGAAGGGTAAGGGTTGCAATATTGAAGAGCGAAAGATGTTATGTGTCTAAGTGAATTGAGATAAGACATGAAAATAATATGACAAGGGTTAAGCAGTCAAGATAAAATGCAAGGTCAAGCATTTAAGGGGTTTAGTAGATCGCAATCGGATATTGGGTCAAAAAATCTGAGTCGAGGTTGAGTCCATATATGCAGTCAAAAGTATATCGGTACCGTGGTAAGGGTTATAGTTTAGTCTTTATGATCTGAAAGTCGTATCATAAAATAGAGTACAAGGGGACGTATTTTAGTGGGACATGATATACCTACATGAAGGTGAGCTCGTCTAGGTCTTGCATGTGAAATTTGTTGGAAGAAAAAGTCTAGTGTTGTGTTCCAAATGTCAAAGTCACGATAGGGAATGCCAAATGATCAAAATAGAAAGTGGGTTTGCATAAGGTACTAATTAGTGCACAAAATAAAAGGATAAAGCACGAAATAAAGATAATTTAGGAAATCTCGTAGATCAAGTTAAGATAGGTTAGAGACATAGTTTCTAGAGAGAAAATAGTCTCATAGATAAGGGTACGGTCGCGGAAACGATTCTATCATTTCTAAGATTCAAATAATTAGATGGTCACGATTAAAGATCTAGATTTGAGGGAAGGTCGAGTAAGTCAAAGATATGTTCATTGGTTTGGTCGATGACTAACTATACTTGTGTATATGCAATATCATAATCATAGGTGGTATGGCAATCTAATGTGGAATACTTCTATCTCACTATGATGACCTTACTTGCTTCTTGGTCCTCTACCAATATATGATCTAATCTAAAATTTTAAGTTCCTCGAAGTTTCTCAATAAAATTTTCAAGATACTCCACCAAAATTTCCAATCATCTTAGGCTGTGAACTTTAATCAGAATTTTAAATCTCTAGTCAATCTCGAAACTATCCTTGTATATCGCAAATAGAATAATTATTATTTTTTTCCAAATCTTAAACTCAACATTTAATAAGTTTATCAGCCAAAATTCATACTACAAAATGGAACATTTAAATAACTCTCGAATTTAATTATATATCCTTCGAATGTGTATATCCGGCTTCCAATAAGTCACAACTACTCTTCAATTTTTTTCACCAAAATTTAAATATCCATAATCAAGGCTTTAAACTCAAAATCTAAATAACTTTATAAATCATAGATCATGTGACGTAATTTAATTCACAAAAATATTTTACCAAAATTTATCAATCATCCTCAAATTTTGGTAAATCGTAAATCATACTTCCCTATTTAAAAATTTATGATCCTTTTCAAATTTATGTCCCTCCAAAGATGTATAGCTATAACTCAATAAATCATAAATGCTCAAAGACCTTCAAAAATCAAAATGCAAAATCAAATCAATTTGTTTTCTCGATTTAGCTATCCTCTTGTGTATACCACCTTGTAATATCAAAATAAAATTCCAACTATCCTTTGATGGCGGTAATATGCTACTACCCAACTTGGAACAAACTAATCCTTAAAAATTATACTTTTAGGAAAAATATCTTTATAACTCAAATAAGACCTCAATGTACACTAATTGTCAATATAATCTTTTTAGCCATGGGTTTGACCTATGTGCATATAATAGTGTAGTCATCTTCCTAACTATCACCAGGCACGAAAAATAAGAATTTATGGTAGAAAGTATTCAAGCAGGATGTAAATCAAGGAGGTCGAACGAGAGTTTAGAATTTGATGTCAAGAAAGGATGTCAAGTAAGTGGATGTGATTCTAGACTCTAATCCTATATTGCAGGCCCATTCGGTACAGTCATGTAGCCGAAACGGCAAACTAGACCTGCATGGGCTACCACAAAAATATGTAACGTTCCAGTCCCAAAATACGTAGGACTAAGAACGTAGACATGCCAGCCGTATAATAAATATACCTAAGCTGTAAAATACAGAAGAACCATGACTAATCTCATCCACACAAAATAAATGAATAAAGGATATCATATAATCAACTATGAATTATCATTAGTACATGTAGTTGGGCGGAGACAAATCCACTACCAACTATGAAAAGAAATACATGATATACAAAAGAATAATTTTTGGCGAGCGAAGCGAAGACGATCAAAGTGCAATCATCCTCGAAGATATAGTGACGATCATGGCCATGGCTAGAACACCTGCGAAAGACAAGAGCACACACCTGGCGAGATAACCAGGTCCTCAGAGGGACGTAACAAGATACAATAAATATGCCATATAAATACTGAATATAAAATATGCCACAAACAAAAGTAAGTTACAAGACAACAATAAGGTAACCTAACATACTAGAGTGATCTTGCAGATGAGAAACAATTCTTCGACGCATGAGCCCTGGCTGTAAATAGGATCGGCGTAGTCCCCATATAGGGTACCAGGGGCCCATGTCCGTAACGTCCGAAGATCGTCAGAGGGCATCATATGCAAGAGGGTACGTCCATAACGCTCTGGGAAACGTCAGAGGGTACCTGGAGCCTGCATCTCCGGAGGAGCGCACAGGTAAGCAGGAAACTGTAAAGAAGCCCATACGTCACGTATTGTTCTCCCCACCCGATGCTCTTATTTAAGTCGCATCCACGACCATATACCTCTACTAACTGCTAAGTCTCATAACATACCTCTATTAGCAGTTAGCCCTAACGTATGCACAAGGGGATCAGCCCACACGCAAGAACCTCTACATGCTACTCATCTCACACATCCTCGTGGTACAACTGTGTCAAGGTATATGCAATACACTACAAACGGTAGTCTCTTAACTCTAAGTCCATATGCAATCAAAGGATAATAACAAAGTACAGCTAATATCACTGAGCAGACAGTAAATCAAAAACTGTAAGAACTGGAAATAAATGAACAGTAATATGTAATAAAATGTAAGCTAAATATAAACAGTATAATGGCAAGGTATCTTGCCTGGTGTTATGCCTGGTGTGGTGCGACGATCCGACAAGTCCTGATTGTCCAATAGCTATGATCAATGTGCAGAGATCCAAAGTCGCGAAGAAATAGGAACACACGATTATTCAAGATCAATGATAATGATCAAAAAGAGAATTTGCATAATAATTATAACTTATTTTTAGAAAATATTTATAATTTGGAAACTATAATTTTTATTAGTTAAAATAATTTTAGATAAATATTTGGAAATCTAGGAAATCATTTGCAGGTATAAGTTCATAGTTTGGTCAAATATAGTTTTATGTTAAAAATACATATTTTAATAAGTTAGAAAATAATATAATAATATATTTAGGTCAAATCTATATTTTTTATAGAAAATACTACAATAACATTTTTAGGACTTCTAAAAAAATAGTTGTAGACTAAGCTCACCACAATATTTTTCTTACAGAAAAAAAAATTTAAGAAATATTTAATATTTATTCCAATAACAATAATAAATTATACTAATGCACATATTTACATAATGTATTTAATATATAAAAATATGTTTACTTCTTTTCTTTTTTTTCTTTTTTTTCCGAAGCCTACAGTAAACACAGATCCCTTCAGTATAATAATATTTACATAATATATAAAAAATAAAAAGGGAAGAGAGCTGGAGAGAGAGAAAGAGAAACGAGAGGTAGGGAAAAGGAGAAGAAGGCTTACAAGGGGCGCCGACTGCAACCGGGCGGAGCCGGAGGCCGGGCTCGACTAGGGAGGGGACGACGGCAACGAAGTTAGGGCTACGCGTGGAGTGCGGCAAACCGCAGGATCTCGCCATGGGGTTTTTTGGCGACGGAGAAGGATGCTGGAGGCGGGCGCTGGTGGCGGAGGACGCCGGGATGCGGCGGACGATCGTTCACCGGCGGGCGGAGAACGCGGCCGGGGCCGGGGTTTGGGCGCGCTCTGGGCTTTGGTGGAGACGGAACGGGGAGCCACACGGTGGTCGGCATGTGCGGGAGGCACTCCGCAGTTCGCTGGTGAGGGGTGCTACGGAGGAGGGCGATCGCGGCTGCTCGCGACGAGGAGGTGAGGGTTTTTCCTATTTTGGTGCTTTTATGTGATGGTGGTTGTACGTGGGCGGCGTCGGCCGGCGATGGCCGTGACGGGGGCGGTTCCGGATAATAGTGGAGGTGATGGTTTCGGTGGTAGTGGTTTTGGCTCGGATCTGGCATGAGGGAGGTCTAGGGCAATGGTGGTGGTGGCTGGGTGTCGGGAGGAATTGGCGACAGTGGAGAATATTTTGGGGGTTTGGTCGGAGATGGCAGTGCGTGTGGAGTCGGACTCGCCGGAGTTGGGTTGCTACCTTTGGTGGCGACGACAGAAAAACGACGGGGAGGAGGCGAGATGATGACAGCGGTGCCGGGTGGACAGGAAGAGTGGCAGGGGGACGACAGGTTTAGGATAGGTTTGGGTGATGTCGGGGGTTGAGTCGGGAACTAGAATCATGTCCTGCGTGACACACAGAGAAAAAATGGTGTCCGGCATGTCGGACACGGAGAGGAGATCTGTATTTGTACAAGGAATAAATAGTGGATGGAGAAAGGTCACGGACACGGACACGATGCACAATCTGGTTAGATTTTTGGTTTGTGAATCTATGGAAAAGAGAGAAAAGAGCATCTCCTTATATAGGAGGTGGAGGATCCGGTTGGATATAGATTATGATAGTTTAAATTCCCCAAGAGATAAATTCCCTATTAATTCAATCGACTTAAATATAATCTAATCAAAATTTGATTTAAATCTAGATAAAACCTTCATTTGATTTAAAATAAAATCTTCTCTAATTTAATTTAGAGTATTTAATCAAATATTCACTCAACAAAATTTCGAATATTATTTTCATATATAATAAAATATAATAATAATTAATTTCAAAAATACAAATATATATTTATACACTCTCATGCAAAAATAATATTTTGCATAAAACATAGTTTTTTTCTAAATTACCCATTATAAATTACCCTTTTTTTATGAAAAATAACATGAATGAAGTTTGGCAATCCACTATGCGACGCATTTTACCACTTTAAGTAATTAAAAAATATTTATTATTTATTATTTGAAAATCAAGCTTCTAAAATAAAATATTTTTTATAAAAATATGTACATCGCACATATTCGCACTCGGCGAAGCATATGGAAATTTGAACTCACACGCGACGTTCAATATGGAAATTTCGTACGCGACGTATAATACGACTATGTGACGTACAATTGAAAAGTAAAAAAAATCATAGTAGAAAATTAGGGGATTTACACATTCCGTTGCGCCTCATCCAAATCTTGCAAATGCTGGGGGTGGTCATTCGCCGACGACGCCTGACAACCGTTCAGCAGCCGTTTCCCAACACCTGTTCAATCAACAGGATGCAATTAATTCCCTGGTCGCCCGACTCGACACCATCTCACACAAAGACGAGCTGCAGAAGATGGAGATATCTCAACCTTATCCCCCTGAGTGGGAGAACGCTACTTGCCCTCCTAACTACAAGCCGTTGACGCTGAATTCATTTGATGGGTTGACTTCTCCTCATCAACACATGACATACTTCAACATGAAGACTCTACACCTGCCCAAGGATGATCCATTCTTGTCAAAGTTGTTTATTAGCACCTTGCAGGGGGTAGCGTTCGAATGGTTCTGCAGTCTGCCTGACGGTTGCATCAACTCTTTTAAAGACTTGGAGAGGTGGTTCCTCAACAGATTTTATGAGAGTGGCATGCATGTTAGTATGTCCACCCTCATCGAAACCAAGCAAATGAGGACTGAGTCTGTCATCGCCTTCATCGAACGCTTCAGGCGGCTAGCACTAAAGATGCCCTTCGGCATACCAGATTCAGAACTTATGGATACTTGTCGACATAACTTCCTTCCTACAGTGAAGTTCTGTCTAGATATACATAAGTATGATACATGGTCCGCTTTCATTGGGGCCGCTGATGCTGCTGAAAATGACGTCCCTAATCTGGAACTACTAGGGTTGAAAACACCTAAATCTGAAGACAAAGGCAAGCATCCTTAAACTATCCCTGTCCGTGGGGGTAAAGGAAAAGAAGTCCTGAAGGTCGACACATCCAAAGGAGCTTCCAATTCTCAGGGCGCCTCCGACAAGCCTAAGAAGACCTTCTCCTTTGATGAAGACGATGTCATTACCATCTTTCATACATTGACGAAGGATAATAAAGTGACATTGCCTCCACCACGACGTCCTGCGGAGGCGAACCAGCTCAACGATCCCAAGTACTGTCTCTATCATCAGTACGTGCATCATTCCACCAAGGACTGCATCGTACTGAAGAAGAAGATACAACAGCTTATCGATAGCCAAGTGATGAACCTCGAAGCTGAAGACAAGGTCGTATATATCTTCTAACATGATCTCTCTTCAGTTTGGTGAGTTTCCTCCCACAGAAGTCCCAGACGGCGTGGTCCCGATTCCTGTGGCAATAATGGAAGTCGTCAACCTACCGCCAGCTCGCAACTCAACCATGGTGCCACTCACGACTGAACGTGGTAAGATCATGTGGTATATTAAATTACATGGACGATAGAGAAAGTAAATATGAGTTAATTTAGGGTATTTATTGAAAAAATTGCATTAAAAATGACCTCCTATAGCAAGTTAACAAGAGGTCAAAAGTCAAAAACAATATTAAATGATGTCTCATGCATTATTTAATCTGAATTTAATCTGAACCGTTGGATGAACATCCAACGGTCCACATTTTGGATGTATCGATACATCCAAAAAGGGTGGATGTATTGTATAATATTCATATATATATATATATATATATATATATATATATATATATATATATATATATATATATATATATATATATATATATATATATATATAGGGAGCGGATCAAAAGCTCCCCTTAGAAAACCCCCTAAAAACCCCCTCACTCTAATTCGTAATATTAATGTTAATATTAATGTTAATATTAATGTTAATGTTAATATTAATGTTAATATTAATGTTAATGTTAATATTAATTTTTTTATATTTTTTTAATATTAATGTTAATGTTAATGTTAATATTAAAGTTAATGTTAATATTAATTTTAATGTTAAGTTTAATGTTAATTTTAGTATTTAATGTTAATATTAACATTAACTTTAATATTAACATTAATATTAACATTAAATTACGGATTAGAGTGAGGGGGGTTTTTAGGGGGTTTTCTAAGGGGGGCTTTTGATCCGCTAAAATATATATATATATATATATATATATATATATATATATATATATATATATATATATATATATATATATCAGGAGAGAGAGAGTTTTTGGAAAACCCTAACCCTAACCGTCACCCTAACCCTAACCGTCACCCCAACCCAACGTACGCCCCGACGTCGCCGTCGACCAACCCGCGGTCGACCATCACCGAAAAATGCGCAACGAGCAGCCCACCCGTGTGCGGAAACTATCAGCGAGGAGCTGACTTCGCAACAGTATTTCTCTGCGCACGCTCGATCAATTTTTGATCTGTTTCTTCCGGTATGATCCTAACCTATACACCTTTAATCCCCTTCAAATAATTTGTGTTAGTTCGTATCATGTGCGACGAAAAACGAGTTCCAAAATCGAAAAAAATTTAATTTTTTGGACGTCAAAAACTGTCCCGAAATGCCAACTTTGCGGTAGATTTGCGACCAGAATATCGCAAACCTTGGAAAACCTTCTGAAGGGACTTGTAGACAACATATAGGAGATCAAAACCCTTCTTGTGGATTTAATTTTCATGTATTATACAGAAAGTTATTGGTTTGTGAAGATTGAGAAAAAAACTAGTTTTCAAAACTGAATTTTTAGAAAAATTATCCCGATACGACGTGTGTTCTGTCAATCCGAGGGATGTGGTGGCAACCCAAAAGCATTGAAAGGTGTGTATCGAATTCGTGGACGTATGGGCTTTGACAGAATTCAAATTGGTCACGTGTGCGCGAGGAATTTGATACGTATCCGTCAAAATTCACCGTATTAGCCTTTTTGCAAATTTGTTAATTACTTTTTGCACGTTCGTCACATAGAGACGAAACTTGCGCCAATAGGACTTCATCATTTTTCTGGTCCTGTATGTCATGTTTGGTCCGATTCTGAGAAGGTCGACTGGAATACTATTTTGGCGGGCCCGTGACCCGATCCAACGAGCGAATTTATACACGACCCATCGAAATTTAACTTTGGACATACGGTTGGGTTCATCTCGCCAAATTGGACCTGTAGACATGTAGTTTGATGACTTTAGAGACCGTAGGTTCGGGCATATTTTTGGTACAAAGCGGGCCCAACGGCGAACACCGTTTTGATCCAAAATTATCGTTTTGCTCATGTGTCCAGAATTGGACTTATGGGTAGGCTATTCTAGCTAATTTGACCATTCTGAGAATATTGGTAATGTCTATTTAAACATTAGGAGACTGTTGTGTGAGTTGATCGTTCGTGGCTCATTGAGTGGTTTGTAGTTCGATTTTCTCAGCTCAGGACAGCAGACAAGTACATTCTCTGATAGTTTTTATTGTTTTGATATCTACTATATCTGATTTAATTGTAGTGTTATATTTGATTCTTGACACGAGGATACACGGACTATTATACGTTGAATCTCTTCATGAGATGTCATTCTTGGTTTACCTGGTATATGAGTACATTGCTCGATATTGTTTCTTGTACTTGTATAGACACCAATTTGGGAGTGGGCTGGCCCCCTGCTCTTCGAATTCTGTGGCATGACGTGTCATGTCTGGATCCATTATACTACTCGGGGATGGGGAGTTATTAGAGGTTATGTTATCATCATCCATACTTGTTTATTACTTGTGTATAGCTCCACCCTCACCACACATAGGGTGTAGCCTGACCTTGTACTACTTGTGTATAGCTTTCCATTTTGGCCGGCCTGATCCCTACAATATTATACTATCTGTGCATAGCCGGTCAAATAGAACAGCCTGATCCTGACCCAAGCCGATTACATAACACTCTAATATCTCATGGCACTTACTTTATAGGTTTACATCGTATATCAGATTACATTTACTGCTTATTCCAGCTTTACCTTACATCTCACCCATGATATGCTATTCAGTTCTTTTATACAGCTTTTACTTCCAGTTTTGACATTCATCATTTATTCTATTATGATTGTCTCTTAAAGTATTTATCAATTTACATGGAACTGATGTTGGTGTTTGTACTTGCTCATATCCTGACAGGATAACCCCTATTATTTTTCAGAGGATTTAGATGCAGACTGCCCGACCTACTACGGGTTTGGCATAGATGGAGTCTACGACCAGGACCTGCCTATGGATCCGGTGCTCGTAGAGGATGCACCGCCTGTAGTGGCTTCGTTTAGCTAGATTCTGTCTGGACTATATTCCAGCTTGATACTTTGAGCCTTTTAGTATTTATTTGGGATCTTGTGTTATGTCTTTAAATTCTGAACTTGTGATTGTGACTCAGCACTATTTTAGACTATTTATTTATCTTGTTTCTTTATCATATTCGTGCATATCTTCCTTAGATTTATGTGATTGAGTTGTGTTTATATTCCTCCGTGCGGAGATGATAGGTTATATTATTGTGTCTTAGATTCTATATATTCTAGATGACCTTTACAGCGTTCTACCGTCGATACTACGGCGTAGACTGGATGTACCCACGTGCTCGCGCCCCTAAACAGGGTACGGGTCGTGACATAACCAGCGTGGTTATGGACATCCATATACGGGAAATTAGGCTCCAGCTCCGATGCTAAAGGCACAAGTTTTTCGTGTGACGTCCACTGATAGTAATTTGGCATAAAATCTCTCAAGTACAAATGACATGTCACATCCACTTCTGGATGATATTTCATGTTGCGACATCTCACACATGGACACTTAATTTTGGTACGGTCCATGTACTGAGGGAACGCCTTGGCAAACTGTAGGAATTGATCTACCCCATGTATAAATTTATCCCGCACACCTCACATGTCATTAGGATGACGATTATACATCCACGAACGATGCCGCAGATAGTAATTCATATCTATTTGACAATAATTCTGTAAAGATAGATACACATTATTTGAGTATATTCTAAATTGATGCATATAGACACATGAGTATCAAATGAGTGTCGTCACATGTTCAACAAGAAGGCCCCTTCTCTGACACCCCCCCTCTCTGACCCCCCTCTACTTTTCTGTTTCTTATTTGACTCTCTCAGCATCATATGATATCTACCTCAACCTCGGCCTAGAAAAGTGTAGAAATATTAATGTTAACCAAGATTCACAGTATCGGTATCGGTATCGTAATCGGTTTCGGTATCATTTACGGTTGATATCATGAATCTCACAGCTTCCGCTAGCAGAGCACAATGTAGAGCCAAACGTGAAGCAGAGCTTCATATTCAAAATATTAGAAGAAAAAAGTTTTCGATTGGTGGTGGGACAAGTCAGAATCCTTTCTCGTCCCACCACCAATCGAAAACATTTTATTTCTAATATTTTGAATATGAAGCTCTGCTTCACGTTTGGTTTTACATTGTGCTCTGCTAGTGAAAGCTATGAGATTCATGATATCAACTATAAATGATACCGATAACGATACCGAAACCGATACTGTGAACCTTGGTTAATATTAATATTTTCACACTTCTCTAGGGTGAGGTTGAGGTAGATATCCTATGATACGGAATAGTCAGCTTAATGACCCGAATGAGAAGAAAGGAAGTAGGAAAGCTCATTCTATATACTCTATGGTACTACGATATACTACTAGTATACTCACTCTATACACTCTTACTTATGCAAGCCTTTTGAGGCAATCAACGTTACACTAGATTTCCGAAAAAATCTATAACTCTGATAGGCCCAAAAGGCTTGGCATATGTAAATTTAATTTCTAGAGAATGGCTCAAAATACTGTACCAATCATACTTACACTTCTAGGATACTCTATACTCTAGGTACTAGGACTGAACTTACTCTCTAACACTCTAATGACACTCACTCACATATACCCACTCTTACTTAGGAATACTAAGATCTAACACATACTGATAATCACATACACTAACACTCTTAGATAGGATACTTGTATTCACATCTAAATATCCTAATTGATCCTAAACTACATTTACTCACTAGTACCAACACTAACTCAAATAGGCACTCTCATCTCCCCAAGATACTATACTGATACCAACTGATACCACTGCTCACACTCACACTCGACACATACACACTTCACTCAGGCATTTGCCTGTACTCGAGCTCCCAAATAGGATTCCCCCTATCTCCTAAAGCCCCTGACTTCTCTAACCCCTGCCCATGTGGCTTGTAGCCCAAGCCAATGCAAGCCTTACCAAGGCAAGTTGCTGCTGTTGTAGCAATGCCACATGGCATATGCCAATGTGGCACTTGCCAACATGCTCACTACCCTATGTCGTGTCTGTGTGTGTGTCATGTGTGTCGTGTCGTGTCAGCGTGTGTGCGTATGTGTGTGAGTATGTATATGCGTATGTGTGTGCGCATGTGTCGTGTCTGTGTGTGTGCGTGTCGTGTGTATCTATTGTGTCTATGTCAGCACGTCAGAAAGAGGGAGATAGGGTTAGGGTTTATCTGCCTTGGTCGGAGTCGGGTCGGGGTCGTCGGGGCTAGAGCAGCGGCGGAGGGGACTGGTCGGGTCGGCGTCGACGAGGGGAATCGACGGTGGAGGGGGGACGCCGGAGGAACGGGGGTCGCCGCGGGAAAGGGGGTCGCCTCGGGGAGGGGGTCACCGGAGGGAGGGGAACGCCGGAGGGACAAGAGGGGAAGATAAATTTAGGGTGAAAAAAATGAAAAGTCGATCGGCACTTGAACCTTATATAAAACGTTTTAGCGACGTCTAAAAAAGGACGTCGCTAAACATCGCTGTAAACTAAAGATACGACGACGTACAAAAGTATGAGTCAGAAAACGTCGCTAAATGAAACAAAACAACGACGTTTTGCGACAATATCGCGACTTCTGCTTTCCAAACAATAATGCTTGTCGCTACTCGTCACTCTACGTCGCTAATAGTGACGTTCAACGACGTTTTTTATAGACGTCGCTAAATACACAAAAAGTAGCGACTTTATTACTCGGAATCGCTAAATTTGCCGCCAATATGACTTATTTTGGTAGTGGTTGATCCACGCCATAGTCATTGTTGTACCTTTTTTTTTCGAACTAAGAGCTCTGATACCATTTTATTGGAATACAAGGATGTGCACACTAGATACGAGAAGGTCAACCACCGAAACCCACAAGAAATAAACTAAACAAATCATGAAACATGCTATGCATGAGAGAAGCATAAATCAAATGCAATATATTTGGTGGCTTCATCAACTAGAACAAAAATCAATTCTTAATATAATTAAAAAAATTCACATACAATTTAGTTGTTTCCTTTCGCTCGAGAGATGGCCTCTTCCAAATCTCAAGAAAAACTTTACCTAGCGATTGTTAATAACTGAACTAATGTCGGAGATGATCTTTTCGACAAAGTATATGTCTCTCTAAATAGATCCCATGTTTTATCTTGAAGTGTAATCGCTACGGGAGCACGATACTCTTAGAGAATTTGGTGGATATTCCTTGAAACTTAGAAAAGCATATTCCAATAAGTCTCTCGTTTGCTTCCTTCCATGTCCGGACTTAATATGAGGCCCATGAGGCAAGGGCCTCAGGCCCAAAATTTTTGGGGGCACCAAATTTTTTTTTAGTATATATATATATATATATATATATATATATATATATATATATATATATATATATATATATATATAGCTTAATCTACTGTAGTTGATCCCAACCCAGCTCTTGACCCAAAAAAAGCCCACGGATCCAAACTATTTTCTACTGTAAATTTTTTGCTTAGGTTA
>JANAVB010002800.1:579331-739331 GCA_029216955.1 Iris pallida
GTTAACATTATGGTTTCAACCATGCAAGTTAATGAATTACAGTAGAAAAGTCATTGGGCTATAGTTTAAATAATAGTTGTTATTTTGATTGCTACAGGGGATGTGTATAGTAGAAGAGGGTAAATAGCGCACCCATCTTCCACTATACAGGAGGCTTCAAAGCAATTTAAAATTGAACGTACTGGTGGTCGTATGTATTTATAGTCCATTTTATTTTTAAAAAAAATAATTATAAAAAAATTATGAAAAAATTTAAATTTGTTATATATATCAACATGAAAATCGAATTCAACAAATAGAAGAATATCTCACATTATTATACATTATTATACGTGTAAAGTGTTGGAAATTTACTTCAAAACTTCGGATTAAAATCTGCAAGAAAATAAATTAAATTAAAGTTACCGGCCTAAAAGAAAAGTCGCGCACGAAGCACTGCCCTAAGAGTTCGTTCGGGTCTATGTGCAGACTGAATCCGAACGCCCCTAGTGGTAAAATCTCCGCTCCACCGGAATCTCGTTGCCGCACACGACGTCGAGAGAATGACCCCGACTTAGCTCCGCCCAGAGCAACAAATGAAGAACAATATTTCAAGAGGGAAGAGAATTTGAGAGAGAGAGCTTTCGCAATAATCTTTTTTTTTTTTATATCCAAGAGAGAGGAGGAAACCTCATTATATAGGCTATTAGCCAAATGATGGAATAATGAGGATATTAAAATAGTCTTAAATTTTAACGTTACAAAAAATTGTAGCACATGATAAAAATGTGATACATTGGATCTAGACATGATTCAAACATTCAAAAGTTATAGAATTGTAACGGTTGAAAATAAATGATGAGGAAAAAGGTTTTTTGTAATTAGCTACAACAATCCCCCCCCAAAAAACCAAGTTCCGAAATAACAGAGGAAAGAAACGAAAGAGAAAAGTTAAAGGTGAGAAAGATTTCTGGGCAGTTGAATACTATGCATAAATGAGATGGACTACAGCCTTGAATCTCACGTAGTGACTATTGTCTTTTGTCTGAAGAAGAACTTGATGGACTACGCCTTGAATCAGTCTTCTTGAACCAGACTCAGAAATTAGTACACATAGTACGCTAGAGGTACTTGGGTCTATCGGGTGGCGCGTTTGGTTGGCCATGCGCACTTTTACACATTCATGAGAGTTGTCTAGGATCGCCCTGTCCTATAGTCGCGGCCCTCACGACCTCTCATATAGGTAAGTCCTTAAGGGTTGGTGATAGGAATCAACCCTGCATATCATGCTTGGACTTATTAAGAGTTTAAACTCAACCTATCCATATCACAAAAGGAACACTGTCACCATAGGGATGGGATATCAATGTACACATGTACAGCCTCCTGGACTTTTATTTTAAAGAGAATTTAATCTCAGGTCAGTGTTCCATAATAGTCACCTAGTCCAGCTTGTTTCTACCCATTGAACCGGCTTCTTGGGATCTCCAGTCAGACTCGGTTGGGTTGCCACTGCTGGTGACTATACTATGGGCTTAACCCCATCCCCCTCGATGATTCTAGGATCAATGTCCTAGACAGACCCTTCGTCAAGTGGTCTGCAAGGTTCTTTTCTGACTTTATATAGTCAAGAACCACATATTTGCCCAATAGGCTCTTTATTTGTAGCACCCAGTTTTCTGAAATTGGGGATTTTTGAAAATTTATTATTTTTATTATTTATTAGTGGTATTTTAGTCATGGTATGATTTTATAGTGATTATTAGTGTGATTAAACCATTATCTAAGTCATGCTAAGTCATGACTTATGACTTTGTGATTTTGGTTAGTATAACTTAGTGTAAATCCTAGTTTTCTCTAACCTAGAAGTTGCCATGACCATGAGAACTTGACCATAGGCTTAGAATATCATTTTAGTGGTTTTAGCCTAAGGGGGTATTTTGGTAATTTTCTAGGAATTAAGAAGGATTAGTGAGATTTTACTATTCATGGACTTTTGATTTGTGACTTGATGATCCCTAACCTATTTACCCTAATCTAGAGGTTAGCCACTAACCTAGAAGACTAATGATTAGATATTAGCCTTATGTATAAATATCTAGTTAGATAAATATCTAGATATTTCACTTTTTAGATATTTAGAACCTAAATATCTAACCCCCCCTTAGTCAAAGCCTTAGGGGCTAAGCTTTGCAAGGTGGAAAGGGGCCCTATAGCCTACCCCTACCCCCCCATGGCAGCCAACAACACCCCCATCCTATATGCACACCCCATCATTCATTCAAGCCATTTTTACAACTTCATGAAACCTTGAGAACCCCTCCACTTCAAACACCCATAACTTGTTCATTTTAACTCCAAATCCACTCAAATCTTTTGCATTGGAATCCTAGTACCTAGAAGAGACTGTGGAAGGCTAGCCAACAAGGTCACAAGCTTTGGGGCATCATCAAGGCTAGTGGACACACCCCCCCCCCCTACATTGGGTTTTTCCATTGGTTTTGCACTAATAGGTAAATACTATCAAACCTAGTTAATATAGTGATTTCTCTTCATATTTGCATGCATATAGATACTAGGGAACTGTAGGCTAAGTTTGGTAGGAAATAGGATTGGTTTGGTGTCCGTATCGGACATGTATCTGTGTTCTAAATTCTGTGTTTGGTGAAATGTCACTTAGGGTTTAATGTTGTGTTTTTGTAAAACAAATTATATTTTTGGGTAGCCCTAGACACGTAGGACACAACCCTAACTTACTGAGCACGAAATCGTATCGTGTCCGTGTCCAAATTGGACACGAACACACTGTAAACAACACTGTGTACACTGTTAAATCCCAAGTGTTTGACACTTTGTATTGTGTCCACACGTGTCGTGGATACAATACAGACACATGGACACACACCTAGACCCTAGGCCTACCCCCTGACACGAGCACGTGGCCCCACGTGCCACGTGTGAAGTACACGAACCCCCGACACTTGTGCACGAGGCACTGCGTAGCTCCCCTGCTACCAGACCCCTCGTGTGGACACGACACGACACGTGGACACGTGCCACTTGGCACAGACCTAGGGGCAGTGTCTGATAAGACACCCCTAAAGTCTTGTGTCACGACGTGTCGTGTCGAGGGAGAAAATCCACTCGCACGGGTCGTACACTGGCACAGCACACACGTTTCAGACCTCTCTGATACGCACGTAGAACTCGGACACGCGGACACTTGGACACGAATCAGGTTAGTGGACACCTAGTAGACCCCTAGGCGAACTTTCCCCCACGAGCACGAGACACATGGACACGTGTGTCATGTCCTAGAGTGAACTGCACGCGTGCACGACGCTGTGACACTGTGACTTACCCGTTTGTGTTTTTAAACACTTGGACACGCCGTGTCGTGTCGTGGTAGACTCCCGTGGACACACACGACACCTACACGTATGGGGACACAATTACCAACCATTGGATTGAACTATTAGCTAGGGTTTAGGGGTCGAATTTGGTTTACCCCCTCTATGTTCAGTATGAACAGTATTTTTGTATTTCCAGTTCTCAAAATCCGATTTCAAATTGATTTTTGATGTATATATATATGTATAATTATGTGTATATATATTGTATATACATGTATATATGTATGTGTGTGTGTAGGAGAAATTTAGGTGAGTATACATGTATATACATGTGTATATACATGTATATATGTAGGGGGTGTGTGTGTATTGGTATAGTTTAGGGACTGGTTTCCTGTTCCAGGAAACTGAACCCCCCCCCCCTGCTGTGTACAGCAGTGTGTCACTCTCTCTCTCTCTATCCCTCTCTCTCATTCACTCTCTCTCACTCTAATTCTCCCTCTTTCTTCCCTCTCTATATATATATAATATATATAAGTTTTATATATATATATATATATATGTATATATATATATGATATATATATATATATTTGTATTAGTTCTCATGTAGTATCATTATATATATATATATATATATATATATATATATATATATATATATATATATATATATATATGTGGGTGATGGTATTATATATAGTATTCATATATTGATATATAAATGGGTAGTAGATAGACTTGTATATATCTATATATATATATAGACATGTATATATATATAACTTACTAGGTATAGGTTTATATGAAAACCTATGACTATGGCCTATGGCCTAGGATCATTAGCCTATGGCCAAGATCATTAGCCTATGGCTAGGGGCTAACCCTAATGACCCTAAACCCACTTGTTGACCCTTGTTGACTAAGGGTTGACCAAAGTCAACTATAGGTCAAAATTGACCTAGTTAACCTAGAAATGACTAGGAATGACCTAAAACAACTACTTTGACTAGTTTGACTAAAACCCTAACTAGTTGACTAGTGTTGACCTAACTTTGACTAGTTTGACTTTAGAGTTGACCAAGAGTTGACTTTTGACCAGATTGACCTAGAATCATGTAGTATGCATTGTATACTCTATTTTTACCATTGTGGATATGTTGTGACCTGTTTTACTCTAAATAGGACTCTGTGACACCAGTTCGGACATCTATTCATATCAGTCATACAGGGTGACAGGCGAGTACATTCTCTGATCTTTTCATGCTTGTTAGGACTTATATTCTTGCTTTAGATTACCTTACATGATGCTGTCACGTCATTATCACGGATTGGTACTATATGGATCTTGTTATGCGATGTTATCTCCCTCGGGGTGCATCAGATACAGTTGTCATGTGCTTTTCACGAATATCTTGTATTTTATGTACACCGCTTTCATGTATACTCTTGTGCAATCTTGTACTCTCATGATCACGTGAGCAAACATGATAAAAACCTCTTGTGCAAAGTAACGTAACTTGACTGGATCCTTGTGTATTGATTGGGGAGGGTGAGTAGAAAATGGTTATGTGATCAAATCCCATCTTGTACAAATTCATGTGAAATCTTGTGAAATCTTGTATATGTCCTAAGCCCGTTTATATAACCATATCATGCTCTAAATCACAGGTTACCTACAATTCTTACTTATCATATATATAGATATTTCCAGTTATCAAATCTCTCTCGTTTTACATATATTCTTTACAGTTCATGTATCTTACGCTATGCATGCTTTACATTTCCCAACCTGATATGAACTGCGTGAGATGTATTGTGCTCGTTCCTGTCCTGACTGGGCCTGTTGAAAATATTACAGATGATGATGGTGACTGTCCTACCTTCTATGGTACACATGAGGGTGACCTTCAGGAGCCTGAGGAGCATCTAGCTCAGTAGAGGGTACCTAGTCTAGTCTAGTGTTTACAGTTTTTATTTTGTATCGGACTGTTCCGATTGTTAGTTGTGACTTAGTTATATTTCAGGTCTTGTACTTATTTGTGTTGGACATCTACTTGTGTGGTGTGATAACTCTATATATATTCGGTTCTTCCTTTCATCTGATTCCATATCATGTTCTATCTTTATCTTTCCTAGACTTGTATTTGAGATATAGAGTTGAGATGTTATGTTATACCTCCGTGCGGAGATGACAGGTTTATATGTCTTATTGTTAGATGTTAGTTGTTATAGATGACCTATACAGCGTTCTACCGCCGACACTGCGGCGTAGGCTGGACGTACCCACGTTCTCGTGCCCCTAATCAGGGTGCGGGTCGTGACACATTTTTGTGGTGGCCCACGCAGGTCGAGAGTCGCATTTGTGCGATTTCGTAGTAGCACGACGACTTAGTTGTACTGCTACGAGCCTGCGATAGAATATAGGAATTAAGGTATTAGGATGAGAGTATACTCAATCACTGTTAGGATTTTATGAGAGATTCCGGGACGACCCTTGAGAATCTTATTTTGAACTTCGATATTGAAAACCCTTTTCCTCTTGTTTTAATTCACCTTCACTCCTTGATGTTTAAGGGATCTTGGACTATTTAACCTTATTCATCATTACCTCCCTTATATTTTGACCTTCTTTACTGCTAATTTAGCCTTAGTTTTGCAAGCTTATATTTATCGAGCTTGATCACGACATATTTTATTGGGGGCTAGTACCCACTAACATATTGTCTAATCAGGGCCGGTGCATGATGGTCTGATCAACCTATTACACTTTGGTTCGCTTTCATATATTATTCTACATGGATGGAGCCACTTGCAGGTTCTGTTCTTTCAAATCCATTCCCATCTTGTTTCATTATATCTGTCTTGAAATCCAATTCCATATGCTCCTACCTATTTCTTATTTTTGATGAATTTGACCTGATAGTTCTTTTGATTTTATCTCTTACTTAGGAGTGGGAGTAGGAGTAGGAGTAGGAGTAGCTCTAATTGTTAATATAATCCTTTAGGAATGAATTGATGTATGTGCTATACCTTTGACTTAGAAGAGTAGCTCTAACCATAGAATGGTAAACCTCTTAACCCTATTGATTCATTGTTTTCTTACCTACCTAGTCTAATACCCATAGTCACAGACTATCCCATTTAACCTATCCTTGTACTACTATTGCATCACAACTTCTGGTTTAAATTTAGGCCATTGACCATTCCCACTCTAATTATGATCATCGTAGGCACATTACCATGACTTTTAAATTAGGAGCACAAGACTAGTTGTTTTCTCAAAACCAATTTCACAGGCATGACCTAGACTTGACAACCTACACCCATGACCTTAGTATCCCACTAAGGCACACCATTTTATACTTCAATTGCTTAGTACGACTTTCCTGACACAAGACTTCATCCTAAATTACCCCATAGAGTTACTTTTGATTCCAATTTAAATTGAGGACACCCTTGACCTAAACCTGCCAGTCCAATTTATTGGACATGACCCAGTATAGGTCTACTACCCACATTTTACTTGTTGACCTTGTATGCTGCTAAGTAGTAACTCTGACTTTGATTGTTGAGTGTTTGACCTAGAAGGAGTATGACCATTCTAATTTCGAGGACGAAATTTTCTAAGGAGGGTAGACTTGTAGCACCCAGTTTTCTGAAATTGGGGATTTTTGAAAATTTATTATTTTTATTATTTATTAGTGGTATTTTAGTCATGGTATGATTTTATAGTGATTATTAGTGTGATTAAACCATTATCTAAGTCATGCTAAGTCATGACTTATGACTTTGTGATTTTGGTTAGTATAACTTAGTGTAAATCCTAGTTTTCTCTAACCTAGAAGTTGCCATGACCATGAGAACTTGACCATAGGCTTAGAATATCATTTTAGTGGTTTTAGCCTAAGGGGGTATTTTGGTAATTTTCTAGGAATTAAGAAGGATTAGTGAGATTTTACTATTCATGGACTTTTGATTTGTGACTTGATGATCCCTAACCTATTTACCCTAATCTAGAGGTTAGCCACTAACCTAGAAGACTAATGATTAGATATTAGCCTTATGTATAAATATCTAGTTAGATAAATATCTAGATATTTCACTTTTTAGATATTTAGAACCTAAATATCTAACCCCCCCTTAGTCAAAGCCTTAGGGGCTAAGCTTTGCAAGGTGGAAAGGGGCCCTATAGCCTACCCCTACCCCCCCATGGCAGCCAACAACACCCCCATCCTATATGCACACCCCATCATTCATTCAAGCCATTTTTACAACTTCATGAAACCTTGAGAACCCCTCCACTTCAAACACCCATAACTTGTTCATTTTAACTCCAAATTCACTCAAATCTTTTGCATTGGAATCCTAGTACCTAGAAGAGACTGTGGAAGGCTAGCCAACAAGGTCACAAGCTTTGGGGCATCATCAAGGCTAGTGGACACACCCCCCCTACATTGGGTTTTTCCATTGGTTTTGCACTAATAGGTAAATACTATCAAACCTAGTTAATATAGTGATTTCTCTTCATATTTGCATGCATATAGATACTAGGGAACTGTAGGCTAAGTTTGGTAGGAAATAGGATTGGTTTGGTGTCCGTATCGGACACGTATCTGTGTTCTAAATTCTGTGTTTGGTGAAATGTCACTTAGGGTTTAATGTTGTGTTTTTGTAAAACAAATTATATTTTTGGGTAGCCCTAGACACGTAGGACACAACCCTAACTTACTGAGCACGAAATCGTATCGTGTCCGTATCCAAATTGGACACGAACACACTGTAAACAACACTGTGTACACTGTTAAATCCCAAGTGTTTGACACTTTGTATTGTGTCCACACGTGTCGTGGATACAATACAGACACATGGACACACACCTAGACCCTAGGCCTACCCCCTGACACGAGCACGTGGCCCCACGTGCCACGTGTGAAGTACACGAACCCCCGACACTTGTGCACGAGGCACTGCGTAGCTCCCCTGCTACCAGACCCCTCGTGTGGACACGACACGACACGTGGACACGTGCCACTTGGCACAGACCTAGGGGCAGTGTCTGATAAGACACCCCTAAAGTCTTGTGTCACGACGTGTCGTGTCGAGGGAGAAAATCCACTCGCACGGGTCGTACACTGGCACAGCACACACGTTTCAGACCTCTCTGATACGCACGTAGAACTCGGACACGCGGACACTTGGACACGAATCAGGTTAGTGGACACCTAGTAGACCCCTAGGCAAACTTTCCCCCACGAGCACGAGACACATGGACACGTGTGTCATGTCCTAGAGTGAACTGTACGCGTGCACGACGCTGTGACACTGTGACTTACCCGTTTGTGTTTTTAAACACTTGGACACGCCGTGTCGTGTCGTGGTGGACTCCCGTGGACACACACGACACCTACACGTATGGGGACACAATTACCAACCATTGGATTGAACTATTAGCTAGGGTTTAGGGGTCGAATTTGGTTTACCCCCTCTATGTTCAGTATGAACAGTATTTTTGTATTTCCAGTTCTCAAAATCCGATTTCAAATTGATTTTTGATGTATATATATATGTATAATTATGTGTATATATATTGTATATACATGTATATATGTATGTGTGTGTAGGAGAAATTTAGGTGAGTATACATGTATATACATGTGTATATACATGTATATATGTAGGGTGTGTGTGTGTATTGGTATAGTTTAGGGACTGGTTTCCTGTTCCAGGAAACTGAACCCCCCCCTGCTGTGTACAGCAGTGTGTCACTCTCTCTCTCTCTATCCCTCTCTCTCATTCACTCTCTCTCACTCTAATTCTCCCTCTTTCTTCCCTCTCTATATATATATAATATATATAAGTTTTATATATATATATATATATATATATATATATATATATATATATATATGTATATATATATATGATATATATATATATATTTGTATTAGTTCTCATGTAGTATCATTATATATATATATATATATATATATATATATATATATATATATATATATATATATATATGTGGGTGATGGTATTATATATAGTATTCATATATTGATATATAAATGGGTAGTAGATAGACTTGTATATATCTATATATATATATATATAGACATGTATATATATATAACTTACTAGGTATAGGTTTATATGAAAACCTATGACTATGGCCTATGGCCTAGGATCATTAGCCTATGGCCAAGATCATTAGCCTATGGCTAGGGGCTAACCCTAATGACCCTAAACCCACTTGTTGACCCTTGTTGACTAAGGGTTGACCAAAGTCAACTATAGGTCAAAATTGACCTAGTTAACCTAGAAATGACTAGGAATGACCTAAAACAACTACTTTGACTAGTTTGACTAAAACCCTAACTAGTTGACTAGTGTTGACCTAACTTTGACTAGTTTGACTTTAGAGTTGACTTTTGACCAGATTGACCTAGAATCATGTAGTATGCATTGTATACTCTATTTTTACCATTGTGGATATGTTGTGACCTGTTTTACTCTAAATAGGACTCTGTGACACCAGTTCGGACATCTATTCATATCAGTCATACAGGGTGACAGGCGAGTACATTCTCTGATCTTTTCATGCTTGTTAGGACTTATATTCTTGCTTTAGATTACCTTACATGATGCTGTCACGTCATTATCACGGATTGGTACTATATGGATCTTGTTATGCGATGTTATCTCCCTCGGGGTGCATCAGATACAGTTGTCATGTGCTTTTCACGAACATCTTGTATTTCATGTACACCGCTTTCATGTATACTCTTGTGCAATCTTGTACTCTCATGATCACGCGAGCAAACATGATAAAAACCTCTTGTGCAAAGTAACGTAACTTGACTGGATCCTTGTGTATTGATTGGGGAGGGTGAGTAGAAAATGGTTATGTGATCAAATCCCATCTTGTACAAATTCATGTGAAATCTTGTGAAATCTTGTATATGTCCTAAGCCCGTTTATATAACCATATCATGCTCTAAATCACAGGTTACCTACAGTTCTTACTTATCATATATATAGATATTTCCAGTTATCAAATCTCTCTCGTTTTACATATATTCTTTACAGTTCATGTATCTTACGCTATGCATGCTTTACATTTCCCAACCTGATATGAACTGCGTGAGATGTATTGTGCTCGTTCCTGTCCTGACTGGGCCTGTTGAAAATATTACAGATGATGATGGTGACTGTCCTACCTTCTATGGTACACATGAGGGTGACCTTCAGGAGCCTGAGGAGCATCTAGCTCAGTAGAGGGTACCTAGTCTAGTCTAGTGTTTACAGTTTTTATTTTGTATCGGACTGTTCCGATTGTTAGTTGTGACTTAGTTATATTTCAGGTCTTGTACTTATTTGTGTTGGACATCTACTTGTGTGGTGTGATAACTCTATATATATTCGGTTCTTCCTTTCATCTGATTCCATATCATGTTCTATCTTTATCTTTCCTAGACTTGTATTTGAGATATAGAGTTGAGATGTTGTGTTATACCTCCGTGCGGAGATGACAGGTTTATATGTCTTATTGTTAGATGTTAGTTGTTATAGATGACCTATACAGCGTTCTACCGCCGACACTGCGGCGTAGGCTGGACGTACCCACGTTTTCGTGCCCCTAATCAGGGTGCGGGTCGTGACATTATTGACTTGAAGCGCAGCTGCAGGTGCCTGTTCATCTTAGCATTCACAGAATCATGCTTTAGTAGTTCTATAACAGATTTATTATCACAGTTTATAGAAATAGCAGGAATAGGATGAACAGAAACAGGTATATGCATAATAAGATTTCTCAGCCATTCGGCTTCTGTACATGTAGTATCCAAAGCTATCATTTCAGAGTCCATTGTACTTCTGGCTATGATAGTTTGTTTACATGATCCCCAGGAGATTGCAGCTCCTGCTAGGGTAAAAATATTCCAGTAGTGGATTTTACATCATGTGAATCAGTTACCCAATTTGCATCGGAGTAACCTTCTATGATATCAGGGTGTCTAGTATAATGAAGTTTATAATCTAGAGTACCCTTAAGATATCTAAATACTCTGTCTAATGCAGTCCAGTGTAACTGATTTGGGTTACTAGTATATCTACTTAGTCTCCCAATAGCAAATGCAATATCAGGTCTGGTCCTATTTGTTATGTACATAAGGAACCCTATCATCTGTGAATATCTATGTTGTTCTATAGGAGATCCTTCATTCTTCTTGAGAACAACATTACTATCATATGGAGTAAGGGCCGGTTTTTTGTCAAAATACTCAAACTTCCTTAGCATTTTTTTCAATTGAATGTGCTAAAGATAGAGTATATCCCTCATTGCATTTGGACACTTGCATTCCTAGGATCAGGTTTGCTTTACCTAGGTCTTTCATATCAAACTGGTTAGATAAATAATTCTTAGTATTATTTATCAATTCCAGTGAAGATCCTATAATAAGGATGTCATCAACATACAAGCATAATATAACACAACTTTTATTTGTATTTTTAGAGTACAAACATTTGTCATATTCATTTGGTACAAAACCAAATTCTATAATGACTTTGTCAAATTTGTTGTGCCATTGCTTGGGAGCTTGCTTTAGGCCATAAAGAGATTTTACTAATCTACAAACCTTCTTTTCTTGACCTTTAGCAATAAAACCTTCAGGTTGCTCCATATATATCTCTTCCTCTAAATCTCCATTTAGAAATGCTGTCTTTACATCCATTTGATGGATCAGCATATCATGAATGGATGCTAAAGCTAGAAGGGTTCTAATAGAGGATATTCTAGCTACAGGAGAGTAGGTATCAAAATAATCTAATCCTTTCTTCTGGGTAAATCCTTTGGCTACTAGTCTAGCCTTATATTTTTCTATGGTACCATCGGCTCTAAGTTTTTTCTTAAAGATCCACTTACAACCTATTGATTTGCTACCTAAAGGAAGGTCTGCTAAAAACCAAGTATTGTTCTCCATGATGGAGTTGTACTCATTGTTAATAGCTTCTTTCCAGAAAGGGGCATCAGGAGAGGATATGGCTTCTTCATAAGTTGAGGGATCACCCTCTATCAAAAAAGTGAAGAATCCTTCTCCTAAATTCTTTTCAATTCTTTCTCTTTTACTCCTTCTAGCTTCTATGACTTGTTCAGGTAGAGAACTAGGTAATTGATCATGAGAACTAATAGATGGAGTAAGAGAAGGGTTAGAGGAAGATGAAGGTTTCTATCCTTGAAGGGAAAAATATTCTCAAAGTAAACTGCATCTCTAGCTTCAATGATTGTGTTATTAGAGATTTCATTTACTTCAGAATGAGTTACAAGAAATCTATTGGCATTACTATCTAGGGCATATCCTATGAATACAGCATCTACAGTCTTAGGTCCTATCTTCCTCTTTTTGGGTTCAGGAATTCCTACCTTAGCTAGGCATCCCCAAATTTTGAGATAATTAATCCTAGGGGTTCGACCTTTCCATAACTCATATGGTGTCTTATCATTAGTCTTACTGGGTATCCTATTAAGAATATAACAGGCTGATAATAAGGCTTCTCCCCAAAGATTATCAGGGGCACCTGAGCTGAGAAGCATGGCATTGACCATGTCTAAAAGAGTGCGATTCTTCCTTTCAGCAACTCCATTGGATTGTGGTGAATAAGGAGCAGTTACCTCATGAATAATTCCGTGCTCTACACAGAAGTTAGTCATTTCATTTGAGGTATACTCTCCCCCACGATCTGATCTAAGGATCTTAATCTTCCTATCCAACTGGTTCTCAGCCTCAGATTTATAGACCTTGAATCTGTCTAGTACTTCATCTTTGGTCCTAAGGAGGTAGGTGTAACAATACTTTGAATGGTCATCTATAAAAGTTACAAAGTATTTCCTACCGCCTCGGGTCAAGACCCTATTGGAATCACAAACATCACTATGAATAAGTTCTAGGAGTTCAGAATCTCTATAGACAGATTTGAAAGGTAATCTAGTATGTTTGGCTTGAACACATATCTCACATTTGTGTTAATCATCTATAGAAGTCTTAGGGATAAGATCTAAGTTCATCATCCTTTTGATAGATCCTAAGTTCACATGACCTAGTCTACCATGCCAAACATTTGATGATTCAACATTTGCAACAAAAGAAGGATTTGAACTTTTATTCATAGTACTTAAAACGAAAAGTCCATCTTTCACAAATCCTTTCCCCACAAACAAATCATTCTTAGAAAAAACTACTTTATTTGCCTCCATAACAATTTTGTATCCTGAGGCTACAAGGAGGGATCCACTAACAAGATTTCTTCTGACAGACAGCACATGAAGTACATCATGGAGAGGTAGAATTTTTTCTGATGTCATCTTCAGATCTATTCTTCCTCTTCCCACAATTTGTGCCGTTGAGCCATCTCCTAGGGTCACGCCTCCTCCACATAATTCCTGATAGGTTGAAAAACAGGAGCGATCAAATGAAACGTGAACATTAGCTCCAGAATCCAACCACCAATCATCAGAATGGAAAGACAGGTTTACTACAGGTTGATAGCTTACAGACCTGAAGGAGCTGGAAGATCCATTCAGAATCATGTTAGCCTCTGGCTTGCCTTTACCCTTGAAGGAGTTCTGGATAGATTTTTTCTTCCTTTGGAAGCAGTTGATGGCTGTATGGTTGGTTCTACCACACACAAAACAAAATCTCCTTGATCCTGAGTCTGACCAAAGTTTCTAGGTTTTTGGGGTTGAGGGTTTTGGTGGTGATGGTTTTTGTGAGGAGGTTGAAAACTCTGCTTCTTTTTGAAGGAGATTTTCTTGGATTTGAGGTGGTTGTTAGACTTAGGTTTTTCATGGCTTTCTACAAGGTTTACCTTAGCTGTGGCATTTGACCTAGCTTTAGTTTTGGACCTATATTTTTCTTCTGTTCTAATTCTCTGTAGAGCTTGGGAGTATGAAATAGATCCTTGTAGATGTAGAAGATCTTTTGCCACTTTAGACCAGGAAGGGGAAAGTTTATCTATCAAGCATCCTATTTTGTGCTCAGTAGAAAAGACAGTTCCCTTGGCTTCAATCTGTCTAAGGTGTTCTTGGAACTCATGGATTTGGTCATTGATAGGTTTGTTATCTACCATGACATATTGGTTGAATGTGGTAGAATTGAATCTATCAATTCCAGCATCATCACAACCATACTCATCTTCCAAAGCATCCCAGAGTTCTTAAGCGCTTTTATACTAAAAAAATATGTCGTAGAGTGATTCCGACATAGCGCTTAAGATTCTGTGGAAGCAGTGGTAGTCAATTTCCTTAGGGGTCTTAGGCTTGGTAGAAGAGGAGGACTTGGAAACCCCTACGTCAGACTCAGTCTCATCAGAATCATTTGAGATGGGTGTGGACCCATCAATGGCAGAAATCAGACCTAAAGTGGTAAGCCAAAATTTTATCTGGCTTTGCCACCTCTTGAAGTAGGTGCCATTGAATTTTGCAGGCTTTGCAGAAAAAGTCTCTTCCTTGGAAGTCATGTTTTCTAAAGTCTGTAAAAGTTTAAATTTACTCAATAACTGGCTTTAAGCTAAAATTGACAATTAAGAAGATTTTAGTAATAGACCTTTAAAATTTTAGTTTTTCAAGTTTCGATAAGATTGGGTTAGCTGTAGGGGCCGGATCCCAGCAAGCGGAGGTTCACTAGGAACTCTTAAGTACCGGTCGCTTAGACGAATTTTCGCCTTGTTGACAGAAGGGCCCTTTCGGCTTGTTCCCAAACAAATCTTTAACTTTAGAACTTTAAAATTAAAGGAATTTTACCAAATCAGTTAATTGTTTTGATTTAGCGTAAATTAAAATATCGAGTAAAAGAAAACTAGTATTGACAAAAATAATACTAACACAATTATATTTGTCTAAGATGTCAATTTAACAAATAATGACAATTAACGAATATTAATAAATATGTGAGATATAATTGATATGTCAAATAATGATAATGAACAATTATTAATTATGTAGCAAATAATATTAAATGAGAGACAAATATTAATAGAATATTCAATGTAAATATTAATAGAATATTCAATGTAAATATTAATAGAATATTCAATGAGAAACAAATATTGAAGCTTTTAAAGCCTTTTTAAAAACAATATTAATGATATGTTTTCAGCAATATTGATGTAAATGATCAACAGAAGCCAACAAAGAAAATGTTAAGCCAATGGTGTAAACGTTGCCAGCAATATTGGTGTAAAAGTTCAACAGAAGCTAATAGCAAACAAAGAAATTATTGCTAACAGCAAGCTAATAGCTAACAAAGAAATTATTGCTAACAGCAAGCTAATAGCTAACAAAGAAATATTTGCTAACAGCAAGCTAATATGAAGGATAAGTATAGACAAAATTTGTTTGTATGGACAAATTTTTTTATAAACAAAACTAAAACAAGAGGTTTTGTATACTAAGCAGTAACAGACAGAATGTTGTATAAATGAAAATTTCGTATAAACAACCAAAAGGTTATGTTCAACAGAAACTTGTCTGAAAGAAAACTTTCTAGTAACAAAATGTAGTAACCAAAAGTTTATAGTAAACAAAACAGAAGTTTATACTAAACAGTAACAAGCAAAGGCTTTTTATACTAAACAGTAACAATTTTTATTTTTTTGTTTTCTTATAAACAGTAAAATACGAAGACAAGTAATTAATTTATAAAATTGAACTAACTCTTAGATTGTTGGAAATTTACTTCAAAACTTCGGATTAAAATCTGCAAGAAAATAAATTAAATTAAAGTTACCGGCCTCCGGGAAAGTCGCGCACGAAGCACTGCCCTAAGAGTTAGTTCGGGTCTATGTGCAGACTGAATCCGAACGCCCCTAGTGGTAAAATCCCCGCTCCACCGGAATCTCGTTGCCGCACACGACGTCGAGAGAATGACCCCGACTTAGCTCCGCCCAGAGCAACAAATGAAGAACAATATTTCAAGAGGGAAGAGAATTTGAGAGAGAGAGAGCTTTCGCAATAATCTTTTTTTTTTCATATCCAAGAGAGAGGAGGAGGAAACCTCATTATATAGGCTATTAGCCAAATGATGGAATAATGAGGATATTAAAATAGTCTTAAATTTTAACGTTACAAAAAATTGTAGCACATGATAAAAATGTGATACATTGGATCTAGACATGATTCAAACATTCAAAAGTTATAGAATTGTAACGGTTGAAAATAAATGATGAGGAAAAAGGTTTTTTGTAATTAGCTACAACATAAAGTACGTACATTTACCGTTGGTTCATATAATCGGAGTCTTGGAAAAAAAAAGTAATTTTTTTCTTTATTTGGATGCCAAAAGAAATGAGGAGGAAAGAAATATAATTTTCAAGAAGAGAAAAAATAGGAAGAATAGTGGTTCCTCCTACCAATCAAAAGATTTATTTTCTTCTTCTAAAAATTTAATTTTTTTTTTTTTTTAAACACCAAAAAAATTAATTAGAATTGTAATTTTTGATAGAATCAAATTTCTCTCCTTTTCGCGAAGCAAACGAGGGCATGTGTGGGGACAGGAAACTCTAGCTTTCACCCACCATAACCAATGAAAGAAAAGACGTAGAGATTTCTCTGGCCTTGCCTTCACTTCTACACAATTCCATACTCCACATATTTGTGACTAGTCTACCTACTTTTTTGCTATGAACCCTTCCATGATGGCTATTCCAACTAGGGACATTGATCGTTCACCATGACCTAAAGTTTTCTGTATCCTAGAAACTAGTGGTTTTATCCATTTATATTTTATCCCATACATTGGCCTCTTTTGATTTGCGGAAAGAAAAGGAAAGGAAAAGAAAAGAAAAATAATTCTTTGTTTTTTTTTCCTTTCTTTTGAGAGATTATAATTTCAATTATTTCTTTTTCGATGTTTGAAAATTTTAAAAAAATTGTGAGGTAAAACAAATATATAGAAAAAAAATGAATCCTTAAATTGGTGGAAGGAATTATTTTTCTTCATATTTTTCTTCCTTTTGATAATTAAATTGTTTTTTTTTTCTTTGGGTTCTGAATAAAGAAAAGGAATCACTTTGGACTAAAAAGACAGCATGTGAAAATTGCCAACAACTTGTGCCAAACTTTGAAAAAATGTGGTCAGCACAGGACTAGGACTAGTTGCTCAAGTCTCAAGGACAACATCATGCATCCTTGGTAAATACCAAAAATCAACAGGGCACCAGTAATATTAAGAGCATCTCCAACCCTTTTGTCTTATTTAGTGTTAAGTGGGGTGGGTCTTAGAGCATCTCCAACCCTATTGTCTTGTTTTATGTTGTGAATCCTATGTGACATGAGGCACAAGACAATGTCTTTTCTATGTGGTAAGATAATATTTACCCAAGACAATGAGATAAAAATGTGTTCTCCAATGCAAAATTTTGAGAAAACAATAAAATTACTTTTTTCAACTTCCAAGACAACTTTTTCACTTCTTCTTCTTTTTATATATATTTTTATTCATAATTGATGATGTGGACATAAAGTCATTGTGATCTGCATTGTCGAGATCTAGACAACCAACTTCACATTCTCTTTACCATGTCATTGTCATGTCAACTTCACAATTTATTTCACATTTGCATTGGAGAAGTACTTTTGAAAAAAATGTTTGTCATAGGTGACTCATATGTGGCATAAGCCACAAGACAATGTCTTGTTTATGTGACAAAATTATGTCTCAAAAGACAATGAGATAGAAAAACTTTTTCCAATGCAAAAGTATTGAGGAGACAATAAAAATTATTTTTTCTAACTTCCAAGGCAACTCTTCCACTTCTTCAACTTTTTTATAAATATTTATATTCATAATTGATGATGTGGATACAAAGTCACTGTGAAGTGCATTGTCTAGATCTAGGCAACAAACTTCACATTCTACTTGCCATATTATTGCCATGTCAACTTCATGTTTTATTCTACATTTGTATTGGAGAAGAATTTTTGGAATGAAAGTTTGTCATTCCTATGTGGCAACCATTTTTTCTAAACTCACAATAGGGTTGGAGATGCTCTAAGGACCAAGAACACGTTTGTTTCGCAAAATTGGAGAGAAAAATGATTCATTTTCTTTATTTGGATGTCAAAGAAAATAAGAAGAAATTTTTTTTTAATTTTCAAGAAAAAAAATAGGAGAAAAAATAATTTCTCCCACCAATCATAAGGGTTCATTTTCTCCTTGAACTTTCCTTCTCATTTTTTTTATTTTTTCAAACACCGAATTTTTTGATTAAAATTACAACTTTTTCAAAAAATATATATATTAAAGAATCAATTCTCTTTCCTTTTCTTTCCGCGAACCAAACAAGGCCCAATTGCAGAGCCATATCAAGATGCATGCCCTTAAAAAATTAAGAAATTAATCATAATATCCATAACACACATGCTAATAAAATGTTCACATCTAAATGCAGTCCATGGTAACTGAACCGTATCTATCATGGGAAGAGATCCTGCCACCTAATTAAGAAAAAACTTTTGCATGTGGCAAGAGACTAGACTAGTTTTCTTCCATTGATCCTTGCAAAGCTATATATATATATATGTCAATCCCCCCAAAACTTTTGAAAAAAAAAATGCTCATAAAATATCATGGTGTACTCTTCTTTAATTTTCGATCATTCTAATTTCAAATAGAAATAAATACACCAACCCCCCTATGTTTCATGAGTATTACAGAGACTACCCCTATTTGAAACTAATTACACTCACCATCCCTCTCCTTTAGAAATTTTATAAAACATAGGGGTAGTTAGTGTTATATTTTTATAGAAAATAGAAACTATAGGGGTGGTCCGCGTAATTAGTTTCAAAGTAGGGGTAGTTTCTGTAATAAGTGTAAAACATAGGAATAGTTAACGTAATTTGCCCTTTCAAATATATTCACGCATTAAATATGACATTAATTTGTGCATGTATGTAGAAAGGAGTACCGGATAACATTTTAGGAGTGTCAATAGTGTTAATACAGTAACAAATTTAAAATTTGAATATTAAAAAGTTAAAAAAGAATATAGGAAGACATTTTAGGAGTGCCAATAAAGATATCCATATTCCAAGAAAGCAAACTATGCATCCTCTCGCGATGCTCGAGTACGCATTTAACACAAAGCAATCTCCAAACTGGACAGACGCTACAAAAGTTGATCCGAAAGGTCAAGGAGAAGCCATAGATAGAAGACGCTAGGTAATTCCTATTTATTGAAGTTCCTGAGAATGTGGTTGGCAGAGATGACACCGACCGGACTTACAAATTGGCACCATAGAACGTGAGAGGACCGTAACGAAATCAGAGTCATTTTGCAAAAGACGGGACGGTGGCAAATGATCACGTCGCGAATGATTCATCCAACAATCTTAATGGATGTACATATCGAACGCACACCTTATCATTTGTGTCATCCACATCTTTTTTATAACCCTGACCCATCGAGATCCTTCTTTTGCTCGAGTAACCATGGTCCACCCCTTTTATGGCTAAGTTGATGGGAGGGTCAAGAGAATTGTTATTCTTCCCACATATCAGTCTTTGCAACATGCCACCTTTTTCAAGCCGAAAAGGTTTTACATTTTCTTATCTATTTGGTATTACACACTTTTTAAGGCAAAAAGTGACATACACCATGGTCATGATGTTAGTATATAGAATGATGTTAGTATATAGAATGATGACCATTTTCTTATCTATTTGGTATCAATTCAAACCTCTAACTCATCCATATCAATCATTATGGATAATGAGAATATTTTTTTCATTATATTATTGTTATCTTAGATTATTTTGTTCTATCTATATTGTTACTCAATCTCTTATAAATAAGAAGGCCATCAATATAATCGGTGTGGTTGAGGTTTTTAACCCACCTCCATATGTTGATTATAAAATTTATTTTCATCTACCTATTTTCATTTTTTGTTTTTTTCTTTCTTGGTATCAAAGCAGGTTGTGATCATTCGATACAACATTGTTTCCCCCCAAATACATCATATAATCCAAACACTGATGCATCACACAAAATCCAAACAATCTCACACACCAAATTCAAACAAATCCCAAATCCCACTGATACAGAAAATTCATTCCGCACCAGAACCAAATCCAAACAATCACATTGATGCATCACACCAAATTCAAACAACCCACATTCCAAACCCAAACAATCCCACACATGAAATCCAAACAATTCCATTGATGCAAAAAATTCCACATCAAAACAAACAGATGATTTCATTACTTGGCGAAGATCTAATCCTCTTCTTCGTGGGTGGAAATTAGAATACTTTATGAAGAAACTCTCAGATGCAGTCAAGCAATACCAGACAAAATAAAGGACAAAAAAGATGGTAGATGAACTTGATGCTTTCTCTTCAACAAGCCCAAGATGCTTTCGTTCAAACAAGCTCAAGATGGTGGATGAACTGCTCTGGAATCATTACGTGACAAACTATGCATAGCCATCACGCATAGTTTGAGGGAAGATGTTAGAGAATCAACAAATTCAAGATTTAAGCTTATCAATTCAAACCTCCAACTCATCCATATCAATCATTATGGATAATGAGAATAATTTTTCATTATATTATTGTTATCTTAGATTATTTTGTTCTATCTTTATTGTTACTCAATTTCTTATAAATAAGAAGGCCATCAATATAATCGGTGTGGTTGAGGTTTTTTAACCCACCTCCATATGTTGATTATGAGATTTCCATCTACCTATTTTTCTTTTTTCTTTTTTTCTTATAAATAAGAATTATACTTCCAATGAAGTTAAATCAGGTTCCTTCTACTCCTAGATAACAATCGTGATATCCCGTACCGACAAAAAAGCTCATTGGTTCATCTCGCAACAAATCTCACACTAGGAGAAGGAGAAAAAGAGGAAAGGATAATAACTTGGAGCTGAGGTTATTCTCGAGGTGGAAGCAAGCTTCTAAGGCTCTCCAAACGAGTGCAACCTCATTTATATAGTCAAGTATAATAAATTCTAGTTTGATCCTTATGGGTGCACTTACCATAACATATTTGGCCCCATGTGGGCCAACCACCTTTGTGAACTAGATTCGGTTTGGACTGGACCAGACTAGTCAAGTTCAGATGAGATGACAACATAATCTCACTCGCACATAGTGGGTGAACTCAACCTTCTCTCCTATCTTGTCATATATGTCACGCTTCCACTTTTGTATACATGAGTACGTCCAGCTTAATTAAGTTGCAGTATCGATAGTAGTACGCATTCTATACCTCAAGCCATATCCAAATTCCATATACAACATCAATATTGACTGTATCTTACATCATACATCTACTATTTCTAGTTCATTCACAACAAAAATTATAGTCTATGACATGATAAAGAAAATAAAAAAGAGACAAGATCAATATAATAAGATAAGATCTGAAAGGTAAATCATCAATCCAATTAATATGTCCAAAAGAAATAAATAAACTCCTCAGAAACAAACAGCTAAAAATATAAATTACTAAAAGGAACTAAGCTATCATCAAATCAACTCATCGATCTCATCTGACACTAAGGTTGATCTCCATAAACGTCCATGTCTCCTCATAGAAACCATAGTTGGTAGGGTAGAGGTCTTCGTCTATAATTGTTATTGTTAGTTTATCCAATCATGATTGGAACAAGTACATAAACCAAGAAAATTTGTATCGATAGGCTATATATGCATGTACAATATAAGCATGAACAATACAACTAGTATTCACTAATCAATCTAAAGGAATATCATTAAGTAGAAGTTTGTATATGTCATGAACTATGAATAAGATATGAACTAAATAAAACATAAAAACATAAATAAGGATCTATAACAAGAACAATAAAAGCAATCTAGCTATGTGCCACTCTATGTTTTAGGAAATATTACTCAAGTTATAGACGGGAAAGGGGATAGAATAAGGCAAATGTGAGTACATACTAATGAGCAATACTGAAGATACGCCAAAAGAGGAAATCGATCTCACATAAGTGTGAGATCTACGAAGCTAATTTGTCTACACATCTCGTAATATTTTTTCTATTTCCAATCACTCATAATACACTATCACGATACAGTAACAATACCAATAAGAAGACAATGTTGTCATATACAATAGTCCCACTCACGTGTATAATCAAACAAGAATATAGACTCTAGTAATGATGCTGAAATAGATATAACAGTTCAAACTAACACATATTATGCAACATGTATAAGAAAACCGTAATTAAATAAGTTAGGTAAGAGTACTTATCTTAACCTCCAAACGACCTGAACTTAGTTGCTGACTTGTTAGGCCCAAGTAATTTCTCTACTACCCCCAGTCAAACACATGGCAATCACACACAAGATATTAAATTAGTTACTTATATAAAGATCTAAGTTCTTTTCTTATGGTTTAAATCCTTCAGCAAAAATACCAATATAAAAAATAGGACTATAATTTAATGTCTCCAACATCTAGCTAGTTTAATGTGTTATATGTTTGTATTTCGACGATACTGATGCGTAACTATCCTCGAAATCACAGTTCGAGTTTGTCATGCCCCGATTCGGTAGAATCGATAGTCATCCCCCGGACATGATATCGTGCGAACCTAAGTTGCAATCGCATAAGGCATAGTCATAAGATTATCCGAAATACAACATCAAGTAGAGTACGTAGAGAAATTGAACAAACACATTTGAAAACGGAAGGAACTTTTCTTTCATTGATAATAAAACATCATTTACATGACTCCGTTACAATCATTACCGCACAGGCTTACAATATGACTCGATTACAAAATGAACGCTGATGAGATAATCATTCCATATATTACATCCCCATTTAAAAGCAAAACATTTCATTCGACCCGGTATCGTGGGGAGTCGAGACATCTCTTCTTTTGGACTGAATTTGGAGTCTTCAAAGGATTCTAAATAAGCCTTCAATACACGGACGGGGCTTCAAATGTACTTGCGGTGCCTTGAGCTTTAAGTGGCACACCCTTCTTGGTTCGGAGGTACCTATGGAGAGTGAGGATCAGTACATTACACTTTGTACTGATGCGTGACAAATTAAGTTCCATGCTCTCATTTGGTTGAAGAGTTTATATAACTTACTTTGTGATCTTTCTAACCATCATAATATATTTGCAGACAAGCATATGACAGGCATAATATAAATTATGCTATAATTTACCCACGATAGAGCATGTCGTGCAATGTGAGACTTACCATATTCTTTTCTGTCAATTGTTATCGCTAGCATAGCGTGTGCAAAGTTATGTGTGACTAGTCACTAATACCACAAGCCATCATGGACTTATAGCTTTGTTCGCGGCCCTTTCAACGCAAGTAGTGAGCCCCGCTGAAAGTTTCTGCCTAGCCCTTACTATTATCCAGCACAGCTATACCGTGTTTCCTCCTAGGCCGAACCGGTCTCGTAGCCCCGGGGTGCCGTTCGAGAAAACTTTTATCTTATGTACAAGTTGTACATGACCGTGCTAGACTAATTTAGTTTACTCAAGCAGGGTCTACATTTTGATACTTAACCATTTTCATCGTGTCCCGCCTTATTGTGGCATCATTTAATCAATGAGTCTATCTTTTGTTTAATGCGATTCTATATCATGAATCGCATAGCAAGCTTAAAGCAGTTTTATAGAACAAGCAGATGTGTCTGTGCTTTTATATCTAACATTTTACCTGCAACGATGCTATTGATGGATTTAAGAAGTAATGGGGTCAAGGGAGAAGAAGGGTCAGTCATTCATCTTAATTTTGCTTGAGGCAAGAGACTGGTTGGGTGTGCTAGATGATACCTACGCGATCACCTGAAATCGCATAAGTAACTGATTAGAACATTGTGCCATTTAAGAAGTTCGATATGAATGCGAAGTTCAAAAATACAAGCCATGAAAACCATCGAAAACATTCACGAAAATGTATTCACGAAAGTCAAAGCCAAAGAGCAAGGGCAGCATGAAAAGCATAGCAACGGGAGGTCTCTCCCGACTCGGCCGCAGAGTCTATCTCGAGGTGCAACCCGCTGAATATGGGACTTGATTCCGAAGAAGCCTTTCCATAACGAAAAAATAATCTTAATTCAATCGTTCCCGTTCGACCGATTCACTCGATCCCGATCTATCGGTTCTGACTAAAACGGTAGCGATAATGTTCTTTTCTTGTGTACCATATGGACGAAAATGGGGTACAATGTATGGATGGTGCACTACACCATAACCAACTAAGAAAAAGTTTCGTCCGCGAAACTTAAGGATATAACCTACCTCTAAGAAAACAATGAAATAAATTTCTCTTTCATCTCTGATTCGAGTTCCTATGTTGATTCTTCGATCGTATGATTTCTCTAGAATACACGGACAGAAGGATCAAGCAATTTCAAAGCAATTTATCCTTTCGCTCCAAGATCTATACGGGTTCTTCTACATATGATAAGTCTGCCTTCAAATCTAGTTATCCCAAATCTACCAACTACATGGCTCAGATCGTGCATATACTTTCGTAGTTGCGAGACATGAAAAATATTGTACATATCTAAAAATACAGGCGGCAATACGATTTGATAAGCTACTGAGATGACTCGCTTCAATATCTCGAAGGGACCAACAAATCTTGGACTCAACTTTTCCTTTGCTCTAAATCTGGTGACTCCTCGCATGGGTGTCACCTTCAAAAACACATGGTCGCCTTCCAGGAACTCAGGGGGTCTTCGGTAGGTGTCGGCATAGCTCTTCTGTCGACTGTGCAATCTTCAGTCTTTTTCGAATGAGCCTGACCTTCTCCACGATCTGTTCCACCAGCTTTGGGCCAAGAATCTATCATTCTCGGACTTTATCCCAGCAAATGGGTGATCTGTACTTCCGGTCGTACAAGGCTTCGTACGGTGCCATTTGAATTCTGAACTGATAGATATTGTTATATGTAAATTCGGCCAACGGTAGATGAAAGTCCCAACTTGACTTCAAGTCGATTGCACATAGGCGTAACATGTCTTCGATAATCTAATTCACCCGTTCTGTTTGGCCATTGATCTGCGGATGATAAGTTGAGCTAAACTTCAACTTGGTCCCCATTGCTGACTGAAGACTAAACCAGAATCGTGAAACGAACCACCCATCCCGATCTGAGACGACGGATACCGGTATCCCGTACAGCCGAACTATTTTATCAAGATAGATCTTAGCAAGGCGATCAACGTTCCAAGTGACTTTAATGGTAATGAAGTACGCTGACTTGGTTAATCGATTGACAATGACCCAGACAGCATCGATCCCCCGTGGCATCTTTGGTAGCCCAACAATAAAGTCTATACGATATGATCCCATTTTCATTATAGAATAGCCAGGTTCTGCATCTTTCTGCTCGGTCTCTAATGCTCAACTTTCACCTGCTGAAAGGCCATGCATTACAACATGAAGAGCGCCACATCTTTTTTCATTCTGTGCCACCAGAAGGTCGTACAGAGGTCATTGTACATCTTAGTGATGCCTTGATGTAAGGTAAATTTTGTATAGTATGTAACACCCAGTTTTCCAAATGAGGGTAATTTTAAAATTTTGTAATTTTAATCTTTTAATAATGATATTTTAAATCATGATATAATTTTTGGTAATTTTTAAATCATTTAAAAACTATTTTAAATCTTGACTTATGATTTTGGTGTTTTGATAGTGTAACACTAGAGACAGCCTAACCTAGAGCCTAGCCATGTGATTAGGATATTTCATTTATCATTTCCAGTTCGAGGGTATTTTTATCATTTTGAATTTAATTAAATTTAATATATATTATTTGGAATTTAATGTATTATTAAGAATGGTGTGATTTTAATATTATTTAATTGATTGCCATATTTTGTGATTAGCCTAACTTAGTTTGGGCCTAACCTAGATTAGTCACAGCTAGTCTTAGCTAACCATGGTTAGTGATAGTTAGTATTAATTAGATTTATTAGAATTAATGTGATTTTTAGTAATTTTTAGTATAATTGATTTTGGCCCTATAGTTGACTTTGACTAGTGTTGACTAGGAGACTAACCTAGAGATTAACCTAGGTTAAGACCACTTGGTTAGGTTAAGTAACCTTGGTTTGACCTAAGTTAGTGAGGTTTAACTCATTGAAACTTGTTTGGAGAGATTAGGAATTTATTAGGCTAGAATGGCTTATGATTTCATAAGTCATGACTAATGACGTGAGACTTAAAGCCCATAGGCCCACACCATGTAGCTAACCCTAATCCTAATCAGCCCATGGCTGGACATAATAGGTCCCCCCTATCCTATTTAATACCCCTCAAAGTTAGGGCTAGCCTCCATTAGGATTTTTGCCAAGTTTTAGAAAGAGGTGAGTCTCCATCTTCCCTAATCCCTAGAAAATCTATTTTAAGCCCTAAGATTCGTGTCCATTTCGTATCCTTTTTGGACACGTATCAGTGACACATACCAAGTGTTTGATGAAATGCCCCAAAGGTCATTTCGTATGTTTTTAGGAAAGTGTTTGAATAGAAAATTAGGGTTTGATGTCGCTTACACATTTCTGGTGTTTTTGTGTAGTCTTAGTGTCATGTCGAGTCCATACGGACACGCGAACACGTGGTCGCGCACGTGCGTGCACGGGCACTGTGCATGCCCTGCACTTCGTAGGACACAGCGCCCTGGATACGGCTCCCCGCACGTGAGATTTGAAATATGGCTCGGGGCCGACACTGACACGGGGCTTCCCAAGTTTCAGAGCCCCACGTGTCGTGTCGGACACGCACGAACGCGTACACCATTTTTTATACTGATTCAGTCGGCTGCCATTTCGACCACTGACACGCGTGTCTTGTGTCTCATACACGTATTGTGGACACGTGGCAGGGTGTCTTAGCTCTAGCCCTAGTCTTGGTCGACACGTGGACACAATCACGTGGGTTGTGTCGTGTCGCGTCGTGCACACAGACACTGTGAACACGTGCACGAGGAGTGGCCTATTTTTGCACTGTTTGGTGTTTTATTTTGGTTGGACACGTTTGTGTCCACTTGGGTGGACACAAACTCGTGTGGGACACGTATACAATATGTTTAAACATTACCAACCACTGATTTAGTATTTTAATTTGATTTTGATAGTTAATTCTCGAATTCCCTATAAGTTCTGATACCTACATTAACAGCCCTATTTTTCTGTTTTACCCAGATTTCGATATTGAGTTTCAGCATCGATTTTTACCCATTAAATACTGTTATTTGCATGATATTAAACCTCTAACTTGTTCACCTATGTGATTTCTAATGGTATGTCGAATTGGGGACTGTTTGGATGTAGTTTGGGCTCAAATTCTGAGATTGAAACAAGGGACTGAAAAATGGGTTCTCTTTGAACTGAAATATGTGTTTTATTAATATATAATCTGGAAATGAATGTGTGGACTGAACTGGAATTGATTCCATTATTTTAACTGAATTCTTGTGAACTAAATAGAGGGTTTTCAATGTATAAAACTGAGAATGAAGTACTAGGCTTAAAACTTGATATTGTTAACTATTTTAACTGATATTTTGAACTGATTTTTGGGTTTATTTGTGAACTGTGGTTTGATTCCAGTATAGTAAACCTGAGATTGGTTGTCTGGGCTGTTTTCACTGTTAGCCAATACTGTCCCACTGTTTCATGTAGCCACCCACACTCACATGCCATAGCTAACTATACACACACACTCTAAAGCCTAACATACTCTATCACACACCCTCACTTCACTCATAACACACACCACCTAAAATACTGAAAACCTGAGATTGTTACTGTGATAGTTCATTCCTTCTCCAATAATTACCTACTTCCTAACATTCATGGATATTGTAAACTGGATTGATATTTAACTGAGGTGGGTGTATTTTCAAAACTGAGTTTTAGTTTGTAATGATAACTGAAATGGTATTGGGATAATGTAGAAAACTGAGATTTCCTTTCAAAACTGAAACTGTCATTTGCCAATCCTGTGAACACCCTGTTTTGTGACTCAAATTAAATCTGAGATGCACAAATCCATATTCACACATTGTTCTACACTATGTATATATAAACCTATATGCTTAACCCATGTTATGAACCCCCATGACACACACAAAACTGTGAAAACCTGAGAGTTCCTTTTCATGTACACTGTTACATAGGGCTAAGCTGTTGACACATTCCTATCTAAAGTCTGAGAGCCACATTGGTTCATGATCACACACAAAACCTGAAGATCACTCAACCACACATACTAAACCCTCTATAAGCCTATGTACACTTTAAACACATTTTATTACACCTTGCCATGACACTATACACAATTCCCCTCTTATTTCACTATATATTAAGTTCATGATTATATATATATATATATATAGAGTATACACATGCATGCATATAACTAGTTAATTTACTTGTTTCAATGCATGCATAGATATATGTTTTGTGTTAGCATGCTTGTTATGTAATTAACCTATAGATAGTATAGCCTATGCCTTCCATTTCACAACCATGTTCACACACATAGGCACTTGCATGCTAATTTCTCTCTCTATTTACACAATGTATGTGTAATGTTGTATATATATGTAAGTCTAAGCGTTAGTCCGATAGCGTTCGTATCGACGCACTAAGTCGTATCGACGCACTAAGTCGTATCGACGCACTAAGTCGTATCGACGCACTAAGTCGTTCGCTCGCGTCGTATCGACGCACTAAGTCGTTCGCACTATTTCCTTAAAATCCAAATCAATCTTCCATGTACGCCTAAGCGTTAGTCCGATAGCGTTCCTATCGATAGACACTCTAAGTGTATCTCCGTCCTGACCGAACGATACTTGATATCGCTCGCGACTCGTTTGCACCAAAAGGTCGAGGTGCGCGACGCGAAACACAACTTAGCCAAAAGGCCGTGTGCATAGCCATCCTGTGCGAACAATATTCCGAGTTTGCACGCTCAATTTCTAAGGTCGACGTTGGACTAATTAGGCACGCACGCGACTTGCTAAGGTCAACGTAGGACTATTCGGGCACACGTGCAACTTTTGCTAACATTAGCGCACATATCTTCTATCGAGTCAAGTTTGCAACGTTCGGCACAAAGGCCCTATCGACGCATTTGGCAACGGCCTACCGATGCGTTAGATTGAACGCTTGTACGAGCTTTCGAAAATATTTAGACTTATTGTATGGACATGCCGAGGGACATTTGAGAGAGAGCGCACCAACGATATCAACTTGCGGAAGCAACAGAGTTTTGCGGAAACATCGAAGTTAAAGAATTCAATCGACGGTCCAAGGACGTAAAGCCGTGCTCTGATACCACTATGTCACGCCCCGCTCCCGTAGGAGCGATCGTCCTCGCTAAGGCGTGATGCCGCACGAGCCTAGATTGCGCTCGTGCAAGGCGGGTTCCATAACGGCCGATTTCAGCGGCTACGACGGGGTCGTCGCACAGAAGTCCCGTGCAGAGACATTGAATATATTGCAGCGGAATTTAAAGAACACATGAACACAAGTATTTCAAAGAAAGCTCTTTTATTGATATTGAATTGAAGGATTACATTGTGGGCGCAAGGCCAATTACAAGTCTCTCAAGTCTCACTTTTCTCTCATTTTACAAGTCACTCTGCTCTCTCTCATCTCTCGATACAATACTTGATTCCAGCGGAAGCTTCGGAAGGCGATGTCCATACATTACGTCCTGTATAAGTCTTCAGATCACGCGACCGCACGCTTCGACCCGCCAAGGAACTCCGTGCCTCGACGCATCCAAGCGAGCTCCGCGCCACGAGCTTCTACCTGTGCCTGCACATGAAACACTGTGTGGGTGTCAGTACCACTGTACTGGTGGAGTGAGCTTCTCGCCCACCCATACAAAACCTACACGTTTCATTTACTTTGTGTAACATAAACCCTCTTTCGATTGTCTTTCTATTCTTGCCTTAGGATCAGTTTAGGACCAGCGCCTTAGCGCAACTTGTGTATCAGAACCATCCCGTGCTTGTAATGTCAACGTTAACTCATTCTTTGCCTCTAGACCTCCTCTTGTGCCAACAACGTTAACCTATCAAGTCGTGTTTGCCTTACGGCCATAATCAGAGACGCAACTACACGAAGGACTCATTTCCTTGCCTCTAGACCTTTCTCGTGCTTGCATTGTTGACGTACCGACTTATACTTATCTTTCTAGCTAAACTTTGGGACGTAACGACTCGGTCGTGCCATACTCGATTCGTGCTTCAATATTACCGAGGCAGTGCCTCCTCGCTTAGTCTCGCCTACACTTGTGTTGTGACAACGCGGCCGTGCCTCATATTTCGAGGCTGTGCCCAATAACTCAACGTAACTTCACCCAACTAGCCCTACGGCCCTTTTTGACTTAACTCGCAACTTAAAAGTCGACGCCACATCTCGTGCTGAAGCACGTCGCCTTTGCTGTAGCTAAATCTTAGGCTCCGACATTGTGTCTTTTTAACTCATACATATTCAACTCAATCCAAAGGCACGCACACGGATTGTCGCCCGTGCCGACACAAAACTTACCATATTAGTTGAAAACAACAATTATTATTAAGTGTTTGTTATGGGATTGGCCTAACCAGCCGCCTTGGACGTAGCCTGGTACTCGAGATCCTTGCACCGCAGGTTGCGATCCCCGATGCAAGTCCCCGACATACCGATCGCCTAACCAGCGTTGCCTATTACCCAGCTCGGCTATAACTTGTTTCTTCCTAGGCCGAGACGGTCCCGTGGCCGCGGGTCTCCGCTCGAAGAAACCACCCCTTGTCGACAAGTGTCCAAGTTCATAAGGGTTACATGGAGTATTTTAGGATACAGTTTGGGCTTGTTATGTGATCAATTCATTTACTTGGTTGTTTTAACTCTTTTCCTTTTTTCATACTTCCTTTGCAGAGCCCCTAACCAGGGTTGCCTCGGCGACTAACCATCGCTTAGACTTAACGTTCTTTGAACTCAGGGAACGGCTACTGCATAGCCTTCCAACTTAACTTGAACATAACATATTTTCTTGAGTGTCGACCGACCGTGGATAACTTTCCACTGAACCAACCGTGGCTCGTGCCTCTAAACCGACTCGTGTTCTATGCAACGCTGTCGCCCAAGTCATACTTCATATGACGGGCCTTGGAATCGTGGGACTATTTAACTTGACAACCGCAGAATGAGCGGGACAGCACGTAGAATAACTTAGGTCGATCGGCATAACTTTGCCAAACTCACTCAAGCCTACGACTTAACCCAAGGGACGAGCAAAGGCTACGCCAAGCCTTGCGGGACAGGACCGAGCATGCTTTAGCAAGCATTTGTGCGGGCGACGCCTATGACTTAGGCTAACTCTCAGCTTTCGCACCGAAGACCAACTTTCCTTCTCCCAAGCCACGGGACAAAGGACCGAGTGTCATTTTTAAAGCACGCCGTGCACCAACTCTAAGCCGACCGTGGGACGTTTTCCATGTTCTAACTCGATTCAAACCATCGGGATTATTCCCTTAGCTATGTGGATGCGTAGCTTTTATTATCAAGCCTAACTTGTGCAAGTTGAAAACACGATTTATTATGTGAAGGCAAAGATGAGGAGAGTTCACCGAAACTACCCCACCTGAGCGATGTCTCCGAGCAAGCCGTTGCAAGGCTAAGACCGAACGTCGTCGGCGTTTCGATTCCTCCGATTGACTTTGCGGGACGGGGCACTACAACATACACCACTCAGAACAAGTCTCATCCTCGAGACTTTCCTGAGGGCAAGTCATCCTACCATTTCTATGGCCAAGACTTAATCGTACACATTTCGCCTACGCGTTCCTTCGATTCCGAGCCACGCTCGCACTATTATCAATCTTTACTTCAACACGATTTCAAGATCTCGACATACTCCCACATTTCAAGCCTTGCTTGAACTCGCCGCATCACTTGGCTGGATCGTGCACGCATTCTAAGCGTCCCTAAAATACATGCATTCAGCCAAGCCGCATGATAGAAAATTTGTCATTCTCACTCGAGTCGCATCGTGCACATACCCAGGCATCCCTGAAATATATGCATGTCAGCCGAGCCTCGTGAGCAGGGTTTCCTATATTCGTGATCCATGCCATCCATCCATGCCAATCCTCAGATCAATCATTCCGATTGCTAACACTTGAAACAGGGCGTCTCGCCTAACCGCTAGGCTAATCTTTACGAGGCTAAGTCAATGTCAGGATTGGAATCATAGTTCCCCAACAATAATGCCAACACTGACCCCAATCCTAGGGTCAAACCAAAGTCGGTAGTACGGGATTTTCTACCCAAGCTCGCGTCACTCAGATTTCTAAACATCAAGCACGATCACCTATTCGCCTCAGCGTATTCGTTGCGCGTATTCGAATCCATTCAAATCACCAATTCTAACCAATCATGTATTCGATCACGAGGTCATCTAGCTCGTCAATACGTTGTGCCCCAATCTCACGCGAGTCCGATTATCTACGGTGGTTCATGAATCACCATGCAACGCACCCGCAGAATAATCATTCTCATCGGGGCGTAACTCTTGTTTGAGGTTAGACTAACTCATTTTCGATACGCGGATTGGACCTACACAATCCTCAAGTTCGATTCTTCAAGCACACAAATCCATTCTCGAGTCACCTTCGCGTCAAACCACAAATCGAAGCACAAATTGTCGCACCGTGCAAGTTCGACCACTCCCGCTGTATGAATCACCATACCAGCGCTCACGCAGAGTGATCGCCCTAATCGGCATGACGCATGTACGAGGCTGGAGTAGCACTCGCATAAGACAAGAACATCAACGTTGTGGTTGTCGACGAAGCAAATCCAAATATTCCAGTTTTCATCCAAGCCAAGTTCGATAGTTCGATCGTCATTCGTTCAACTTAGAAAATCCTCGAGCCAGTCTATCTTTTCCTCGACACATTTTTAACATCCCAAGTATAGCATCCAACGGAACAATGACATTTGCACGACCGTCATTCGCCGAGTCAGAGTGCCCCCGAGTTATCGTATATCGATCTTTGATACGCCTCAATACCATCGACGATATGCGTAACTTGACGATCTTCCTTTGCAACAAATTTTGAGTCGTGCGACTGATGCTATTGTCCGAACTGGATATACCACCATTCCTCGATATTCAAGATCAAGTTCGATCGCCATTCCTTAAGCTCGTTTCAAGATCGTCGTTCAAAACTCAAGTCACATTTCAGTTGCATCAATCCAAAATCGTACGCGCGATCCTCTATGTTTCCTCGATCAAGACCATTCATTTTCATTCATCGTTCCGAATCGTTTTCTAACTCGCGTTGCTCATTCACAAGTTGTCCGAACGAGATGCTCGTTTAGGACATTCGAAGTCACGACCAACTAAGCGTGACGCATTCTAAGGCTTTGCACGATCGCATCGCCTCGCCGACATACTCGTAATCCTCAATATTCACTCGAACAATTTCCAAGACAAACCATACACCACTCGGATTCGAGCCACTCGACTAGTCGTCGACACTCATTCTTATTCTTCTCCGAACCTATCACATACACCACTCGAATTCAAGCCATACGATCTAGTCCTCAATCACATTCGCGTCATGCGCTAAGACATCCTTCAGATTCGTTCGACGAATCACTAGCGTAGTCGCTCGCGTCGTATCGACGCACTAAGTCGTTCGCACTATTTCCTTAAAATCCAAATCAATCTTCCATGTACGCCTAAGCGTTAGTCCGATAGCGTTCCTATCGATAGACACTCTAAGTGTATCTCCGTCCTGACCGAACGATACTTGATATCGCTCGCGACTCGTTTGCACCAAAAGGTCGAGGTGCGCGACGCGAAACACAACTTAGCCAAAAGGCCGTGTGCATAGCCATCCTGTGCGAACAATATTCCGAGTTTGCACGCTCAATTTCTAAGGTCGACGTTGGACTAATTAGGCACGCACGCGACTTGCTAAGGTCAACGTAGGACTATTCGGGCACACGTGCAACTTTTGCTAACATTAGCGCACATATCTTCTATCGAGTCAAGTTTGCAACGTTCGGCACAAAGGCCCTATCGACGCATTTGGCAACGGCCTACCGATGCGTTAGATTGAACGCTTGTACGAGCTTTCGAAAATATTTAGACTTATTGTATGGACATGCCGAGGGACATTTGAGAGAGAGCGCACCAACGATATCAACTTGCGGAAGCAACAGAGTTTTGCGGAAACATCGAAGTTAAAGAATTCAATCGACGGTCCAAGAACGTAAAGCCGTGCTCTGATACCACTATGTCACGCCCCGCTCCCGTAGGAGCGATCGTCCTCGCTAAGGCGTGATGCCGCACGAGCCTAGATTGCGCTCGTGCAAGGCGGGTTCCATAACGGCCGATTTCAGCGGCTACGACGGGGTCGTCGCACAGAAGTCCCGTGCAGAGACATTGAATATATTGCAGCGGAATTTAAAGAACACATGAACACAAGTATTTCAAAGAAAGCTCTTTTATTGATATTGAATTCAAGGATTACATTGTGGGCGCAAGGCCAATTACAAGTCTCTCAAGTCTCACTTTTCTCTCATTTTACAAGTCACTCTGCTCTCTCTCATCTCTCGATACAATACTTGATTCCAGCGGAAGCTTCGAAAGGCGATGTCCATACATTACGTCCTGTATAAGTCTTCAGATCACGCGACCGCACGCTTCGACCCGCCAAGGAACTCCGTGCCTCGACGCATCCAAGCGAGCTCCGCGCCACGAGCTTCTACCTGTGCCTGCACATGAAACACTGTGTGGGTGTCAGTACCACTGTACTGGTGGAGTGAGCTTCTCGCCCACCCATACAAAACCTACACGTTTTATTTACTTTGTGTAACATAAACCCTCTTTCGATTGTCTTTCTATTCTTGCCTTAGGATCAGTTTAGGACCAGCGCCTTAGCGCAACTTGTGTATCAGAACCATCCCGTGCTTGTAATGTCAACGTTAAATCATTCTTTGCCTCTAGACCTCCTCTTGTGCCAACAACGTTAACCTATCAAGTCGTGTTTGCCTTACGGCCATAATCAGAGACGCAACTACACGAAGGACTCATTTCCTTGCCTCTAGACCTTTCTCGTGCTTGCATTGTTGACGTACCGACTTATACTTATCTTTCTAGCTAAACTTTGGGACGTAACGACTCGGTCGTGCCATACTCGATTCGTGCTTTAATATTACCGAGGCAGTGCCTCCTCGCTTAGTCTCGCCTACACTTGTGTTGTGACAACGCGGCCGTGCCTCATATTTCGAGGCTGTGCCCAATAACTCAACGTAACTTCACCCAACTAGCCCTACGGCCCTTTTTGACTTAACTTGCAACTTAAAAGTCGACGCCACATCTCGTGCTGAAGCACGTCGCCTTTGCTGTAGCTAAATCTTAGGCTCCGACATTGTGTCTTTTTAACTCATACATATTCAACTCAATCCAAAGGCACGCACACGGATTGCCGCCCGTGCCGACACAAAACTTACCATATTAGTTGAAAACAACAATTATTATTAAGTGTTTGTTATGGGATTGGCCTAACCAGCCGTCTTGGACGTAGCCTGGTACTCGAGATCCTTGCACCGCAGGTTGCGATCCCCGATGCAAGTCCCCGACATACCGATCGCCTAACCAGCGTTGCCTATTACCCAGCTCGGCTACAACTTGTTTCTTCCTAGGCCGAGACGGTCCCGTGGCCGCGGGTCTCCGCTCGAAGAAACCACCCCTTGTCGACAAGTGTCCAAGTTCATAAGGGTTACATGGAGTGTTTTAGGATACAGTTTGGGCTTGTTATGTGATCAATTCATTTACTTGGTTGTTTTAACTCTTTCCCTTTTTTCATACTTCCTTTGCAGAGCCCCTAACCAGGGTTGCCTCGGCGACTAACCATCGCTTAGACTTAACGTTCTTTGAACACAGGGAACGGCTACTGCATAGCCTTCCAACTTAACTTGAACATAACATGTTTTCTTGAGTGTCGACCGACCGTGGATAACTTTCCACTGAACCAACCGTGGCTCGTGCCTCTAAACCGACTCGTGTTCTATGCAACGCTGTCGCCCAAGTCATACTTCATATGACGGGCCTTGGAATCGTGGGACTATTTAACTTGACAACCGCAGAATGAGCGGGACAGCACGTAGAATAACTTAGGTCGATCGGCATAACTTTGCCAAACTCACTCAAGCCTACGACTTAACCCAAGGGACGAGCAAAGGCTACGCCAAGCCTTGCGGGACAGGACCGAGCATGCTTTAGCAAGCATTTGTGCGGGCGACGCCTATGACTTAGGCTAACTCTCAGCTTTCGCACCGAAGACCAACTTTCCTTCTCCCAAGCCACGGGACAAAGGACCGAGTGTCATTTTCAAAGCACGCCGTGCACCAACTCTAAGCCGACCGTGGGACGTTTTCCATGTTCTAACTCGATTCAAACCATCGGGATTATTCCCTTAGCTATGTGGATGCGTAGCTTTTATTATCAAGCCTAACTTGTGCAAGTTGAAAACACGATTTATTATGTGAAGGCAAAGATGAGGAGAGTTCACCGAAACTACCCCACCTGAGCGATGTCTCCGAGCAAGCCGTTGCAAGGCTAAGACCGAACGCCGTCGGCGATTCGATTCCTCCGATTGACTTTGCGGGACGGGGCACTACACTAGATGTGACGTGCCTTTGATGTGTGGTTTGTGTTTGGCTTGTGTAGCCTTGTGATTGGTGTGTGATTGCTAGACTAGACTTGGTTAGGCCTAGTGAGACTTATTAGACTTGTTGGGTTAGATTGACTTAGTTTGACTTTTAGGATTGACTAGAGTTGACCAAGTGTTGACTTTAGTCTAGTTTGACCTAGACAGCATGCAGATGCATTGTAGATTACATTTATCATCCCCTGTATACATCTTGACTTGTGTTGCTCTAACTAGGAGTCAGGTACCTCATCTCGGACAGTACATTTACTTCAAACATTCAGATACGAGGTGAGTACATTCTCTAACCGTTTCATACTTGTCTGAATTTACATTCTTGCTCTAGATTACTGTACTTGATGCTGACACGATCGTTATCACGGATTGGTACTATATAGATCTTCTTCTGAGATGTTATCTCCTTGTATTTACTAAATACATATTGTGATGTGCGTTTCACTTACATATTATATTTATTGAATACCCTTATCATTGTACACTCATTGTGCATATTGTACTCTCATTATCACATTGAGCCATTGTACAAGCCATTGTACAAGCTATTGTACAAGCCATTGTACAAGCCATTGTATAAGGTAACGTAACTGAATTAGATCCTTGTGTATTGATTGGGGAGGGAGAGTATAAATGGTTATGTGATCAATCCTATTGTATAAGAAATTGTATATGTCCATTGTACACCCACGTACAAAGGAGTCCCATTTTATTGGATAACCTAACCCATTTACATAACCATATTGTGCTCTAAATCATATGTTGCTTACAGTTCTTACTTATCATATATAGATATTTCCCATTATCAAATCTCTGCTATTTTCATATACATTCTTCTTTCAGCGTTTCCTGTACCTTACTCTATTGTATGCTTTATATTTCCTAACATGATATGAACTGCGTGAGATGTTTTGTGCTCGCTCCCGTCCTGACTGGACTTGTTGAAAATTTTACAGAGGATGATGAGGAACCCTGCACCCTTACTTGGAGCTTGCCTAGTTGACACTTACGACCTGGACCCCTGGGGAGGTTCAGGCAGCTGCTCAGGATGATACCTTGTATAGTGTAGATAGCTTAGACTGTTCCTTCTTTTCATATTTAGCCGTTGTCTTTATTTTCTGAGTTGTATATTTTAGAGATGATGAGACCTTGTTATTTCATTCTGCTGTACCTCAGTTGAGGATTTCTTATCTATTTCCATCATGCTACATTCTACCTTAGATTGTGATTGAGTTGTACCTCTGTGTTGGCCTCCTTTTGGAGAGTATATTTTATGTTATGCAGTTATAGTTCATGACCTAGAACAGCGTTCTACCGCCGACACTGTGGCGTAGGCTGGGCGCTGTTACGTACTCGTACCCTCACGGTGGGTACGGGTCGTGACATAGTGCGCCTCCGTCAATATCTCCTTTCTAAGTTCTGAGTCGTCCAGAACGCATTGTCAGCCTTTCAATCGTAGCACGCCGGTGTCATCTTTCACAAAGTCGGTCGCCTTTCCTGTTGAAATTAGCTCTCGTATCTTCTTCAAGTACGGATCGTCCTTCTAAGTGGCCTTGATCTTTTTCCGCAAGCTCGGCTCTAACTGTAATTGCGCTGACTGCACATCTCTGAATCGAACTCGAAAGTCGATGCCCATCTCTTCAAGGTCCCGTAGTAGTCTGCTGTTGATGCATAACGAGACAAGATATTTATGACTCAAAGCATCTGCTACAACATTTCCCTTGCCCGACGTATATCCGATCGTCAAATCATAGTTGATTATTTCTAGCCAACGTCGCTGTCGTAAGTTTAGCTCTTTCTGAGTGAAGAGATACTTGAGGCTCTTGTGATCGGTATAGATCACGCACACTACGCCATAAAGATAGTGACGCCACAATTTCAACGCGAACACAATTGTCTCTAACTCCAAGTCGTGTGTAGGATAGTTCTTCTCGTGGAACTTCAATTGTCTGGAGGCAAAGAAGATCACCTTGTCTCGCTGTATGAGTACACATCCTAAGCCCTGGCCTGAAGCATCACTGAATATTTGAAAACACTCTACCCCATCCGGAAGTGTAAGTAAAGGGGCCAAAATTAGCCACTGCTTCAGCTATTGAAAGGAAGTTTCACAGTCGTCCGACCACTCATACACGACTCTCTTTTGAGTGAGGCGAGTCAATAGCGACGCAATCTTCACAAAATCTTTCATGAATGTCTGTAGTATCCTGCCAAACCAAGAAAACTTTGAATCTTACTAGCCGACGTAGGCCTTCTCCAATCCGTAATGGCTTCAACTTTATTTGGGTCGACTGCAATACCTTCGGATAAAATGATGTTTCCAAGAAATGATACACTGCTCAGCAACAATTTGCATTTGCTCCTCTTCGCAAACAACTGATTATCTCGGAGGGTCTAGAGTACGGTCCGCAGATGTTCTGCGTGTTGCGCTCGATCCTTCGAGTAGACGAGGATGCCATCTATGAAAACTACTATGAATTTGTCGAGGAATGAATGAAACACCTAATTCATTAGATCCATGAAGGCAATAGGGCCATTTGTCAGGCCAAATGGCTTTACTGTCACGACCATCACCCAATGTAGGGGTACGAGAAGTGGGTACGTCCAGCCTACGCCGTAATGTCATCGGTAGAACGCTGTCCTAGGTCACATACATCTAACATGATAAGGTACTTGTACAGTAAATACTCTCCAATCGGAGGACAATACAGAAATGTACAGCTCAATCACAACTAAGGTAGAAGTACGATAAGATAGATAAAAAATGATATGAAGATCACCAAATGAAATACAACAGGAGAAGAAGTCAAAGTGTCTAAGATACATCTCCATAAAACATCCAGAATAACAACAAGATCCCAAATATATACATAATGTACCCAAATGAGACAAGACAATAAAATAAAATAACTAGTCTAGCTAACTAGCCTAGACTACTGGGGTAATATCCTCTGCAAGGACTGGGTCCTCCTGGGAGTCCAGCTCGCATGTGTCATCTAGGCCTTTTCCATAGTAGGTCGGACAAAACTCCTTATCTAGGACCTTTGTAATATTTTTAACAGGTCTAGTCAGGACATGAACGAGCACAAAATCTTAATAGTTCATATCAAGACAGGAATATAAAGTATACAATAGAGTAAAATACATAAAACACTGAAAGAAAGTACATGTAGTAAAAGAGCGGGAACTGTAATGTAAATAGCTACTATAAGTAGAGAACTACTAGTGACTAGTGATGTAGAGTATAAGATAGACATGTGAACGGCTTGAATTTGTACATGATTACACTAAAGAGTTTGCACATGATTACAATACTTTGGACTTGTTCACATGACTTCTTCTACTCTCCCGTACCCCAATCAATACACAAGGATCTAGACAAGTTATGTTATTATACAATATTTTACATGGGGGCCCATAAATGGGTACACATGAAGTTATACATGAGGGCTCTGTGAATATGAGAGTACATGAATCACAAGAGTATACATAAATAGTGAAAGCACAAGAATACATGATGAAAGTGAAACACACATGACATGATGTACCCAATGTTCCTGAGGGGGAAAACATCTCAATGTAAAGATCCATATAGTACCAATCTGTGTTAACAACATGACAGCATCTAGTAAAGTAATCTAGAGCAAGAATATAAAACCTAACAAGTATGAAATGATCAGAGAATGTACTCGTCTGTTATCATGTATGTCTGATAAGAATAGATGTCCAAATTGGAGTAACTGAGTCCTATTTAGAGCAACATAGGTCACAGTGTATCCACAATGGTAAAAAATAAAGTTAACAATGCTTTCTATATGATTTCTAGGTCTTTCTAGGCTAAGGTCAACACTTGGTGTCATGACCCGCACCCAGTGAAAGGGCACGAGAAGTGAATACGCCCAGCCTATGCCGCAGTGTCGACGGTAGAATACTGTCCTGAGTCACCATATCTAGCACAGTCTAGAATAAACTCTGAATGGAGAGTAAAATAATAAGTAACTCAATCACAATACTAAGATGGAATAGAAGAAAGAATCACAAGAGAGTCACAACATAAATAGAAGTCTAGGTGTAAACCACTAGAATAAATCTCAAGTACAACTCATAAAGTCTCAAATAGAAAGACAATAAACACTAAGTCACAACTAGACTATAGGCAAGTCCTCAGCGACTGTGGGATCTCCTGAGGGTCCACGTCACCAGTGTCATCTAAGCCAATGCCATAATAAGTAGGGCAGAACTCTTCTTCATCACCTGTAAAATTTTCAACATGCCCAGTCAGGATGGAACGAGCACATATCTCTCAAAATAGTTTATATCAGGATTGGACATATAAAGCAAGCTATAGAAAACTATACATGAATCATTGTAAAGAGAATCAACAAGAGAGAGACTATAAGATGAGATATAAATATGGTAAATAGAGAAATGTAACCATCTACGTGATTTAGAGCATGAATTGGTTATATAAACGGTTTGGGTTGCACATGGATACAGCTATGGAGTGCACATGGATACCTACTGGGGATAATGATCACATAACCAACTATACTCTCCCTGCCCCCAATCAATACACAAGGATCAATACATGTTATGTTATTGCACATGGATAACAACTACTTTATACATGGAGCTCATATGGTCATGAGTGTACATGAATAACACATGAGGGCACATGAATAAATATGAATACATAGAGTACATGATGGCCATGATAAAGTACATGAACATGATATACTCGATGTATCCGAGGGGATAACATCGCATGAAAAGATCCATAGGATACTAATCCGTGTGAACATCGTGTCAGCATCAAGTATACTAGTCTATAACAAGAGAACATATCCAAAGAAGTATGAAAAGATCAAAGAATGTACTCGCCTGGCAAACTAAATTGCTGATGATGAAGTGTAGCTAACTGGGGCAATATAAACCTATTTAAAGGATACACATGTCACAACCAAGTCTAAAATATCAAAAAAAAATAGCTACAATGCAAGACTACATGCTTCTAGGTCCATTTTGGTCAAAGTCAACCCTCGGTCAACCCTGGTCAACATTGGTCAAACCTGGTCAAACCTGGTCAAACCTGGGTCAACTAGTCTGTCTACTAATTTCTAGGTCATACACAAAATTCTAGGTCATTTGGAGTTCGTTTGAGTTGAATTTGATCAAGTTTGACCCAAAGTTGACTTTTGTCAATTTGGTCAACTTGTCGGCCAATTCGACTAAACTAGGCTCAAAATGATAAACCAAATCTGTCCTAGGGCTCCTATAGTTATATACACAACTACAATCTATTCTAAGAGAGTTATCAAGCATAAATATCTATATACATATAGGCATATATACACACATGTGTATTTACAATACAAACAAAACCTTAAATCTAACAAATGATGGTGTGTGTGTGTGTGTGTGTGTGTGTGTGTGTGTGTGTGTCCTGGAGCTTACTGAAATGGGGTGAATTCTGAGATTAAAAACAGCAAACACAACCATGGTATATCCCAAATTATATATATATATATATATATATATATATATATATATATATATATATATATATATATATATATATATATATATATATATACAAATGCTCAATGAAAAGATTGGCAATGGTTTGAGATAATTTAAAGAGTCAAAAATCTGGAATTAAATCCCCCTCGACCCATTCTCAACATGTATGTGTTAGCAATAGGTTTCAACGGGGTTTTGTATATATATAGTTAAATATATGTATACATAGCTATATAGAAAGCATATATACTCATAAAGATGGAAAATTATGAAACAAAACCAAAAGTTGCTTCCCACAAATCTGAAACCTCATATATGTCCTGAAAACTCAGATTTTATAAGCTAAATAGCTGGAAATCAAAATATCGCATTTAAACTCAAAATCGAAATTAAGGAAACAAACCCAATTCACACAACGACCCAAAATACAATATACACTAAACGAACCCGCGAAACTCGGCATACACGTTGGTCTCGACCCACGTGATGCGCTCGTATACTCTCGGGTTTGAAATTGTGTCCACAGAACGCGTATCGGAATTTCCCGATACCGCGTGACAGCACGTGTGTTCTCGCTCGATTGAGCACCGCACACACAATGAAAATAGCCAAAATAGCGTACGCAGCCAAAATAGCGTACGCAGCGACAACGAAAATTTGCCAAAATAGCCAAAATAGCGTACGCACCGCACACACAACGAAAATTTGCTCATTAGGGGGTCCTGGGGTAGGTCTAGGACATGGCCATGCAGCGACACGCCACGCCAAAATAGCGTACGCAGCCCCGCACCCGCGCGCGGCCTGCTGCGCGCGCACGCCCGTGCGCCCTCGTGTGCGCGATTCCGCCCTCATGGCTCGCTCGTCGGGCCACGTCGCGACTCGAGGTTCAATCTTTGGGTAGTCTAGGTATAGGTCGATGTGTTCCAGGTCCTGGAATGGGTCTTCGTTGCGTCGTGTGCGCGCACGAAGTCCGTTTTAGCGACAAATATCAGGCTGAATGCACAGTGCGGCTGAGCGGTGCACGCGCAATTTCTTCATGCTCGCTCAACGAAAAGCCATGAAATTTTATGAGCATGGGGGCAGAGGTTGCCCCCACATTCTCAAGAAATTTCAGATGAAAATCCGGCCTGTGCATCGAGATACAACGCGCGTACAGCAGGGCACGCACGACCTCGTGCACGGGATCCGTGCACGTGCGTCCGACGCCCGAAACGTCGCTGATACGTTGTCAAAACCAAATTCGTCTTCACAAAAGTTTATCAAAATAATATTATCTAAACATCCATGAAAACAGAATCGAAAAACAACAACTTTCTATCCTAAGCGGCATTTCGTCGAATACGTGCCGTAAATGACCGACACGTGTCCGATACCGCCATCAAACGAAGTCGAAATCCAACCAAATTTCGTGGGCAAGTCTAGGGAACCTATATGAATGCAAAAATGAAAGAAATTCTAGATTTACTATGGTAGATTAGGGTTTACCTATTGAGTGTCAAAAACTCAATGAATGGAGCCCCTTGATTATCGTGTCGGTCGATTTCCCTCAAGTAAAAGCCTCCGCCTCCTTGCTAGAAATGCTCCAGCAGATCCTCCTCTCCTCGACGAGTGCAACGGAGTTTGTTTGAAAAGAAACGGACTCCGGATGAAGAAAATATGAGTTTTGGAGAGGAGAAACTATTAGGGTTCACTTGTGGAGGCTACAATTCCACAAATGAAGAAAAGGGGAAGGGGTTTCTACTGTTGGGCGGCCAAGGGCGTCTCTAGGGTTAGGGTTACACTTGGGCCAACTCATTCTCAAGTAAAAATGGGCCCAAGTCAAAAAGGCTTAAAGGCTTGCATGCAAAAAGGCTAAAATAAATCAATTAAAGCCTTAAACATAATCTAATGCCTAAAATAAATTCTAAAAATAAAAATAATAATTCTAAAGCATGGTTAGGCCCCTATACAATGTCCACTAAGGTTAAACCAGTTGCTAGCACAACACAAGTCAACATATCTAAAAAAATCACAAAACGGCCAAAATGGCTAAAATGACTAAAATACCCTTCTATGAAAAAGTGGATGCTACAATTCTACCCCCCTTAAAATAATTTCGTCCTCGAAATTAAAGACAAAAATGGATGATTAAGAAAGAACAAAATCATACCTCAAGACTGGAAAAGATAGGGGTATCGTTCGTGCATCTCATCCTCTCTTTCCCAGGTGGACTCTCCTGGAGAGTGATGCCTCCAAGCTACGCGAACTAAGGGTATCGACTGGTTTCACAACACCTTCTCTCGTCGGTCCAGAATCTCCACAGGCTGCTCTGGATAACTGAGAGTAGGGCCCACCTCATGTCACGCCCCAGAACCAGAATACTGGAGAGCGGGGGCAGACATAGCCAGCTACGTATATTAAAATGGATTCCATCTCGCTATATGGTCACGACTGTCTAGATACATGAGGGTTTACTACAAGCCAACAGTCTTCTATGGTCATGAACAAGCCTAGTGTCTCAATCACAAGCAAGTAAGTAAATGTTACAAGATGTATGATCATTAAATATACAATAATAAGGCGTCCCAAATATTACATATTCAGCTGATCATGAAGCTAGTCGTTACAAAATGTGAGAACTAGCAAGAGTTTAGTCATACATGATCAACCCTAGGATCTGTCAATCATGTTACATCCCGTAGGCAGACAGTAAGTAATTACAATCGAGCTAAACAGGTGCTCGTCGGCTAACGCCTCAAAAGAATATTTTTACAATAAAGTGGGAGAGCCAAAAATAAATCCACTCGTTGCCCGGGTTACGTCTGGTGTTCACCATCGGGCTGGAAAAGCGGTAGATCCTCTGGAGCTGCTCCGAAATCTGGCCATACAAAACCAGCTGGGTCAGTTCCCAGAAAGAGCAAGTACCACAAAGGAAGCTTCACTTAGGAACTAAAACCAGCAATCAGCACAAGATATAAATAAAAGTAAGAACTGGAAAATAAAGAAAACACATCAGGATGATATACGACGAGATAACCATGGAACTATTCAGATGACCGGGTTACAACCCGTAAACCAAACAAGGACCGGGGTTGTAACCCTTCGTCTGAACGGAGCTTGGTTTCTCACCATTTATCGATAAAATAAATACAAGCATTCTGGTCATACAATAATCTGGAACAGGATCAGGACAAGACTAGACTGGTTAGACTCCATCCAATCATTTCACGGCCAAGCAAGAACTACGGCTTGATACTTGAATTCAGGTGGGTACACCGTCCAGGAAACGCATGTACCCTTAGGTAGCTTGAAAGGTGCAACACATGACAGTGTGCTGGAAATGTGCCCTACTCGACGGCAGGCTACAGATCCCAGGCACGCCCAGGTAACGGGATTGCCTGTAGCTGGGAAATCTTTTCATGACTAATGTGTTAATCTAGTTATTAACCTTAGTCCATTTCAATAGGTACTCCTGACCGTGGTACTCAGGAGTCCCCTCCTAGACATGATGCAAGACAGGACTGGATTATTTGTACAAGCACAATCACCCACGGTGTCCAGGATTAATTAATATGAGTCATGTCATGTCAGGTAGCCGTCGCAACAGCTTATCAGATATATCATGTCAGGTTATCATATCAAGTGTACTTGTCAGGAGTGCGCCACGGCGGGCCACTATCATGTCATGTCAGGTTTTTTGTCAAGAGTGCACCACTACGGGTCACTATCGTGTTATGCTCAGGTATCATTTCCAATCATATTAAACAAATCCATGATTATCACTACGGGTCACTATCGTGTTATGCTAAAGCATATGCGGTCAGGAAAGGGTAGAATCATGCGGCCCAATTAGGAGGGCGCTTGCGGCCAGGGTCACTGGATCCCATGCGGCCAAGACAAGGGGGGGCGCATGCGGTTGGAAGTGCAAGGGCGCATGCGACTCTAAGACGTTGGGCCTCATACGGCCAGCGGAAGTGTGGAGTTCATGCGGCTCGAGAAGAAGCGACCCATGCGGCTGCGGGGAAAGGGAACCATATGCGGCTGGCGAGGAACAGGTGCGCATGCGGCTGGAAGGAGCAGGGGGTTTATGCGACTCAATTCAGTCAGTCATGCGGCTGAGAGGACTCGGGTCCTCATGCGGCAGCGGGAGACTGCGGTCTATGCGGCTTGGAGCAAGGGTGCATATGTGGTTCGAGAAGAAGGGCCCCATGCGGCTAGAAGTACAAGAGCCTCATGCGGCCGAACTAGATACTTGCCGCATGAACTTGTCATGCGGTCAAGTCCAGTTGATAGTGCATGCAGTTTCGAAGCTGACTTGCCGCATGAATATTCATGCGGTCAAGTGCTATCATGCGGCTCGAAACTGTGCTTCTTCTCCAAATTTCCGAGAAGAAGTACACCATAAGCCAAGGCTTCCAAGCTGCATAACTCTATCATCCGGAGCCCAAATCCGAACTTCCATAGGTCAAAATGGGATAGAACGGGATTCTCTACAACATGGAACCATCAAAACTCGAAAATAACAAGATTTAGTAGATCAAAACCCAAGAAATCTGAAAATAATGCAAACTTAGATCTACAAGAATCTAGCCATAGAAATTAGAAAAGCCAAGTACTAAAGTGTTTTATAATGTAGTAAAGAAGAGAATGGAGCAATAAAATTAGAGTTCCTCCATGAAGCAAGTTGCACTTGCCTAGACCTCTCTCTTCTCTCTCTGGTAGGTAGGGAAGTAATGAGGAAGAAGAAGATGAGATTAATGAAGAGAGAGAAAAGAATGGGCTAATAAATACAATGGTGGTGGTAGGTAGGTAGGTAGGTGGTTCACATTGGTTCATATTGAACCAAAGAAAACCGAGCCAAGCCGAACCAAGCCAAGAAATAACCAAGCCTAGATACAAGCTAAACAAGGAATCATGCAATATATAATAAAATACGTACACATATTCCAGAAATACGTAATACGGACCACAGGCATTACAACTCTACCCACCTTAAAAGAATTCCGTCCTCGGAATTTAATCAAAAAGGCTAGAGGAGCAATGACAAGCTACATTAATCACATGCAAGCTATAACTAAGCAGACAATCACTCATTCAAGCAAGGAATCGAAGGCATGAGGCATAAGAAAGACATTATACCTCACGAGTCAAACAAGTCGGAATATCGCGATCGAATATCATCCTCACGCTCCCACATTGACTCCCCCAAAGAGTGATGACCCCAAGCAACTCGGACTAACTTGATAGTCTTGTTCTTGAGGATCTTCTCTCTCCGGTCCAATATAGATACGGGCCTCTCCTCATACGAAAGGTTGGTTCCAACAACCAATTCCGAATGATCCAGGATGTGGCTCGGGTCCGGGATATACCGTCGTAATTGGGATACATGGAACACGTCATGCACCTCGCTTAGCGACGGTGGAAGAGCGAGACGATAGGATACATCTTCTACTCGCTCCAGAATGTCAAACGGTCCTATATACCTAGGACTAAGCTTTCCCCGGACGCCGAAACGAATGACGCCACGGTTAGGCGAAATCCTCAGGAATACATGATTGCCGACCGAAAACTCAAGAGGACGCCGATAAGAATCGGCCCAATGACGCTGGCGATCTTGGGCAACTCGAAGATGATCTCTGACTCTCCTGACCACTTCGACTGTCTGGGCAATCATTTCTGGACCGAGCATCTGTCTCTCTCTAACATCATCCCAGGCTAACGGGGATCTGCACTTCCTACCATACAGTACCTCGAACGGTGCCATCTGGATACTGGCCTGGAAACTATTGTTGTACGAGAATTCCACCAGGTGCAAGTGATCTTCCCACGAACCACCGAAGTCAAGTGTGCAAGACCGCAACATGTCTTCAAGAGTCTGGATCGTACGCTCCGACTGACCATCTGTCTGCGGATGATACGCTGAACTGTACTGGAGACGAGTTCCCTAACTCTCCTGCAGGCTACGCCAAAAGTGCGACGTAAACCTGGAATCTCGGTCCGAGGTGATACTGACTGGCACTCCGTGCAACCTGACAATCTGCCTGAGGTACATCTCCGCTAGCTGTGCCGTCGACTGGCCAACTCTAAATGGAAGAAAGTGAGCCACCTTCGTGAGCCAATCAACTATAACCCAGATAGCATCTCTACCAGCTGGGGATCTAGGTAATCCAGTCATGAAATCCATGGTCACATGCTCCCACTTCCATTCGAGAATCGGTAAGGGCTGAAGAAGTCCAGCCGGTCTCTGATGTTCAGCTTTAACTTGTTGGCAAACCAAACACCGAGAGACAAACCGAGCTATCTCCCGCTTCATGCCATTCCACCAGAAGTGCTGACGGATATCTCGGTACATCTTCGTACTACCGGGATGGATGGAATACTGAGAACTGTGTGCCTCTGACATGATCTCCTGCCGGATATCTCCACTGGGCACACAAAGACGCTTCCCATGTCGAAGTGTACCGTCCTCATGAATGCATAGCTCTGGTCTTCGTCCTGCCTCACATTCTGCTCTGAGTCGCTGAAGCTTAGAATCTGCCGACTGCGCCATCCGGATCCTCTCGACTATAGTGGACTGAACTTGCATACTGGATCAATGCTACACTGGAAGGGAGAACAACTTCAATACCCATCCTCTGAAGATCTGCTAACAGCTCTGGTTGCGCTGTTAGGAAATAAACTCCGGCTCTCCTGCTCAAAGCATCTGCAACAACATTGGCCTTCCCAGGATGATACTACAGGTTGACATCATAATCCACAAGAAGCTCCAGCCACCTTCTCTGACGCATGTTAAGATCCTTCTGGGTGAAAACATACTTCAGGCTCTTGTGGTCGGTAAAAATCTCCACCCTGTCTCCGTACAAGTAGTGCCTCCACAACTTAAGTGCAAACACCACTGCTGCCAGCTCCAAGTCATGGGTTGGGTAATTCCTCTCATGATCACGAAGTTGTCGTGAGGCATAAGCTATTACCTTCCCATGCTGCATCAGAACACATCCTAAACCTCTGCCTGAAGCATCATAATATACTGAGAATCCTCCGGTTCCATCTGGAAGCGTGAGAATAGGAGCTGTTATCAGGCCTCGCTTCAACTGTTCAAAAGAACTCTGACACTCTGCTGTCCAAGCAAACTGCGCATCCTTGCGGGTCAACTGCGTCAATGGCGCTGATATCCGAGCAAAATCTGAAACAAACCGTCGGTAGTAGCCGGCCAATCCAAGGAAACTGCGAACTTCTGCAACTGTGCTGGGCACTGGCCATGACTCAATAGCCACAATCTTCTGGGGATCCACTTCCACTCCTCCTCTGGTGATGATATGACCCAAGTACGAAATATGATCTAGCCAGAACTCGTATTTACTAAATTTGGCATATAACTGGTGCTCTCTGAGGATCTGAAGAACAACTCTGAGATGCTGCTCATGCTCCGCCTCACTCTTGCTGTAGACCAGGATGTCATCCAAGAACACAATCACAAACTGATCCAAGTAAGGCATGAAGATGCGATTCATGAGGTCCATGAATACTGCCGGCGTATTGGTTGCTCCAAAAGGCATAACAAGGAACTCCCAATGCCCATACCTCGATCTAAAAGGTGTCTTCGGAATGTCCTGCTCTCTGACTCTGATCTGGTGATAACCTGAGCACAAATCGATCTTCGAGAATACTGAAGCCCCCTTTAGTTGATCAAATAAGTCGTCTATCCTTGGAAGAGGGTATCTGTTCTTGATTGTCGCTGAGTTCAAGGTACGATAATCAACACATAACCTGGACGTACCATCCTTCTTTTTTACAAGAAGCATCGGGGCTCCCCAAGGCGATCCACTAGCACGAATGAATCCCTTGCCTCGAAGTTCTTCAATTATTTTGTACAAGATCTCTAACTCTGAAGGCGCCATCCTATAGACTCTTTCTGACACTGGGGCTGTCCCGGGAATCAAGTCTATAGTGAACTCGATCTCCCGCTCTGGAGGCATACCTGGTAGCTCTTCTGGGAAAACATCTGGGAACTCATCCACTATCCTGGGCAACTGTACTGCTGCTACTGCCATTCGCAACACTGGAGGAGAAGGCTCAACTGTGCCCCTGGAAAATGAAAACTCTGGCTCGCCTGGAATGCTAAAAACAACCCTGCCGATATGGCAGTCTATTCTAGCATACTGGTTCCTCAACCAATCCATCCCTAGGACCACATCATAATCAGCCATCGAGAATTCTATCAATCTAGCGGGAAATTCTCTACCGCTAACTACGATCCGACACGAGGAAAACACTCTATCTACTCCCACAAGTCCGTTACCAGTAAGTATATTGAGTCTTACTGATAATGACTCGGGTTCCAATCCTACTCGTGTCGCGAATCGTGCAGACATAAATGAATGTGATGCACCAGAATCAAATAAAGCTGAAGCTGGAAAGGAGTTGACGAGAATAGTACCTGCCACTACCTCTCCTGGTGCCAATCCTTCCTCTGCGGTCATAACCATAGCCTGACCGTGCCCTCGGGGTGCTGGTCCCCTCTGCTAAAATCCTCGCTGTCTGCTCTGACTCTGGGCTTGGGCTTGTGCATGCTGCTGGGGGTTCTGCTGCTGGAACATCTGGGACTGAGGTGGCAAGGGCCTCGGTAATGGGTACTGCTGCTGCTGCTGGACCGGTGCTGGTCCTCTCACCGAAGAGCTAGAAAGGTTGGACGATGATGAACCACCCCTATTCGGGCAGGATCGAACCCTATGGTCTGGTGCTCCACAGGCCAGACACAATCCTTGTGCCCTGCGATATTCTGCCACTACATGGCCTGGCTTTCCACAATGAGAACATCCCACTGCGGAAGACTGCTTCTGCTTCTGCTGCTGCTGAGGGTGCGTCGGAGTGGAATGCTGAACCGACGTCACTGAGGCCGCTCGCCTCGGAACTCCAATAGTCAAGGCCCTGGCTGTCGGGACTGGGGCTGAAGACTGATTCATCTGGCCGTGAGATCTCTTTCGACCTCCGGTCCTATCCACAATCCTCTGGGAGGTATACTCATGCCTCCGGGCTGCTCTCAAGACTGCATCAAAAGTCTGATGCTCAAACTGCTTAACTGCCAACAAGATCTCCAGGTGAAGCCCCTGCTGGAATCGCTGGGCTTTATCATACTCGGTTGCCACCAAGGTGGGAGCAAACCGACTGAGTCTCGAAAACTCGGCAGCATATCCGTCGACCGTCCTGCCTCCTTGCTTCAAATTAGTGAATCGGGTCTGCAGATCATACCGAGCCACGGCATCGAAATACTTGGTCTGGAATCTCTCTCTGAATACCGCCCAAGCAATGAGTGCCACTAACCCAACGGCCTGCGCCGCCCACCAGCTACGAGCAAGATCTAACAACTGCAGGCGCACCACGGCTACCTTCTCATTTTCTGGAGTCCTGGCTGCTTCTAGAACTACCTCTGTGTCCTGAAGCCATGCATCTGCCGCGATAGCATCTTCACTACCGTCGAAGAATGGAGGGTTCAAGCGCTTGAAGCTGTTGGTCGCGCTGTTACCCTGATGACCTCCTCTGGTCAAAGCATCCGTCACTGCCTGTTGCAAGACATCTCCACGACGATCTTGAGAAGCTATCAAGGTCCTGACAAGTCCTACTAATGTGCCATCATCAGGTTCGGCAGGCTGAACTGGCTGAACTGGGGGCTCTTCTCCAATAGGCTCGACTCTGGAGGCTACTCCGGAGTGCTGGACTTGATCTCCGGGTTGTTGCTGGTCCGCGGGAGGTGCTCCGCCTTGCTGATCGGCAGGACCACGAACAATGCCGCTGAAGAAGACGACATAGGGAACAATAAGGAAGGACCAGGACAGATCAACGATACAAGCACATGATCAGGACAAGAATCCAGGGATTTAGAGGATACGAGCAGAGATCAAGGACGAATACTGATTGAGACATCTATCCGGTAAACCCTCACATATCTTGATTTACAATACCTGCATGGGCCACTACTTAAACCATGTCACGCCCCAGAACTAGAATACTGGAGAGCGGGGGCAGACATAGCCAGCTACATATATTGAAATGGATTCCATCTCGCTATACGGTCACGGCTGTCTAGATACATGAGGGTTTACTACAAGCCAACAGTCTTCTATGGTCATGAACAAGCCTAGTGTCTCAATCACAAGCAAGTAAGTAAATGTTACAAGATGTATGATCATTAAATATACAATAATAAGGCGTCCCAAATATTACATATTCAGCTGATCATGAAGCTAGTCGTTACAAAATGTGAGGACTAGCAAGAGTTTAGTCATACATGATCAACCCTAGGATCTGTCAATCATGTTACAGCCCGTAGGCAGACAGTAAGTAATTACAATCGAGCTAAACAGGTGCTCGTCGGCTAACGCCTCAAAAGAATATTTTTACAATAAAGTGGGAGAGCCAAAAATAAACCCACTCGTTGCCCGGGTTACGTCTGGTGTTCACCATCGGGCTAGAAAAGCGGTGGATCCTCTGGAGCTGCTCCGAAATCTGGCCATACAAAACCAGCTGGGTCAGTTCCCAGAAAGAGCAAGTACCACAAAGGAAGCTTCACTTAGGAACTAAAACCAGCAATCAGCACAAGATATAAATAAAAGTAAGAACTAGAAAATAAAGAAAACACATCAGGATGATATACGACGAGATAACCATGGAACTATTCAGATGACCGGGTTACAACCCGTAAACCAAACAAGGACCGGGGTTGTAACCCTTCGTCTGAACGGAGCTTGGTTTCTTACCATTTATCGATAAAATAAATACAAGCATTCTGGTCATACAATAATCTGGAACAGGATCAGGACAAGACTAGACTGGTTAGACTCCATCCAATCATTTCACGGCCAAGCAAGAACTACGGCTTGATACTTTAACTAACTAGGGTTGTCACAAGCCTAATTACTAACAAGATGCAGTAAAATTATTCCACAGCCACAAGCCCTGCAGACCATCCAGGTTACCCAGGTCGAAATTAGGGGTTGAATTCAGGTGGATACACCGTCCAGGAAATGCATGTACCCTTAGGTAGCTTGAAAGGTGCAACACATGACAGTGTGCTGGAAATGTGCCCTACTCGACGGCAGGCTACAGATCCCAGGTGCGCCCAGGTAACGGGATTGCCTGTAGCTGGGAAATCTCTTCATGACTAATGTGTTAATCTAGTTATTAACCTTAGTCCATTTCAATAGGTACTCCTGACCGTGGTACTCAGGAGTCCCCTCCTAGACATGATGCAAGACAGGACTGGATTATTTGTACAAGCACAATCACCCACGGTGTCCAGGATTAATTAATACGAGTCATGTCATGTCAGGTAGCCGTCGCAACAGCTTATCAGATATATCATGTCAGGTTATCATATCATGTGTACTTGTCAGGAGTGCGCCACGGCGGGCCACTATCATGTCATGTCAGGTTTTCTTGTCAAGAGTGCACCACTACGGGTCACTATCGTGTTATGCTCAGGTATCATTTCCAATCATATTAAACAAATCCATGATTATCAAGTTCATGACAAAAGGCGTAAGGATATAAAATGGACGTAAAATATCTAATAAAATATCAATAATCAGGGCTATAGAAGGGCCATGCGGCTAAAGCATATGCGGTCAGGAAAGGGTAGAATCATGCGGCCCAATTAGGAGGGCGCATGCGGCCAGGGTCACTGGATCCCATGCGGCCAAGACAAGGAGGGGCGCATGCGGTTGGAAGTGCAAGGGCGCATGCGACTCTAAGACGTTGGGCCTCATGCGGCCAGCGGAAGTGTAGAGTTCATGCGGCTCGAGAAGAAGCGACCCATGCGGCTGCGGGGAAAGGGAACCATATGCGGCTGGCGAGGAACAGGTGCGCATGCGGCTGGAAGGAGCAGGGGGTTTATGCGACTCAATTCAGTCAGTCATGCGGCTGAGAGGACTCGGGTCCTTATGCGGCAGCGGGAGACTGCGGTCTATGCGGCTCGGAGCAAGGTTGCATATATGGTTCGGGAAGAAGGGTCCCATGCGGCTAGAAGTACAAGAGCCTCATGCGGCCGAACTAGATACTTGCCGTATGAACTTGTCATGCGGTCAAGTCCAGTTGATAGTGCATGCGGTTTCGAAGCTGACTTGCCGCATGAATATTCATGCGGTCAAGTGCTATCATGCGGCTCGAAACTGTGCTTCTTCTCCAAATTTCCGAGAAGAAGTACACCATAAGCCAAGGCTTCCAAGCTGCATAACTCTATCATCCGGAGCCCAAATCCGAACTTCCATAGGTCAAAATGGGATAGAACGGGATTCTCTACAACATGGAACCATCAAAACTCGAAAATAACAAGATTTAGTAGATCAAAACCCAAGAAATCCGAAAATAATGCAAACTTAGATCTACAAGAATCTAGCCATGGAAATTAGAAAAGCCAAGTACTAAAGTGTTTTATAATGTAGTAAAGAAGAGAATGGAGCAATAAAATTAGAGTTCCTCCATGAAGCAAGTTGCACTTGCCTAGACCTCTCTCTTCTCTCTCTGTTAGGTAGGGAAGTAATGAGGAAGTAGAAGATGAGATTAATAAAGAGAGAGAAAAGAATGGGCTAATAAATACAATGGTGGTGGTAGGTAGGTAGGTAGGTGGTTCACATTGGTTCATATTGAACCAAAGAAAACCGAGCCAAGCCGAACCAAGCCAAGAAATAACCAAGCCTAGATACAAGCTAAACAAGGAATCATGCAATACAGAATAAAATACGTACACGTATTCCAGAAATACGTAATACGGACCACAGGCATTACACCTCAATCTCAGAATGGTCCAGTACATGGCTAGGATCTGCCACATACCGTCTCAACTGCGATAAATGAAATATATTGTGGACTCCCGCTAAGGAAGAAGGCAAGTCCAGTCTGTATGACACGTCACCGACCCTTCCGCTGACAACGAAAGGTCCGACATAGCGTAGGCTAAGCTTCCCTCCTCCACCGAAATGAATAGTTCCTCGAGTCGGTAAATTCCTCAAGAATATCATATCTCCAACCTAACACAAGCATGGTCTCAATTAACTAAAAACAATCACATAAACAACAAAATCACAAACAACAAGATTCTAATCCTAAGTCTAAGCTATACCTCAAACTGCAAAGGTCTCCGGTGGCCGTCGGCCCAATGCCGCTGTCTGTCCTGCGCCACGCGAAGTCGATCCTTGATGAGATTTACCTTCTCCGCTGCGTCAACAACCACCTCAGGCCCCAATAAAGCTCGCTCTCCAACATCATCCCAAGACAAGGGAGTACGACATCTACGCCCGTACAATGCCTCGAATGGTGACATACCGATGTTGGCCTGGTAACTGTTATTGTATGCAAACTCTACCAAGTGCAGGTGATCCTCCTATGATCCTCTAAAATCCAGAACACAAGTCCGCAGCATGTCCTCGAGAGTTTGAATAGTCCTCACCGACTGTCCGTCCGTCTGAGGGTGGTATGCAGTACTGAATTTGAGCTGAGTGCCCAAACTAGTCTACAAACTCTGCCAGAAATGGAAAGTAAAGTGACTATCCCGATCCGAGATAATGCTCACAGAAACTCCATGTATCCTGACAATCTGTCGTATATACAACTCCGCTAGCTTCTCAGTAGACGTCTCCACTTTGAATGGCAAAAAAGTGGGCCGATTTGGTCAACCTGTCCACGATGACCCAAATCGCGTCTTTTTCTCATGATGAACGCGGTAATCCAGAAACAAAATCCATCGTGATGTGCTCCCATTTCCACTCTGGAATGGGCAATGGCTGCAACAGTCCTCCTGGCCTCTGCCTCTCTGTCTTAACCTGCTGACAGACTAGACACCTGGCTATGAAGCGTGCTACCTTCCGCTTCATCCCATACCACCATACATGCTCCTTCAAATCTCTATATATTTTGTTGGCACCTGGATGCTTGGTGTACTGAGAGCGATGGGCCTCCTGTATAACCTGCTCCCGAATCTCTTCGCTAGTCACATACAGTCTGGAACCGTGCCTCAATGTGCCATCCTCCGCAATGACGAACTCTACATCTGCCAATCCTGTTCGAACCTGCTCTCGGATACACTGCAGGGTAACATCGTCGAACTGAGCTGACTTGATCCTCTCTATCAAGTCTGACTGAATCTGAAGGCCCCACATCTGTATCTGAACTCTTGCCACGATCACCTCGATCCCCAAACTCTCCAAATCTGCTAATAGATGACGATCTATCATCAAGCACATAGCTACCGGATACCTACTTAAGGCATCGGCAACCACATTGGCCTTCTCTGGATGGTACTGCAATGAAATATTGAAGTCCTTTATCAACTCCAACCATCTGCGCTGCCTCATGTTGAGCTCTTTCTGTGTAAACACATACTTCAAGCTCTTGTGGTCTGTAAAGATCTCCACACGCTCTCCGTATAGATAGTGCTTCCATAGCTTTAGAGCAGAGATAACCGCCGCCAACTCCAAATCATGGGTAGGGTAGTTCTTCTCACGCGAACGTAACTGCCTGGATGCATAGGTAATCACCTTCCCATGCTGTTGTAAGACACAACCCAAACTCTTCCCTGAGGCGTCACTGTAGATAGTGAACCCGCCTGATCCTGATGGTAAGGTCAAAATCGGGGCTGTCATCAGTCACTTCTTCAACTCATCAAAAGCAACCTGACACTCCTCTGACCAGACAAACTCTGCATCCTTCCGGGTCAGCCTAGTCAATGGCTCTGCAATCCGAAAGAAATCCTAAACAAACCTCCTGTAGTACCCTATCAATCCCAGAAAGCTTCTGATCTCTGCGACTGAACTCGGTGCTGTCCATGCCTCAACTGCTCTGATCTTCTTTGGGTCGACTGAGATCCCATCTCCGGTTACCACATGACCTAGAAAATCAACTCGATCCAATAAGAACTCGTACTTCGAGAGCTTGCCGTACAGCTGCTCCTTCCTGAGAGTCTCCAGAACCACTCTCAAATGCTCCTCATGCTCCTCTGGGGTCTTCGAATACACAAAAATGTCATCGATGAACACCACCATGAACTTGCCCAAGTACTGGTGGAACACCTTGTTCATCAAGTTTATGAACACCGCCGGGAGTTAGCTAACCCAAACGGCATCACCATGAACTCAAACTGGCCATACCGAGTCCTGAAAGCTGTCTTCGGAATATCCTCCTTCTTCACCTTCACCTGATGATACCCTGACCTCAGATCAATCTTAGAAAATACCTTCGCTCCACTCAGCTGATCGAACAGGTCATCGATCCTCGGCAGCGGGTACTTGTTCTTGATCGTGAGGCTGTTGAGTACCATGTAGTCGATACACATCCGTACCGACCCATCCTTCTTCGATACAAAGAGTACTGGCGCACCCCATGGTGAAGAACTCGATCGGATGAAGCCCTTGTCCGGTAACTTGTCCACCTGCTTCTTTAGCTCCACAAAGCTCACTGTTGTTCACTCTATAGACATGCTGAGATATCGGCTCTGTGCCGGGTACCAAGTCTATAGAGAACTCCACATCCCTGTCCGGAGGCAACCCTGGCAACTCCTCCGGAAACACATCCATAAACTCAGCTATCAGTGGATGTGGCACGCTCTGCTCCTCTGCTAAAACTCTGCAGAAAACTCCGCTGCTCAGCTCTAACTCCCGCCAGGTGAACTCGAACCCTGGCTCCCCTGGCATGCTGAAGAGAACTCTACCCCCGAGGCAATCTATACTGGCATGGTGCCTGCTCAACCAATCCATACCGAGTACAATATCGTAGTTCGGGAATGGCATCACGAGCAGACTCACATCCAGTTTTTGGCCTCCCAGAACTACTCTCCGATCCTTGCAAACATCACTGACGAGGATAATACCACCCCCAGTCATCATCTTGCAAGTCCTAGTCAAAGTTTCAGAAGAAAGCTGGTGTCTAATGGCAAAAGATACATACACGAAGCTATGGGAAGCACCCGAATCAAATAATGCGAATACGAGAAAAGAGTCGATAAGGACAGAACCTGCTATCAGATCTCCTGCTGCCTCGGTATCCTCTACTGCCATGGCGAAAGCTCGCCCCTGCTGGCCTCTTTTAGTCTGCTGCTGGTACTGAACAAACTTCTGCTGCTGAGTCGGCAAGGGTCCCCTCTGCTGCTCCACTGGAGCCTTGGTTCCTGCTTCCTGTCCCTTACGCCCGAAAGCCTCAGGATACTCTCTCAACTGATGTTCTAATGAACCACAGAGTAGGCACTTGCCTAGCCTCTTCCTGCACTCACTCCACCTGTGCCTGACTTCTTACAGAAGTCACAAATGGTAGCCTGTTGCTGTCTCGGTGCCTGCTGACCCTGTCTCTGCTGTGCCTGCTGGAATAGCCTCTACTGCTGGAAGGACCCCTACTGATGCTGCTGCTGAAAGTGGGGCTTCTTGGCCGGTCCTCCACTGCCACCGGCTGCATGGGAATCATGACCTCTCTTCTGCTTCAGCTCCAGATCATCCTCGGCTGCCATGGCTCCCATCAAAATCTCCTCAAATGTAGCATTCCTGTTGCTCTTGGTTAAGGACTTGACTTCCTTAACCAAACCCTTCCTGAATCTTTTAGCCTTCGCTGTCTCGCTAAGGCCCTCCACAAATCTGCCCAGGCGGCAGAACTCCCCGGCGTACTCCTCTACAGTCTGGTTCCCCTGAACCAGGTTCTCAAACTGTGTCTCCAACGTGCTAAGTACAGTATCGGGGAAGAACTTCTCATTGAAAAGCTTCTTCAAAGTCTCCCAAGTGTGAGACTCGTCTCACAGTATCGGTATTTATATACGGATACGTATTTTGTATTATATTTCGTATTTTCTCGATTTTCGGAACGCTTTAAATTTTTTTCAAATTATAGATTTTCTTCTTGGCCGGTATACCGACGGTGTACCGGAGTATACCGACGGCATACCGCCCGGACAGATTTTCCACATTTTAGATATTTTTGATTTCAGATATTTTTATGAATAGTATTTTAGATATTTTGATGAATAGTATTTAGATATTTTCGTGAATAGTGTAGATGCATTCTATTATCCAATGGACAATTGGTTTTCTTTCAATGGCTAGGATTGATCTAGAATATGACATGGATCACGATCCAACGATCACGATTAATTTACCCCTTCTATATATATCCTATGAGTTTCTCTCTCCTCTCTCTTTTCTTTCCTTCACCATTTCCCCTTCACTCTTTTCTCTCTTCCTCAAGCTTAGGAGGCTTGGCCTTGAGGCCTAGAGTGTGGTTTCGTGCCCCTCTTGGTGGTGGAGTAGAAGATTAGGCTCGGTTGCTAAAACCTAGGCAAGTACATCTTGCTCAAAAGTGACATGACCATGCTATATTTTTGTTTTCCATAGAAACTAAAGTTTTATTGTTCTATAATATGCTCCTCTAAATTGTTAACAAGTTTAATATATAGCACGCTTGGTTTTGATCGACAATATGGCATAGATCTGAGTTTCTAGATATGATTTTTGAGTATTTTGAGGTATTAATCTATCAAATATTTTAATTTGTGAAAACTAATACTTCCATGTTGTAGGAAATTCAATTCTATGTAATTTTGACTTTTGAAAGTCCGAATTTCGATTTAAAACGAAGTTTTTATGGCCGAAACTAGTTTTGGCAAAAATCTGGATTTTGTTGCTGTTTGGAAAAATGGTATACCGCCGGTATACAGCAGTATACCGCTGGTATGCCAGTTTTTGCACCAGAAACCTTCTGTCTTTAGACCGGTATACCGTCGGTATACCGCCGGTATACCGCAGTATACCGCCGATATGCCGTTTTAGGCTGTTTTTGTCCGTTTTGCCCGTTTTTGTCCGTTTTTGATATCTTCTTGATTGTAATGGACTCTTAACATGATTAGATGACCTTGGATAGTTAAAGAATGAGAGTATACTCTATATACATGGTACATGCTTATGTTCACGTATTGTTCTATATCCAGATTATAGATAGTGGCCTGTTATGGTGCACTCCAGATTACTATATATGTCTAGCTCGATTTAGTGGCTCGTAGTAGCGCACTCATGACTTGATTTTCTTATTGATTTTTAGACCCGAGATATGAGTACATGTTCTTTCTTGACACCGTGGATATAGCTTGTTGAACGTTAATCTATTTGCATCTTGGCACTGGACAATCGAGTGTGAGTATTGTTCCGTGTATCACGTGATGTTAGTACGGGAATGTTCGTAAGTGATAACTTACGAATTACTCGTACATAACACACGTCATCTTAGGAAATTCTTGAGTGTCCACGACTTGAGAACTTGACATGAATATGATAAGATAAATGACTAGTAAATTCAAGTAGATCATTGTAGGAGGAAATTTGCACTACCAACCCCGAGCTCCAAGGGCCCCAAGAGGCATGGCTCAACCCTGCTAGGCAAGGGCTCCATGACCTACCAAGTTTGTGCGTATTGATATACGATCGAGTCACATGTTGTGCCGGGTTACGGCACAGTCAGTTATATGTTTTCTTTTACAAGTATATGATATGGTTGTTCATGTTACAAGTCTAGACACGTTTTATCTGCCAGCAGTCTTGTTGGGCAATAGATGTACTACTCGTACCCCTGGACATCCGGGTATCTGCAGTCAGGTAGTTGCGAAAATCCTCAACTTGCATACAAGTAATTAGGATTGTGATAACCCTAGCTAGTTAATGATAGCAAGCCGTAGGTAATGATTGGCCGTGCACTTTTGATTGTGTGTTACCTTATATGCTCTTTTGTCGGTGAGTGGCCAGAGGCTAAGTTCTGCTAGGGAAAAGATCTGCAATCCTGGTCCTTGTTTGGTTTAAGGGTTGTAGCTCCGATTCCTAGTAGTTCCTAAACCCCTTGTAGCTCATCGGATTATTCTGTTCCATAGCTATATTGTTCAGTATCTCCATTCAGTCATTTATATTCTTTAGATACGTGCATTGGTACCGCACTAGTCTCGATTCGCATTTATTTACTTCTGTCATTATGTTATTGTGTTGTTGTTTGGTTTTGTCGTTCACCTCGAGCTTCCTTGTGGTACTTGCTATTTGGGGCCTGACCCTACTGGTTTTGTCTGTCCAGATTTACCGCTGGAGCCCGAGGATTCTTCCTACCTTTCTCTGGATGACCCGCCGTCTGCTTAGATCTGCAGTTGTTCCTCCTCGCGAGTGGGTTCCCCTTTTGTACCGCTCGTATTTTATTTCATTTTGGTGGTGTTAGCTAGGGCATGTGTTAGCCCTATTATTTTGAGACTTTCTCAGACTTCGGTCAACATGATGTATTATATTAGATCTAGACTGATATAGTGATCATGTATATTGGTACTTTGCTAGTGTAGCATTTTGTATTCACTAGCTTTATGATCATGTATGATATAGTATTTTGGGACGCCTCTCTACTTTCATATGTGATATACTCTTGATACTTGTTTTTGTTGGATTGAGAGAGGATTTGTTCGACCATAGGAGTCGTCAGTGGCATGCTAGAGTCTTTCCACTTGTCTTCTAGACAGCTTTGATCGTATATTGGGGTATTGGCGTACTCTAATACACGTAGATGGCTTTGTTTCGTCCCTACTTTCCACTATTCTAGTTCTGGGGCGTGACAGAGTTTTTTGGTGGCCCATGCAGGTTTGTCTTCAGACTTGTGGAGGATTCATCTTGTTAGAATCTTAATCCTATAATTGTCTTCATTTAATCTCCCTTTGCTTATCGCATTCTCGTTTTCCTTGAACTGTAAACATGATTGACATATCCTTGTTCTATTTCTGTCCATTATTGATATCTCGTGTCCTTATCATTCAGGGACACCCAACCTTCTTATCTATTTCTTTCGAGGATTTTATTGCTCCATCTTCTTTCTTGGTTCAGGCAGTATGTCGGCATCAGATCTCGCCTCTACAGGGTCAGGTACCAGTACCATCTCAGCATCTGGTGACAGCTCAGTTCTCTTCACTCCAGTCAGTTCAGCTAATAAAGTCAGCCCGATTCCATGTTCAGCACCTCCTTCCGACGCGATCTCAGCAGATTTAATGTCAGCATCAGGTACAGTTTGCCAGGTCCAGTAAGTCAGATAAAATCAGCAGCAGGTAAGAGCAGCAGTCCCGATGCATAAACAGAGAGAGTTTTTATCATTGAGCAGATATTGGTCGAGGGCAGTCAGATTGTTAGTAAGCATCTGAGGCGTTCCTTCAGTCATTCTCATTCTTGGGTTTCGTCGACGGCCTTGTATTCCATTTATACCCGGAATGCGATGGTCGACTTGACATATTCGACGAGTGAAGGCTAGTTTCTTGTACCACTCATCTTCCTCCGTATCTCGTGATACACGATATCTGTCATATATCCCGACTACGTAGGTGCGTCCTGGATTAGAGTCATGTCTTTGACTAAGTCATTGGTACCGACTTACTTTGAGACTTGACCCTTGTCCACTTTGTGAGTCAGCGTAGGCAAGCGAGGACGAATCCCTACTCAACTGACTCAAGGGTGTATTATTCCATATGCCTCCTTTTTTGTATTATATATGTATGTATTTATTATTTTCAATATTTATTTAAATTATGTATCTCAAATATCACTCGTACACGGGATGTTTTCTTTCAATGTGTTATGATTTTACATTGTTTTAGCATGTGTTTTTTTTGCTCGACTGGCTTTAGGAAATTCAGAGTACGAAATTTTTCTAAGTTGTGGAGAGTTGTGAGACTCGTCTCACAGTATCGGTATTTATATACGGATACGTATTTTGTATTATATTTCGTACTTTCTCGATTTTCGGAACGCTTTAAAATTTTCCCAAATTATAGATTTTCTCCTTGGCCGGTATACCGACGGTGTATCAGAGTATACCGACGGCATACCGCCCGGACAGATTTTCTACATTTTAGATATTTTCGATTTCAGATATTTTTATGAATAGTATTTTGGATATTTTGATGAATAGTGTTTAGATATTTTCGTGAATAGTGTAGATGCATTCTATTATCCAATGGACAATTGGTTTTCTTTCAATGGCTAGGATTGATCTAGAATGTGACATGGATCACGATCCAACGGTCACGATTAATTTACCCCTTCTATATATATCCTATGAGTTTCTCTCTCCTCTCTCTTTTCTTTTCTTTACCATTTCTCCTTCACTCTCTTCTCTCTTCCTCAAGCTTAGGAAGGCTTGGCCTTGAGGCCTAGAGTGTGGTTTCGTGCCTCTCTTGGTGGTGGAGTAGAAGATTAGGCTCGGTTGCTAAAACCTAGACAAGTACATCTTGCTCAAAAGTGACATGACCATGCTATATTTTTGTTTTCCATAGAAACTAAAGTTTATTGTTCTATAATATGCTCCTCTAAATTGTTAACATGTTTAATATATAGCACGTTTGGTTTTGATCGACAATATGGCATAGATCTGAGTTTCTAGATATGATTTTCGAGTATTTTGAGATATTGATCTATCAAATATTTTAATTTGTGAAAACTAATCCTTCCATGTTGTAGGAAATTCAATTCTATGCAATTTTGACTTTTGAAAGTCCGAATTTCGATTTAAAACGAAGTTTTTATGGCCGAAACTAGTTTTGGCAAAAATCTGAATTTTGTTGCTGTTTGAAAAAACGATATACCGCCGGTATACCGCAGTATACCGCTGGTATGCCAGTTTTTGCACCAGAAACCTTCTGTCTTTAGACTGGTATACCGTCGGTATACCGCCGATATGCCGTTTTATGCCGTTTTAGGCTGTTTTTGTCCGTTTTTGCCCGTTTTTGTCCGTTTTTGATATCTTCTTGATTGTAATGGACTCTTAACATGATTTGATGACCTTGAATAGTTAAAAAATGAGTGTACACTCTATACATGGTACATGCTTATGTTCACGTATTGTTCTATATCCAGATTATAGATAGTGGCCTGTTATGGTGCACTCCAGATTACTATATATGCCTAGCTCGATTTAGTGGCTCGTAGTAGCGCACTCATGACTTGATTTTCTTATTGATTTCTAGACCCGAGATATGAGTACATGTTCCTTTTTGACACCGTGGATATAGCTTGTTGAATGTTAATCTATTTACATCTTGGCACTGGACAATCGAGTGTGAGTATTGTTCCATGTATCACGTGATGTTAGTACGGGGATGTTCGTAAGTGATAACTTACAAATTACTTGTACATAACACACGTCATCTTAGGAAATTCTTGAGTGTCCACGACTTGAGAACTTGACATGAATATGATAAGGTAAATGACAAGTAAATTCAAGTAGATCATTGTAGGAAGAAATTCGTACTACCAACTCCGAGCTCCAAGGGCCCTAAGAGGTATGGCTCAACCCTGCTAGGCAAGGGCTCCATGACCTACCAAGTTTGTGCGTATTGATATACGATCGAGTCACATGTCGTGCCGGATTGCGACACAGTCAGTTATATATTTTCTTTTACAAGTATATGATATGGTTGTTCATGTTACAAGTCTAGACACGTTTCATCTGCCAGCAGTCTTGATGGGCAATAGATGTACTACTCGTACCCCTGGACATCCGGGTATCAGCAGTCAGGTAGTTGTGAAAATCTTCAACTTGCATACTAGTAATTAGGATTGTGATAACCCTAGCTAGTTAATGATAGCAAGCCGTAGGTAATGATTGGCCGTGCACTTTTGATTGTGTGTTACCTTATATGCTCTTGTGTCGGTGAGTGGCCAGAGGCTAAGTTCTGCTAGGAAAAAGATCTGCAACCCTGGTCCTTGTTTGGTTTAAGGGTTGTAGCTCCGATTCCTAGTAGTTCCGAAACCTCTTGTTGCTCATCGAATTATTCTGTTCCATAGCTATATTGTTCAGTATTTTCATTCAGTCATTTATATTCTTGAGATACGTGCATTGGTACCGCACTAGTCTCGATCCGCATTTATTTACTTCTGTCATTATGTTATTGTATTGTTGCTGGGTTTTGTCGTTCATCTCGAGCTTCTTTGTGGTACTTGCTATTTGGGGCCTGACCCCACTGGTTTTGTTTGGCCAGATTTACTGCTGGAGCCCGAGGATTCTTCCTACCTTTCTCTTGATAGGATTAGGAAGTTAAGAGCTAGCCTATTATAGAGTTTCTCCTTTTGCTAAATTCTGATTGCCAACACTAGGTAGCTAGCATAGGTAAAATCCTAAGAAGTTGACCAGCTGATGACCAAGTACTTGGATGTTGAGAAATTGACTAGTGATTGACCCTTGTTAGAAGGGGGTGCGATCATCTTAATTTCGAGGACAAAATTTTTATAAGACGGTTAGGATTGTAACATCCAATTTTCCAGATGAGGGTAATTTTGAAATTTTATAATTAATTATTATTTACTGATATTTATTTCATATTATGATTTTTGGTAATTTTTAATTATTTTTTAAACTATTTAAAATCATGACTTATGATTTGGTGTTTTGCTAGTGTAACCTTAGAGACTGTTGACCTAGAGCCTAGCCATGTGATTAGGATATTTAACTAGTACATTTTAGCCTAGAGAATATTTTGGTCATTTTGGGATTTATTTGAATTTATTATAGTTTATGGGAATTTGTGTAAATTTAATATTAATTAAATATTGCTATGTGTTATGTTAGTCTTGACTAGTTGAGACTTTGTAGACTAACCTAGAAACTAACCCTAGTTGGTGACCCTATTCTAACTCTAGTTAACCTACTTTATTAATTAGAAATTAGTTTTAAAGTAGGGAGGATTAGTTTGGGTGGAATTAGTCCATGACTAGTGACTTAACTCAATGACTTATGACTTACCAATTTTAAGTCTAGTGTTTAAGCCTTAGGCCCATGAATTAAGCCCAAAACTAATCCTAACCCAACCATGGCAGCCACTATTAGGTTTTCCTTTGCCTATAAGTAATCTATTAAGAGTGTTCTTGCCTCTTTTTAGGTTTGCCCTAATTTTGGTGGAAAGGTATTTTCCCCTATGCTCAAAATTCCAAATTAATTCATTTTAGCTCCTTTTTAATCCTAGTCCTTTGCAATAGGATCTAATTTATGTTTATATACTGTTTTTTGGAGGATCACCTCAGTTTGTGTATTGATTGGAGATTTGGAGTTGCCATTTGGAATCCCCTCTTTGAAGCTCTTTCTTGAGTTTTGATACTCAATAGGTAAACCACCTAAACCTTTGTTTCTTCCTGATTTCTTTGCATAACAGGTTAGGTTTAGGGGTTACCTAACTGCCCACGAAATTTGGGCACAATTCGTGTCCATTTCGTGTCCATATCGGACACGTATCGTATTGATATACTAGGTGTTTGTAGAAATGCCACATAGGAATTAATTTTCGTATTTTTGAAATGTAATTGCATAGATTTGTAGATTTAGGTAAGTGTATTAATTTTTGTGAAGGTGTCATAGTGTTTTGTGTCCTTGTGTGTCGTAAATTTCGTTTAGACACGCAGTACGAGCCCGTAGGCCGTGTCCTGCATCTCGGGGGTATATCTCGGGACACAGGACACATCGTGTCCTGAATTTTTGTGGGATTTATGGGGCATTGTCTGCGACCATGCTCTCAAAATTTGGGAGCATCTCGTGTACCACGCAGGGAGAAATCGAGGTCGCATTGGTCGAGCACTGTCGTGCACGGGCTGCTGTGCGCGTGCACAAGCGCGACTGACACGCGTGTCGTATCGTGTCTGCGTGACTCGTGGACTCAATACAGGGTGTGTCAGTCCTAGAGCTACCCTAGGCGCACCACTGGACACGAGCACGTGTCGTGTCGTGTCGTGTGTCGCATGTGGGATGCACGTGCACGCGTACATTACGATTGTTGTGCACTGTCAAGTGTCTGTGTACACGTGTTTGTTTGGACACGATTTGTGTCCAATTCTTGGATACGAATACACTCTCATGTACCCTCACATGTATGTCCTTAATTACCAACTTGTTAATTGTGATTTTAATGGCTATTTACATTCGAAAATTCGAATTTCCTAGTATACACTGTTAGTGCACTGATACGGCTGGATGTGTTTTGTTCTGAATTTGATTTCAATTTTTACTATTTTTATTGTTGATTCAATGAGTAAATTAGTTACCTACATATTGATAAGTGTTGTATATATTTACTTTGATTTGTACTAGTGCTAAAGATCCTTGAATTTGGCTTTTGCAATTTGAGTTGGGGGTTTCATGTCAACAGTTCAGGAAACTGAAACCATTCCTAATTTTTCCTATTTTACACCACACTGTTCTTTCAAGTACATTACACACACATTTGAATTCTTATTTTTCCTCACATTGCACTCCTCTTTGATACACACACACACAGTCCACATTTCTGAATTTCTATTTTCATTACACACAAACACACACATTCAATCCTATACACACTGAACACAGATTCAGTTACATCACCTGTCAACATGTTTGTTAATATCCTGTCAACATTTTCCATATCTGAGACACAGGGAAATGGGTTCACGGGTGTATTAGTCCCAGTAGATGGTTTTGACACTGTCATTTATCTCCTACACACCCACACACAGCAGCACACATATTCCTGTGGCACACATTACCTATATTCCTGTCAACCCACACTGAAATTAACCTGGACACTATCACCCAGGTTCACATATCCTGTCACACACAACACCCTCTAGCACACACACATATTTTATATTGTATACACACATATATTTCCTGTGAAGCTCTTGAGCATATATACTGTTTTATAATTTCCTGCAGTACACACCCCAATGTTCCTGGATCACACATTGTTTTATGATTTTCCCTTTAATGTATAACACACACAGGTTCCTCCTCTTGACACACCCTGTTTTCCAAATTCTCTTTCAATGTACAGCACACACACATTGCCTCTCATGTATACACACATATCCTACACACACACACTGGAACACACCCACTGTTTTATGAATTTCCTTTACTGTTTTCCCTATTCCTGTCATGTAGGCTATCAAACACACCCACATTGTTCCTGGGATTACACTCACACTTTCCATGGATGCCCCCTCTCTATGGATATATGATACATATATATGTGTGTGTGCATATATATATATATATATATATATATAGTGTACATAGATATATGTATATAGGAATTGTGTATGTGTGATGTTGGTTTTGACCTTGTGATTGTGTATGAGTACTAAGCTAGACTTGATTAGACTAATATAGACTTGATAGGCTTGGTTTAGGCTTGTATGGTCTTGTGAACTTGTTTAGACCTAGAATAACTTGTTTGACCTAATTTAGACTTGTTAGACCTAGTTTGACCATAGTTGACCTAGTTTGACTTCTAGGGTTGACCAGAGTTGACCAAGAGTTGACTTTGGTCTAGATTGACCAGAATTATGTAGAATGCATAGTAGAACTTCATATTGCCATTTTGGACTTTTTGTGACTTGTGCTGTTCTGATTAGGAGCCAAACTCCTCTCCTCGGACAGTATATTTACTTTGGACATTCAGACATCAGACGAGTACATTCTCTGATCATTTCATATCATGTTAGAATTATTTTCCTGCTTTAGATTACTTTACTTGATGTTGTCACGTTGGTAACACGGATCAGTACTATATAGATCCCTTCTTGAGATGTTATCCCCTCAGGGAGCATCGGATACTACATGTTTTGTGCGTTTTACTTACATTGTGTATCACAATGCTTCACGGTTCATTGATCACTTGTGACATGTACTCTCATGATCACAGAGGCTTCCTCGAATCACCCATTTATGGACATTCCCAGAATCACCCATTTATGGGCCTACCATGTATCACCCCTTGTGGGCCATTGCATGGATCATAACATAATCTGGCTGGATCCTTGTGTATTGATTGGGGGTACGGGGGAGTAGAAGTGGACATGTGAATAATATCCAAGTAGTGTAGTTCCCAGAATTACTCCATAGTATAGTTTCCAGAATCTCCTATGCCATTCACATGTCTATATTGTACTCTGACTCACTAGCCACTGTTAGTTCTCTATTTATAGTAGATATTTCTATTACAGTTCTTTCTCTGTTTATATTCTGTATTTTCTTTCAGTTTCCGGTATCTTACTCTACTGTATGCTTATATTTCTAACCTGCTATGATCTGTTGAGATGTATTGTGCTCGTTCCTGTCCTGTCTGGACCTGTTGAAAATATTACAGAGGACGAGGAGGAGGCCTGTGTGGATACCTTCTACGGGACAGCTCTAGATGACACCAGTGATCCGGATTTCCAGCCGGATCCATTAGCTATAGAGACTGAGGCTCCCTAGTCTAGGTTTTACTATTACTGTCATTTGGGATCTGGATTGTATATATTCTTTCATATTCAGTAGTTGAGACTTGTATTTCTGGATGTTTGCTGAGATATTATCTTAGACATTTAGACTCTTATGATCTCCTGTATTTTATTTTGAGTTTTATATCATATCGTACTTCTTCTTCCTTAGTTGTGATTGAGTTTACATTCTGCTATGTCACCCCCATTCGGGGAGTATAAACTTCTTAGCATTATATTGTTAGATGTTGTGACCTAGGACAGTATTCTACCGTCGATACTGTGGCGTAGGCTGGACGTACCCACGTCTCGTGCCCTTACTCTAGGGTGGGGTCGTGACACATTTTTAGTGGTGGCCCATGCAGGTCGAGTTTGTGTAGTGGTATTCGAACTAGAGTATCACTACGGCCTGCAGTAGGATTAGGATATTTTTGAGGGTACTCAATCACTCTAGGAAAAACTCTTAATCAGATTCCTTTTATCTAAATTGTTGCTTATTGACTTCCCTTGAATATAAACTATCCTCCTTTGAATTTTTGCTTCATTCTCAGAAATTACTTCTTGTTTTGATCTGTCTTCATGATGGTTATGGAGACACAATCTCATCGCTCTGGTTCGGAGAATACTATCGAGAGGCTGGCCACCTCTCGTCCTGTTCATCAGGGCCTCGAGACCGCAGCTCCTGTTGTGCCGACTCAGGTTGGCATTTCTGCTACATTAGAGGTGTACCTCTGTCTGTACAGAGACTTTCTCCCGTCATTCTCGATTTCTCTCAGCAGCAGCGGTTCATGCAGCATCAGCAGCAGACCAGGGAAAACCAGCAGGGGTGAGCTAACGTCAGGACAGTCGATGATGCACAGACCATTGGAGATCTTGCTGCAAGTTCCGTTCTTCTCGATTCCATTCCCGCAATTGTCTTTTATAACTACCTTGAAATCCGATTCCATCTATTCCTTGTTGATTGATTAATTTTGTCATGTTGCTCTTTTGTTATATTTATTTTTCTTCTGAGAAAATCATATGGGCTAGAGGTCACCTTAGTTATGGGATCTAGAATCTTCGATAGTCGTGTTAGTTGGCATAGTGAGGACATATAGTCAGATTTTGGATGTATTTCTCGGGTATGGAAATTTAAGGTTTTTGCCGTCGCATGCGGCAATGCAAAAATTTTAAATACCATGAACCTAGAGGTACGTACCATAGTTAAGGACTCTGTGATTATCGTAGCATTGCTCACTAGCATGACGAAGACTCTGAGTAACATAATTTTGGACAGACGCATATGATTATCAGATTTTATCTTGAGAAGGTTTTAACCTATCATCTCTATCATACCCTTCTGTTGTTATAAGATTGTATTCTATCATCAATAACTTAGGAGTAGGGATATTTTAGTTTGTAGAACTTATTCATAGGTTGATCTTCATAGTGTAATGATATGATGACTTGTAGGTGTCTGTACCCTAGAGATGATAGTTAGCATTGGTATTAGAATAGTAACCCATTGTAGATGATTTCTTTGTTATTATAATACCAACCAGTTTACATATAGGATGTTAGTATGCCTTACAGCCTTGATGATTGTTATTATTTTCTCTTATCTTTTTCCAGTGAGGCACCCATGACCAGAGCCTGTCCTTGAGTATAGTTGTAGTTCACCTAAGACTGAGTGGCCTATATACATATAGATTGCAGATGATATTGGCATATGGGATATGGGTTGGTTGGTATCTATAGGTCATTGTTGAATAGGGTATTGACATGTTGATTAGCCTATAATTGGTTCAGTTTTCTATTTTAGTTAAGTTCTCCTTGTGTTGAGTTTAGTCGTGTTTATAGGCAGTGTGCAGACCCTTCACTAGAGACCTTGTTCCCTCAGTTCATACTATTTCAAGTCGTCCACTGCACTCAACTTTCATTACCTACCATATTGCATCATAGAGTTCGCTGGACCATTGTTCAGACACCAATTATTGACTCGCCAATATAACCATAAACCCCTTACCATATTCTGCATATCTGGAGAGTTAGTATCGTACATATTAGAGGTCTGCACTCATCCTTACTCCTGTACATGGTGACCTACTGTATCTCTTAGCATTTACCTTACTTGATAGCCTTACAATACCCTTCATTATAACCTGCAGTACATGTCCTATAAAACCTTTTTGGGCAGGGTTGTTCAGTCCATTTAGGACAGTTGTTTTTATTGGGGATATATTGTGGGTTGTTGATAAGAGTTCTCCCTTGACCACTGTTCTGTTCCAACACACCCTGCAGTATCTGACCTTTTCTTGGAAGTGATAGGCATGTGGTAGTGAGTTGGTGTTATTAGACTTTGAGTAGAGTTGAGGTGATGAGGGTAAAGCATATATATATTTATAGCTTGTATATATGTAATGTATTTTGATTGGTATGTAGCCTGCACCCATTACAGTATACTGCCTATTGCATTCCCTGTACACCAGTTTGGTTCACTTCGTTCAGACCACTGTCTTGCATATAGTTAGTTCAGCCAGATAGAGAGGAGAGCCCAGGTTGATCTAGAGGCATGTTTCAGTCACTATGTAGGTTTCCTTTCACTTGACTTTACATGTGGACCCAATGTCCTGTCCTTTAGCTCATAATTTCAGTCTTCCTAGCATCATTCCCTTTTGCCTATATTGATGTTTCAGACCATTCATCCTTAGCCTAATTCCTGAGCTTTTGTTTCAGTCCCTTATAAGTTTAGTCTACTTTAACCCTTGGTTGATCAGTCATATATATATATATATATATATATATATATATATATATAGATGATATACTTAGGATATATGTGATAGGTTGTTGTTCTTGAGCTTATGTATATGTGGTACTTGGGATTGGTGTGCTTAGCTTATAGGTATTTAGTTATGCGTGACTTGATAGGATTGGGAAGTTAAGAGCTAGCCTATTATAGAGTTTCTCCTTTTGCTAAATTCTGATTGCCAACACTAGGTAGCCAGCATAGGTAAAATCCTAAGAAGTTGACCAGCTGATGACCAAGTACTTGGATGTTGAGAAATTGACTAGTGATTGACCCTTGTCTATGTTTGACCTAGAAGGGGGTGCGATCATCTTAATTTCGAGGACAAAATTTTTATAAGGTGGGTAGGATTGTAACACCCAGTTTTTCAGATGAGGGTAATTTTGAAATTTTGTAATTATAATTATTATTTACTGATATTTATTTTATATTATGATTTTTGGTAATTTTTAATCATTTTTTAAACTATTTAAAATCATGACTTGTGATTTGGTATTTTGCTAGTGTAACCTTAGAAACTGTTGACCTAGAGCCTAGCCATGTGATTAGGATGTTTAACTAGTACATTTTAGCCTAGAGGGTATTTTGTTCATTTTGGGATTTATTTGAATTTATTATGATTTATGGGAATTTGTGTGAATTTAATATTAATTAAATATTGCTATGTGTTATGTTAGTCTTGACTAGTTGAGACTTTGTAGACTAACCTAGAAACTAACCCTATTTGGTGACCCTAGCCTAACTCTAGTTAACCTACTTTATTAATTAGAAATTAGTTTTAAAGTAGGGAGGATTAGTTTGGGTGGAATTAGTCCATGACTAGTGACTTAAGTCAATGACTTATGACTTACTAATTTTAAGTCTAGTGTTTAAGCCTTAGGCCCATGAATTAAGCCCAAAACCAATCCTAACCCAACCATGGCAGCCACTATTAGGTTTTCCTTTGCCTATAAGTAATCTCTTAAGAGTGTTCTTGCCTCTTTTTAGGTTTGCCCTAATTTTGGTGGAAAGGTATTTTCCCCTATGCTCAAAATTCCTAATTAATTTATTTTAGCTCCTTTTTAATCCTAGTCTTTTGCCATAGGATCTAATTTATGTTTATATACTATTTTTGGAGGACCACCTCAGTTTGTGTATTGATTGGAGATTTGGAGTTGCCATTTGGAATCCCCTCTTTGAAGCTCTTCCTTGAGTTTTGATACTCAATAGGTAAACCACCTAAACCCTTGTTTCTTCCTGATTTCTTTGCATAATAGGTTAGGTTTAGGGGTTACCTAACTGCCCACAAAATTTAGGCTCAATTCGTGTCCATTTCGTGTCCGTATCGGACACGTATCGTATTGCTATACTAGGTGTTTGTAGAAATGCCACATAGGAATTAATTTTTGTATTTTTGAAATATAATTGCATGGATTTGTAGATCTAGGTGAGTGTATTAATTTTTGTGAAGGTGTCATGGTGTTTTGTGTCCTTGTGTGTCGTGAATTTCGTTTGGACACGCAGCACGAGCCCGTAGGCCGTGTCTTCCATCTCGGGAGGTATATCTCGGGACACAGGACACATCGTGTCCTGAATTTTTGTGAGATTCATGGGGCATGGTCTGTGACCATGCTCCCAAAATTTGGGAGCATCTCGTGCACCACGCAGGGAGAAATCGAGGTCGTATTGGTCGAGCACTGTCGCGTGCGGGCTGCTGTGCGCGTGCACAGGCACGACTGACACGCGTGTCGTGTCGTGTCTGTGTGACTCGTAGACTCAATGCAGTGTGTGTCAGTCCTAGAGCTACCCTAGGCGTACCACTGGACACGAGCACGTGTCGTGTGTCGCGTGTGGGATGCACGTGCACGCGTGTACGACGATTGTTGTGCACTGTCAAGTGTCTATGTACACGTGTTTGTTTGGACACGATTCGTGTCCAATTCCTGGACACGAATACACTCTCATGTACCCTCACATGTATGTCCTTAATTACCAACTTGTTAATTGTGATTTTAATGGCTATTTACATTCGAAAATTTGAATTTCCTAGTGTACACTGTTAGTGCACTGATACGGCTGGATGTGTTTTGTTCTGAATTTGATTTCAGTTTTTACTGTTTTTATTGTTGATTCAATGAGTAAATTAGTTACCTACATATTGATAAGTGTTGTATATATTCACTTTGATTTGTACTAGTGCTAAAGATCCTTGAATTTGGCTTTTGCAATTTGAGTTGGGGGTTTCCTGTCGACAGTTCAGGAAACTGAAACCATTCCTGATTTTTCCTATTTCACACCATACTGTTCTTTCAAGTATATTACACACACATTTGAATTCCAGTTTTTCCTCACATTTCACTCCTCTTTGATACACACACACACAGTCCACATTTCTGAATTTCTATTTTCATTATACACAAACACACACATTCAATCCTATACACACTGAACACAGATTCAGTTACATCACCTGTCAACATGTTTGTTAATATCCTGTCAATATTTTCCATATCTGAGACACAGGGAAATGGGTTCAAGGCTGTATTAGTCCCAGTAGATGGTTTTGACACTGTCATTTATCTCCTACACACCCACACACAGCAGCACACATATTCCTGTGGCACACATTACCTATATTCCTGTCAACCCACACTGAAATTAACCTGGACACTATCACCCAGGTTCACATATCCTGTCACACACAACACCCTCTAGCACACACACACATTTTATAATGTATACACACATATATTTCCTGTGAAGCTCTTTAGCATATACACTGTTTTCTAATTTCCTGCAGTACACACCCCTATGTTCCTGGATCACACACTGTTTTATGATTTTCCCTTCTCTGTATAACACACACAGGTTCCTCCTCTTGACACACCCTATTTTCCAAATTCCCTTTCAATGTACAGCACACACACATTACCTCTCATGTATACACACACACACTGGAACACACCCACTGTTTTATGAATTTCCTTTACTGTTTTCCCTATTCTTGTCATGTAGGCTGTCAAACACACCCACATTGTTCCTGGGATTACACTCACACTTGCCATGGATGCCCCCTCTCTATGGATATATGATACATATATACGTGTGTGTGCTTATATATATATAGTGTACATAGATATATGTATATAGGAATTGTGTATGTGTGATGTTGGTTTTGACCTTGTGATTGTGTATGAGTACTAAGCTAGACTTGATTAGACTAATATAGACTTGATAGGCTTGGTTTAGGCTTGTATGGTCTTGTGAACTTGTTTAGACCTAGAATAACTTGTTTGACCTAATTTAGACTTGTTAGACCTAGTTTGACCATAGTTGACATAGTTTGACTTCTAGGGTTGACCAGAGTTGACCAAGAGTTGACTTTGGTCTAGATTGACCAGAATTATGTAGAATGCATAGTAGAACTTCATATTGCCATTTTGGACTTTTTGTGACTTGTGCTGTTCTGATTAGGAGCCAAACTCCTCTCCTCGGACAGTATATTTATTTTGGACATTCAGACATCAGACGAGTACATTCTCTGATCATTTCATATCATGTTAGAATTATTTTCCTGCTTTAGATTACTTTACTTGATGTTGTCACGTTGGTAACACGGATCAGTACTATATAGATCCCTTCTTGAGATGTTATCCCCTCAGGGAGCATCGGATACTACATGTTCTGTGTGTTTCACTTACATTGTGTATCACAATGCTTCATGGTTCATTGATCACTTGTGACATGTACTTTTATGATCACAAAGTCTTCCTTGAATCACCCATTTATGGGCATTCCCAGAATCACCCATTTATGGGCCTACCATGTATCACCCCTTGTGGGCCATTGCATGGATCATAACATAACATGGCTGGATCCTTGTGTATTGATTGGGTGTACGGAGAAGTAGAAGTGGACATGTGAATAATATCCAAGTAGTATAGTTTCCAGAATCACTCCATAGTATAGTTCCCAGAATCTCCTATGCCATTCACATGTCTATATTGTACGCTGACTCACTAGCCACTGTTAGTTCTCTATTTGTAGTAGATATTTCTATTATTGTTCTTTCTCTGTTTACATTCTGTACTTTCTTTCAGTTTCCTGTATCTTACTCTACTGCATGCTTATATTTCTAACCTGCTATGATCTGTTGAGATGTATTGTGCTCGTTCCTGTCTTGACTGGACCTGTTGAAAATATTACAGAGGACGAGGAGGAGGCCTGTGTGGATACCTTCTACGGGGCAGCTCTAGATGACACCAGTGATCCGAATTTCCAGCCGGATCCATTAGCTATAGAGACTGAGGCTCCCTAGTCTAGGTTTTACTATTACTGTCATTTGGGATCTGGATTGTATATATTCTTTCATATTCAGTAGTTGAGACTTGTATTTCTGGATGTTTGCTGAGATGTTATCTTAGACATTTAGACTCTTCTGATCTCCTGTATTTCATTTTGAGTTTTATATCATATCGTACTTCTTCTTCCTTAGTTGTGATTGAGTTTACATTCTGCTATGTCACCCCCATTCGGGGAGCATAAACTGCTTAGCATTATATTGTTAGATGTTGTGACCTAGGACATCATTCTACCGCCGACACTGCGGCGTAGGCTGGACGTACCCACGTCTCGTGCCCTTACTCTAGGGTGCGGGTCGTGACACTGGCTTTGTTTCGTCCCTACTTTCCACTATTCTGGTTCTGGGGCGTGACACCAAGTTTGCCCCGTAGTACCAACCCTGGGGTCGGTCTGGTACCAAGTGCGGGCAAGGTCCTGCATCATGCCCGCTGCTTCCACCTGGAGTCTAGCCGGTATCTCTGCGAGACAGAAAATCTCGTCTATGTGCTCGATCCAGTCGTCCGCGTAAAAGATACCCTCCGTACCCTTGAAGTCCCACGGCCTCATCTTCTGGAAATCCTGAATACCTGGAGTCCTCGACTGGTATGGCTGAATCTGCCCTTTTTGGGGTTGGACAGTCACCTTCTCCACTGCCACCATCGCTAACTGGTGGACATTATCAATGCCCTGCCTCATGTCCTCTGTCTGGCGTCGCTGCATCTCCATCATCTGCTGCATAAAAGTGAAATACTGCGCCACATTAAGTGTCCCATAGGGCGGTGGTGGTAGCATCCTCTGAACTCCTGGGGTAGTCCTCAAAGCTGGTGGAGGAGCACCCCCAAAAGTTGCAGACGGGCCTACCTGAGCTGGAACAAGAGGCACTGTGGTCCCTGGGGCCTGCTGAGTCGGACGAGAAGTAGCAGACCTCTCAGTGGTATCCCTAAGACCATAGCGCTGCGATCGTGTCTCCACCATCCTGAAGACAGATCAAACAAGGAGTCAATTACTGAAAATGAAGCGAATTTATCAAAGGAGGACAGTTGTTTTCAAAAGGAGATAATTACAGCAAGAATTGATAAGAGTTTTTCCTAATATGATTGAGTACCTTAACTTATATCTTATATCCTACTGCAGGCTGTAATGATACTCTAGTTCGAGTACCACTACGAAATCACACTAGTTGTGATTGGACGGACCTGCATGGGCCACCACTAAAAACGTTTCACGACCCGCACCCAGTGAAAGGACACGAGAAGTGAATACGCCCAGCCTACGCCGCAGTGTCGGCGGTAGAACGCTATCCTGAGTCACCATATCTAGCACAGTCTAGAATAAACTCCGAATGGAGAGTAAAATAATAAGTAACTTAATCACAATACTAAGATGGAATAGAAGAAAGAATCACAAGAGAGTCACAACATAAATAGAAATTTAGGTGTAAACCACCAGAATAAATCTCAAGTACAACTCAAAAACTCAAATAGAAAGGCAATAAACACTAAGTCACAGCTAGACTATGGACAAGTCCTCAGCGACTTGGGATCCTCCTGAGGGTCCACGTCACCAGTGTCATCTAAGCCAATGCCATAATAAGTAGGGCAGAACTCTTCATCATCACCTGTAAAATTTTCAACATGCCCAGTCAGGATGGAACGAGCACATATCTCTCACAATAGTTCATATCAGGATTGGACATATAAAGCAAGCTATATAAAACTATACATGAATCACTGTAAAGAGAATCAACAAGAGAGAGACTATAAGATGAGATATAAATATGGTAAATAGAGAAATGTAACCATCTACGTGATTTAGAGCATGAATTGGTTATGTAAACGGTTTGGGTTGCACATGGATACAGCTATGGAGTGCACATGGATACCTACTGGGGATAATGATCACATAACCAACTACACTCTTCCTGCCCCCAATCAATACACAAGGATCAATACATGTTATGTTATTGCACATAGATAACAACTACTTTATACATGGAGCTCATATGGTCTTGAGTGCACATGAATAACACATGAGTGCACATGGATAAATATGAATACATAGAGTACATGATGGCCATGATAAAGTACATGAACATGATATACTCGATGTATCCGAGGGGATAACATCGCATAAAAAGATCCGTAGGGTACTAATCCGTGTGAACATCGTGTCAGCATCAAGTATACTAGTCTATAACAAGAGAACATATCCAAAGAAGTATGAAAAGATCAGAGAATGTACTCGCCTGGCAAACTGAACTGCAGATGATGAAGTGTAGCTAACTGGGGCAATATAAGCCTATTTAAAGTATACACATGTCACAACCAAGTCTAAAATATCAAAAAAAAGCTACAATGCAAGACTACATGCTTCTAGGTCCATTTTGGTCAAAGTCAACCCTCGGTCAACTCTGGTCAACTCTGGTCAACCCTGGTCAACGCTGTTCAAACCTGATCAAACCTGGGTCAACTAGTCCGTCTACTAATTTCTAGGTCATACACAAAATTCTAGGTCATTTGGAGTTCGTTTGAGTTGAATTGGATCAAGTTTGACCCAAAGTTGACTTTTGTCAATTTGGTCAACTTGTCAGCCAATTCGACTAAACTAGGCTCAAAATGATAAACAAAATCTGTCATAGGGCTCCTATAGTTATATACACAACTACAATCTATTCTAAGAGAGTTATCACGCATAAATATCTATATACATATAGGCATATACACACACATATGTATTTACAATACAAACAAAACCTTAAATCTAACAAATGATGGTGTGTGTGTGTGTGTCCTGGAGCTTACTGTAATGGGGTGAATTCTGAGATTAAAAACAGCAAACACAACCATGGTATATCCTAAATTAATATACTATTATATATATATATATATATATATATATATATATATATATATATATATATATATATATATATATATACACAAATGCTCAATGAAAAGATTAGCAATGGTTTGAGATAATTTAAAGAGTCAAAAATCTGGAATTAAATCCCCCTCGACCCATTCTCAACATGTATGTGTTAGCAATAGGTTTCAACGGGGTTTTGTATATATATAGTTAAATATATGTATACATAGCTATATAGAAAGCATATATACTCATAATGATGGAAAATTATGAAACAAAACAAAAAGTTGGTTCCCACAAATCCGAAACCTCATATATGTCCTGATAACTCAGATTTTATTAGCTAAATAGCTGGAAATCAAAATATCGCATTTAAACTCAAAATCGAAATTAAGGAAACAAACCCAATTCACACAACGACCCAAAATGCAATATACACTAAATGAACCTGCGAAACTCGGCATACACGTTGGTATCGACCCACGTGATGCGCTCGTATACTCTCGGGTTCGAAATCGTGTCCGTGTCGTATTCGCAGAACGCGTATCGGAATTTCCCGATACCGCGTGACAACGCGTGCGTACTCGCTCGATTGAGCGCCGCACACACAACGAAAAGCCCCGTGCTTGTGCACGTAGCTGGGGGGGAGTCCTGGGGTAGGTCTAGGACATGACCACGCAGTGACACGTCATGCTAAAACAGCGCACGTAGCCCCGCACCCGCGTGCCTGCGTGCCCTCGTGCGCGCGGTTCCGCCCTCGTGGCTCGCTCGTCGGGCCACGTCGCGACTCGAGGTTCGTTCCTCGGGTAGTCTAGGTATAGGTCGATGTGTTCCAGGTCCTGGAATGGGTCTTCGTTGCGTCGTGTGCGCGCACGAAGTCCGTTTCAGCGACAAATATCAGGCTGAATGTATAGTGCGGCTGAGCGGTGCACGCGCGATTTCTCCGCGCTCGCTCAACGAAAAGCCATGAAATTTTACGAGCATGGGGACAGAGGTTGCCCCAACGTGCTCAAGAAATTTCACACAAAAATACGGCCTGTGCATCGAGATACAACGCACAGACAGCAGGGCACGCATGGCCTCGTGCACGGGATCCGTGCACGTGCGTCCGACGCCTGAAACGCCGCTGATACGTTGTCAAAACCAAATCCGTCTTCATAAAAGTTTATCAAAATAATATTATCTAAACATCCATGAAGACAGCATCGAAAAATAGTAACTTTCTATCCTAAGCGGTATTTCGTCGAACACGTGCCGTAAAGGACCGACACGTGTCCGATACCGCCATCAAACGAAGTCGAAATCCAACCAAATTTTGTGGGCAAGTCTAGGGCACCTATTTGAATGCAAAAATAAAAGAAATTCCATATTTACTATGGCAGATTAGGCTTTACCTATTGAGTGTCAAAAATTCAATGAATGGAGCCCCTCGATTGTCGTGTCAGCCGATTTTCCTCAAACAAAAGCCTTCGCCTCCTCGCTAGAAATGCTCCAGCCGATCCTCCTCTCCTCGATGAGTGCAACGGAGTTCGTTTGAGAAGAAACGGACTCCGGATGAAGGAAATATGAGTTTTAGAGAGGAGAAACTATTAGGGTTCACTTGTGGAGGCTACAATTCCACAAATGAAGAAAAAGGGGAGGGGTTGCTGCTGTTGGGCGGCCAAGGGGGTCTCTAGGGTTAGGATTACACTTGGGACAACTCATTCTCAAGTAGAAATGGGCCCAAGTCAAAAAGGCTTAAAGGCTTGCATGCAAAAAGGCTAAAATAAATCAATTAAAGCCTTAAAAATAATCTAATGCCTAAAATAAATTCTAAAAATAAATATAACAATTCTAAAGCATGGTTAGGCCCCTATACAATGTCCACTAAGGTTAAACCAGTTGCTAGCACAACACAAGTCAACATATCTAGAAAATCACAAAACGGCCAAAATGGCTAAAATGACTAAAATACCCTTCTATGAAAAAGTGGATGCTACACTTGGTCAACTTTAGTCAACACTCTAGTCAACATGAAGTCAAACTAGGTCTACTAGTCCAATCTAGGTCAACTCTAGTTTAACTAGGTCAACACCAAGCCAAGCCTATACCAAGCCTATGCCAAAACCATATATCAATATCATATATACAATCAATGGCTTTTCATTCAACAATCTATGTAGTTATCATATCTATATATATACATTACTTTTGCTATATACATGTATACATTACAATATAGAGAGAGGGGAAAGGGGATATCAAATGGAAGTGTGAGCATGTAGAGTGACGAATGGGGGTTTTGTTCAGTTAAAAGTAACCTCAATCTCACATTATCCACTTAAAACCAAAACCACAACATATCAAACCTAAATCATATATCAATCCAAGACTGAAGTTGTATACAGTAGATGAAGTTCACAATTAAAGTTCAATGTAAACTCAGGTTACAGTTATAGAAATAGTCAGTTAAACATGTTGGTAAGTTAACATTTTCCTCATTTAAACTCAATCACAGATAACATGTCAACATGTATCCTCAGTTTCAGGTTATCAGCAAAATGAAATATCAGGTTCAAACTCTCAGGTTACAACAGTAATGAAACAAGGGAACAGTGAACATCTCAGGTTCAATAAAACTTAAACTCAAATCAAGTTCACATTCAAAAAAAATAGAGAATCCCTATTCTCAGTTCTCCTCTGCTTTTCAGTTTAAACCACAACTCCAAATCAGTATCATTTGAAACTCAGGTTCTCAGGTGAAGTAAACTCAGGAATTACCAAGTATATCAAAGCTCAGGTAATGCCACATGTGATTCTCAGATACACTATGTAAATATCAGGTATTTATATCAGTTAAGTATCACATACATGTTAAGATATATCAAAAAAAAATTAGGTTAATTGAAATTGAATCTCAGGTATTACATTATCATTAAATTATCAATCTAGTTAGACATCATCTAAACCATAATGTAATTATCATTCAAATCTCAGGTATGCATCAGTGAATATATGGAATTCAAAACAATATTAAATTGTTAGTGTATCACAGTTTCATAAACTCGATAATGAACCAAAATCATATGAATCCTAGATACTTCTACACATTCTACAGCATATAATCTAACATGTAATTGTATTTTTAACAATCAAAAATCTATTTAACTCCTACAAATCTCCATTCGAATAGTGTATTAGACAAAAGGACTCGACAGCACAAACAACCCAAAATCATCTTCGAAAACCTAAATAAATACCAAATTAAAAGTGTACATGCATTAATACAAACAATATGTGTCATGCGGGGGTTCTTGTGTCCATACAACTGGACACGAGGTGTCCAAACAACTGAAACCATGCACAGACACAGTCTGCACAAACCGCGTCGTGCAGGCGTGTTCGTGTCTCGTGGACACGACACAGGCCACCCCACGCCGTGTGCTCACACCCACATGTAGCCCAGGCATAGGGCTACACGATCGACACTTAGTTTTGTGTCCACATCGTGTCGTGTCTCGACACGAGATGCGTATCAGTAGGGAGTTTTCGTGCGTAACAGTGTGGTACGAAACTAGTGCACGCCCGAGAACTCCTTCGATACGACACAAAGCAACACAAAACTCCAGGAGGGTATTGTCAGAGGTTGCCCCTACCTCTGTGCCAAGTTGCACGTATCCACTTCGCGTGTCGTGTCCGGAATTGCAATCGAGTAGTAGGACACGCGTACGAGGGCTCGTACGGCGTGTCCTGTCCAAATTGGGACACAAAAATGACACAACATGATGCTCAGTGCATGGGGGAATGAAAACATACATGTAGGGCTATTAATTCATGAAATTAGTTTAAGAAAATACAAACAAAAAGTTCTCACAAGCATTTCATCAAACACCTTCACTAGTATACGTGTCCGATACACATATCAAAACGATACGAATTCCTACCAAACTCACTCTACAGCTAGGGGACACCTAGATGGATGCTTCTATGGAAAGAAAATAAATATTTGAATCAATTTGAGGGATTTTACCTATTGAGAGATCTCAATCAAAAAGCCCCAAAATGAGAAGTCCTCCTCTAATGGCCAAGTGAGCTCCAAACCTAGCAAACAAGCTCCCTTCAGCCTCTACTCCAGAAATGGCCTCCAACATAAGTGAGTGGGACCAATTTGGTGGAAGAATGGTGAGATTTGATGACTTGGGGAAGAACTATTAGGATTTCTAAAGGGAGATTTCTAAAAGAGGCAAGTGAACACTAAAAGACATTATATAGGGGTTAGGGTCTCCCTATGGGCTGCTTATAGCCGGCCATAAATATGTTAGGGTTAGGGTTTGGGCATGGAGAAAGGCTATAGGCTCTCTAGCAATCAATTCTAAGTCTCAACTTAAGGCCCAAGCTAATTCTAGGCTTAAGCTAATAAAAATATCTAACTTACAAATATCTAGATACTCTCTAACTTAGTTATTAAGTCTCTAACATTCTAACTAAGCGTCCATGAACATCACTAACATCTAGGTTAGGTCAAAACTAGGTTAGTCTCTAATAAAAAGATTAGCACCATAATAATCAATCAAAATTTATTTTTTATTTAAAGTCAAAAATGACCAAAATACCCTTATGCCAAAATAGAAATAAATTATCCTAATCACATGGTTAGGCTCTAGGTCAAGTAGTCTCTAGGGTTTCACTAGAAAAATACCAAAATCACAAATCACCAATTAAAATAGTTTTTAAATGAATTTAAAAATTACCAAAAATCATAACATGATTTAAATCTCATTATTAAAAGACAAAAATTACAAAAGTTTAAAATTATCCTCATTTAGAAAAGTGGGTGTTACAATTACCAAGAACACGTAGTGGCCGTAATGAGTGCGGAAGGCTGACTTTGGCACGTCGTCTGGCTTAATCTTGAGTTGATGATAGCCTAAGCAGAGATCAATCTTCAAAACTATCGAGAAACCTTGTAATTGATCGAATAAGTCATCTATGCGGGCAATGGATACTTGTTTCAGATGGTGGCTTTGTTCAGCTCATGGTAGTTGACACACATTGACCCATCGTTTTTCTTTACGAACAACACGGGCGCTTTCCATGGCAAAATGCTAGACCAAATAAATTCCTTGTCGAGCAACTCTTACAACTGGACCTTGAGCTTCTTCAGCTCTACAGGGGCCATTCTGTACGGAGCCTTAAAAATAGGTCGGATATCGGAGAATGTGTTGATGCTGAACTCGATCTCTCGATCAGGTGGCATGTCGGGCAGCTCATCTGAAAATACGTCTGGGAATATGTCACGCCCCAGTCCCAAAAATACGGAATCGAGCTACGTGGCAAGGCCAGCAAGTACCACTCCCAATGATTAACCTAATTTAATGGAACCATTAGAGTAACACTTAAGCTGTAAAATGCAGTAATAAGAGGTAAATGCCCAGATGATCACAAGTAATAATCTCATCCATAAGTACGATCAAGGAACACATAGTGAATAATCTGAATAAAACCACAATGTGCTAATTAACATAGTCTGAAATGTAGTAATAATACAAATACTGAATGAAAGAGTCTTGCAAAAACAATTCCGCAGATATAATGCTGAATAAAGAAAAATAAGAAGATAACTAGATCTGCCAACAGACTAACTAGATAATGAAGCCAGATCAAGAAGAGCTCCTGTGGCAAACTATGAAAATCTCCGAAGCTCTGGAATGAGACAACGACATACTATGAGGGAAAGTAGCCCAAGCACACAGTGTATGTTCTTCCCTCCCATGTGACTTCACGAATCGTATCCACAAATCGCTCGGCCAGATCCTCTAACTAGGACGTTGAGTCATAATAGTAAATACAGTGTAAAAGCACAAGTCATCGTCCTATAATCAATCCTGAATTTCCGTATAGTAAAATGTAAATCATGTACGGGAATCCGACAGTATGTAGTAACCATGAACATGTCCTAGGGTCTGAATGTATTCCGCAACTGATTATCATGGTAACGTAAAATATGGATATCTAATATCGATACTCGATGGCGCTAACGTCCATCCGTACCCGAATGAGATTCGGACGTGAAGTACCTAACACGGCCCTAGGTGTTGCAATAAAATACACACAAATAATAATGTAACTGAAGTACAAGTATGGCAAGGTACACTTGCCTGTCTCCAGGTGCTAATGAGAAGTAAAAGCTGGTCCAACGTCCACGCCCGAAGATTCAGAAGTGGCAAATGGACCTAGAGGAATATTTAACAAATTAATTATCAAGTATAAATATGATATATTCAATGTTATTATTATCACTTATGTAAAAGTAAGCAAACTTGGATTTGGGATTTAATTTAAATATTTGAACTAACCATCTCCCATTTAACTAATCATAATTATTTATAATATATATATATATATATATATATATATATATATATATATATATATATATATATCAAAAAATTTTATATAGGGTAAAGAATTTTACCGAAATTTTAAAAAAAGTAAGAAGTTTAACAAAATTTCAATTTGGGTAACGGGGCGACAAGTCCCATGGCACGGTGACGCAGACTCCACCATTAATGGCGCGCTATGGGGCATCATTAAAAGATAGAGGGGTACGCGCCATCACTGATGGCGCGCTTGGTGGACGCTCCATCAGTGATGGCGCTCTGCGGAGCACTTGGTGCGGCACGGGAGAAAGAGCCATCAATGATGGCGTACGACACGGAGAGATGGCGGGAGGTTTGGAGGGAGCCATCAATGATGGTGCATGGTTTGGAGGGAGCCATCAATGATGGCGCGTGGTTTGAGTTGGCAGGCCATCAATGATGGCGTGCGGGTTGAGTTTGTAGGAGCGGGAAAAAAGTTTTTAGGAGGGAAAAGTTTTTGGGGAGTCTCCAACGTGGTCTCCCTCTACTGCTGCGCCATGTTGGGGAGGGAAAAAAGTTTTTGGGAGGGGAGAAAGTTGCATTGGAAAGGGAATGGTGCTTTGGGAGAGGAAAAGCTGATTGCATTGGAGACCATGTTGGAGACTCCCCGTTCTTCATAAACTCCTCCTTCTTTCTTCTTCTTCACATATTTTTGACCGAACCTCTTTCTCTTGTTGTTTATCTTCATCCTCATCTTCATTCTCATTGTCATCGTCATCTTCATCTTCATCTTCATCTTTATCCTCCTCTTTCTCATGTAAGTAACTCTTGTACAAAATAAAATTTTGATTTTATTTGAATATTTGTATTACTAATCGTATTTGTGGAAAAATATAACAGATGGCTCAACCGAATAACGAATTTATTCCTGGAGGACCAATTACAGAAGTCGTCAAACAGGAAAAAGAAATTCATACATCTAAGTTGGTTTTTGAGTGGAAGGTAAATTTTAAAATGGTAACTCTCGTTATTATTTATTTATTTTACATAAATGTAACAAATAAAATTCGCTTGTAGTTATATGATTATCCTTCCGAGGCTCGAACACTGGAGCATGGAAGTTGGAGGATTCAGAGAAGGTATCAGAAATGGGAGTTAAATGCTGCTCAAAAGTAGTTGGTGCGTTCATTTGGGTTTCAATATCTGGATGAAATTCAAATTTTAGTCCACGATGTTCACCTTATTTTAGTCTCGCTGAGCGTTGGTGGCCTCAACGCAACACATTTCAGTTGCATGTTGGTGAAATAACAATCACACTTTGGGACGTCGTAAATATTCTAGGATTACCTATTACAGGTGAACCAATATATTTTGATACACATTTAAATCCGTGTGAAATAGTCAGGAGATATCTAGGCATTATGTCCCCTACGGACCTAGGAGCAAGGAGTTTTGTCACGATAACTTGGCTTCGGAATAACTTTATGGATTTAAATGAGACTATCGACAATCCAGTCACGGTCGATGATTACAGGGTACGTAATTATTTACTAATTTTGGCTAATATTTATTAATTTTAATAGCGAGTTAATTTTAATATGTTAGTTTCATAATTTGCAGATACTTTGCTGTACTATAGCATATTTGCTCTGTTTGACCTCGACAATGTTATTTTTCGATGGACAGGGAAATAGAATAAACGTACGACTACTACCTTTCTTAGATGATCTTAAAGTACCTACTCGTCATGCATGGGGAGCTGCTGCATTAGCATATCTATATGCCAGCTTGACGAAATTTGCTAGATCGAATGGTTCCAAAAATTTGTGTGGGTGCGCGACGCTGGTTCAGGTAATAAAAAATAAATATCTAAATTGATTTCAATTTTATACATTTTCTTGAATATCAAATTATTTCTGTCGTAGGTATGGTGCTACGAACATTTTTTATTGGTCGACATGTAACCAGCATTCCAAGTGATATTAGAATTTTTTTGCTTGCTACGCGATGGGCCACAAATGTAGTGGACCCACATCATAATTTACACAGAGATGTTTCACTATATTGGGGAGAATTTGATACGTTGCAATGGAATGAGGTAACTAATAAATTTAGTATAGTCAATCCAGTTAATAAATTTGTACAAATTTATCGTGAATAATTGTCATCCAATAGGTTATGTGGATACCCTACTCGGATGATAAAAATGGTCCAGAGATAAGAAGGACAGTATTCGAGCTAAGCCTACACAAATCTTTTATTATATATGATCGTTACACTATGTATCATCTAGCAGATTGTGTTCTACGACAATAGAGAGGGCGCTGTTGGAGAGGTCAGCAGCCAGCGGTACCATGGAGAGGACAGCAGCCAGCGGTACCATGGAGAGGGCAGCAGCCAGTGGTACCATAAAGAGGGCAGCAGCCAGAAGTACCATAGAGAGGGCAGCAGCCAGCAGTACCATAGAGAGGGCAGCAACCAGCAGTACGCTCAAGCGTATACTAGACAACAGTACTCCCCAGAGTACACTAGCCAGCAGTATGCTCCAGAGTACACTAGCCAGCAGTATGCTCCAGAGTACACTAGACACCAGTACGCTCCAGAGTACACTAGCCAGCCGTACACTCCAGAGTACACTAGCCGACACTATGCTGGAGAAGGTCTCAGTCAGCAGTGTAGAGGCATGGGCACTTTTTCAGCTTTCCAGCCATGTGATCGTACAGCGTCTGAGCAAATCAATGCTGTCGCAGCGTATTCGTTTGAAGGCATGACATATTACTCATAGTTGATTTCGTCCCCCTCGGCCCCGGTGCCTACTCAGGAGGTCGAGGAAGAAAATAGAGTTGAAACAAGAGTGGAAGAGGGTGAAGAAAGAGTGGAGGAGACCACAGACGAAAGAAAAGACCGACTAGGCCTCAGACATGTAGAATGACGATATTACAAACGACTTGCCCGACGGTGTTAAAAGTTTAATATTAGAATGTTTGTATTCTTAGTAGAATGTTTAATGCGTAGTGCATTTTTATTCAATAGAATGTTTAATGCATTTTTATTTAATATTTCGTTACTACAATATTTTACTCTCTTGGTTGACTTGTACATTTTCTTCTGTTGTGTCCCATCAAACCACAATTGCCGCAATGAAGTTCTCTTGTCGATAATTCTCGTGGTTTGATGTGGTTTTTCTTCGGCCTTCCAGCTTTGCGTCTAACATCTGGAACTCTAATTTCTCCCCTAACCAAAGCAGCTTGAATGTTGTAAGGAACTGGAATTGGTTCCATCTGTGGCTCGTACACACTTTTCAACCTGTCAGTAGAAAATATTATCGGATAATAATTTTCAATCTCATGACTGCAATATTGGCAAGGAAAACGTGCATGTATACATGGCATGTAAGTATGATACCACCTTAAACATGAACAAGATCTTTTATCTAACCGTACAACATATGTTCTACTCGATGCACGGTCTAATATTTCAAACAAATAACTATCAATTCGTAATTTTTGAAGTTGATGTCTCTCGTTGGTAATAGATGCCATAGTCTTTAACATCTTTGGACAATAACTCGTGTCTAAATTTTGAGCATGATTCCTGTTTTTGTCATGAAGTGTTATAATCTTGGCTCTAATACCATCAAAAAGTGTCGTTATTGGTTTATCACGTAAACTCTTAATCCAATTGTTAAAACATTCAGCAAGGTTATAAGTGTTAATATCTAATCTAGGACAAGTAGCATATGCTGTAATCTAATGTGCAAAATGATGATTTTCATCATTTGTACCAATAAGCCAATTGTACATCGCCATGTTCTCATCTTTAATTATTTCGAACAAGTACTATGCATCTGTTTGATTATACGATCTAGCAAGCGAGTCTAACAATCGATAAATTTTTTTCTTTCATAATAAACTTCATATTCTGCTTAAAATGTTGAATGCAAAAAAAAAGGCAATTTTGGAAAAATATCTCGCATAGCATGTATTAATCCTTTTTGCTTGTCAGATATAAATGAAATTCTACTCCAATCATTAAAATAACTTTCAATTGATAGTCTAAGAGCATTTAAAAACCAAGACCAAGAATCAGTATTCTCACCTTCGACAACAGCATAAGCTATAGGATACAAGTGATAATTAGGATCATGAGCACAAGCAATAAATAAAATATCTCGATATTTGGATAAAAAAAAGTGGCATCACTGCTAATAACAGGTAAACAATCCCATAAAAATCCCTCAATGCATGCCTTGAAGCAAATAAACATTCTCTCAAACTTTTTGCTTTCGGAAGTCTTAAGAAAACACCGACTACCTGGATTCGACTCCATAATTCAAAAACCATATTCCTCAAGTCCAGCATACGCCTCAACATAACTACCATTTATTTCACGTAATGCCATCTCCCGGGCTCTCCATGCTTTAGAGTATGTAATATGTATACGATGTTCCTTGAATATATCTTTCATAATTTGTGACGCACTTTAGGACTGATTATCTCTAATTAAATTAACTATTCTTGTCTTAACCCATGCAGCGATAGCTAGTCGACGACGTCCTGACATAAGTCCACACATACAAGAATGACGACTTTCTAGTGTACTAACTTTAATTAATTATTTGTCCTTTTCCTATGGATTTGGCATATACTCTCCAATTACAATTCTGTTGAGCACAACTATATATAATTCCATGATAATTATTCATAGCACTAGCTGAACAACTAAAATTATGTTGAATTGCTAAACTACTTACAAAACTTCTAAATTTTGACACACACAAAAAATACTAGGCCGACGCGCCATGGGGACTGGCGCCCCCTTCAGAGCACGCCATCAAAGATGGCACACCATGTTCCACGCTTCTCGTGCGCGCCATAGAGCTTGGCGCTCCCTCGGTTCATGCGCCACCTTTGGTGGCTCCTTCGTGCGCACTATCTCGCGCTCTATCGTGCGCCATGGGGCCTGGCTCTCTCGTTGGCGTGCACCATCAAAGATGGCACACCACCGTCTTAGTTCCATCAGCTGCTCCAGCACGCCATGGCAATTGTCGTTCCATTACCCATACTGCAATTCACCTAAACTTCTTACTTTATTTACAATTTCTATAAAATTCTATACTCTGTACAAATTTTTTTGTATATATATATACTAGGGTCATAGGCCTAAGCCATAAGGATGGCAAAAAAGTATTTAGTTATGGACAAAGAAAATATTAAGTTGGTTATAATAATTAAAAATATATACAGCCAACTTGAGTCTAAGTCTAACACCAATAAAAAGAAACTACAAAACCCCCGATTCAAGAATTGAACCCAAGATCTCATATATGCCACCCTCCCTACATAACCAATGGGCTACTAATCTCATCTGTAGGTATATGGGCAACCTCATTAACATACACTGCTGGTAAAAGGACACACACACAAGATAAAAAGAAAAGAAAAAGAATAATCAACATAACTTAAACAGCCCCTTCACCTACCACAATACAAGGTTCGAACCCAGGACCAACTGTGTAATCATCCACTGACCCAGACAATCGAGCGAGGGCTCACATGTATAAAATGATGGCTCCTGTTATTTATAAACTCTACGGCTTAATTATCTTCTTCCCCTCAAGCTGTACATCAAATTTTCTAATGAGTGAACCCTACTACACAACATTCCATATATATATATATATATTCTTTCCCTTTTATTGGAGCCCAGGCTTGTCTCCTTCTCTACTGGTAGGATTTCATAGTTGGGATCATGGCCATTTCTTCCTTGTTTCTCTTCTCCGAATTACAACTCATCCTCTACTAGCTACTGACTTAGCAGAGCATCTCAGAAAAATGTCACCAATAAAACTACATCTCTGATACGTATGATATCACAAGTTTAAAGCAAGGGAAAACAACAACCCTTACACTTCTCTACACCACAACCTACTGGATTAAGTATGGAATGGATTCCTAATGTAGCAGTATGTACTTCTTAGCAGGTGCATGATATAAATAGCTAAACACCTTTAAAATCTTGCTAACAAACCCCAAATGAAAACACACCCAAGCTTTAGCCTTATGCATCTACTATGTAACAACATTCAGAGACTAAGAGGAGGAAAGCTCACCGGACAAGGGTGTTCGGGTCGTCTCGTCGGAGATGAGTCTGTCGGCGTGACCTCTCCGGTCGGTAGTTGCGGCGAGCTTCCTCGTCGCGTCGAGATCAGAACTGTCGTACTGTGGTGCTGCCAACGCTAGGAGACGCTCGTTTCGGCTTGGTGCGTTGGTTCGCACGCGAGGGGGAGAGAAGGAACAATTGGTGGGAGGGCTTGTGGAGACTAAGTTTGCGGCTAAGGTTTAAGGTGAATGGGAATGGAGACCATATAAAATATATAGGTGGGTTGAGGCTATGTTGAACGGGGGGATTGGAAGAGATGGGCGGCCAGATGTAAAATAGTACGAGCAAGCATGCTCTGTGCGCACAGCAGGTTTTCTGTACAAAGAAGAAGAACAGTAGCCCAATGCTATTGGGTTGTCAGTTCGAAGTTGGGTTGGTTTTGTAGCTATAAGACCCAGTAGAGTGTTTTCTAGCTAGCTGTTCTGCTGGGCTTCAAGGATGAGGAGTAAAGTAGAATATTGAATTGGGTTTGTGGTTGGGGTGCATTCATAAAAAAAATTATACGCAAAAGAGTTTGCATCTACAGGAGCATGCATTAGCTTCCTATGCTCTTCCAAAATTTTAAGCTCATGTTAGCAAGGGGTAACATTAGGCTCTCACAGCAAGGTTGAGGACAAAGGGGTTGGGCTGAATGGTCTCTAAGGAGTAGTAATTGAAAATAAAATAAAATAGGAGGAGATGTCCTACCCATAAAATATATACCCATGGGCTTGGGTCCGTGGTGTACCTTTGGGTTGTTAAACGAAAGGATGTGATATGGGCTTAGGGCATGGGTGTAAGTTAAGGAAGGAACTTATTGTATACAAAGCCTACCATTTACAAAATTACAAAAAATTTCTATATAATAAGAAATCAACAACTTTGTTAAAGGTTTTTTTACCAAAGAAATCTCACTACAAGTCCTGTTAAAAAATATATGATAGCAATTCTAATGATATTAGATATACTTAAACTAAACTATACATATGTAAGTAAATTTCAAGTTTTAATTTAGTAACAGAAGTAAACAAAGATTTAATATATAATTTAAAAGTAAGGGGATCACATAATATGCCACAACGTCGGTCTGACCCGAGTTTGCACCATCTTGTCGCGTGTCTCGATAGGACGCCAAATAGCCTTCACATCCGGTATGCAGCATCCTTCGAGCAGATATTGTCGAGATCATCATGTAGGTTAGCGATGCTTTACCATACGAATAGCAGAATTCGATCATTCCAGGTATGCGAAAGGTGACCTTCTTTTCTGCGTAGTTAATGGTGGCATTGCAAGGGCCGAGCCAATCCATTTCTAGAATGATTTCGTAGTCCTTAATGTCTAGAACTATCGCATCAAGATAGACCTTTTTACCTCCTATACAGATGATTCCGTATCTGCAGGCTAAGTTTGCAAGTAGTGACATGCCCGACGGTATGTTAACGCTAAGATTTAGGCCTAATTGTGTCACATAAATTTTGTGCTCGGCGGCAAAGTCCATCGATATGAAACTTTGTGTATCATCTAAATCAAACAGTACACGAGCAGGTTTCTTATTGAAAAGTAGTATACCTGTCACGACTGTCTCCGAAACGAACGCTTCATCCCGCGTCATGGCGTAGACTTGTCCCTGGGCATTAGGACGGCGGTCTTGGCCATTGGGTTGTGCGGCTTGAGGAGGTCGGGGTGCCTGTCCTCGATTTTCTTGACGATTTTGCTGTGGCAGGGAATTATGATTATGTCTTTGGACCATGCAATCTCGAGATTGGTGACCTCTTTTTCATAAAAGAAGCATCCTCCATCAAAGACAGAGCAGTTGTAGACTTAGTGTCCGAGGTGGTTGCACTTTGTGCAACCAGGTAATGGGCTCTGTCCTTTGTTGCCTTCCTATAGCAGAATGTTTATAATTTGAGTGGTGCACAACGTCGACAGCGACAGGAGGGTACTCACTCTCAAGACGGAGAGCATGATTTAGAGCATCGCCCATGGTCTTGTACTTCGGCACCACCACATGATCAGCGATAGAGGGCCGTAGACCCACTTCGAATCGTCGCATGCGACACTCCTATGTAGGTAGAAATGTACCAGCAAATTTGAAAATTTTATTAAATTTTTTGGCATACTGTTGAACCATTATGTTCCCCTGCCTCAACTGCATGAATTCATTCTCCTTCTCCTGACGAACAGCTGAAGAAAGGTACTCGAGTTTAAAGGCTTTGCAGAACGTGACCCAAGGGATCGACGCTGAGTTATTGTCGCATCGGATCGCTCATTTGTGCACAGCCCACCAATCATGCACGTTCAAACGTAGCTGAAGTTGTGCGTAGGCGACTTGCTTGGATTCTTCAACGTCAAGGAGCTCGAAGTGATCTTCCAGCTCTTTCAACCAGTTGATTGCCACAGAAGGGCCCTCGGTACCACTGAAAGAAGTGCGGAACGCTTTCTTGAATTCTGACACTTAAAGTTGTAACTTCTTGGTGTTACGGGTTGACGTACGGGCTCCTCTGGGACGACTTCGATGGGTTAGACCGTAGCCTCGATGGCAGCAGGCGCGGTTGCAGAGTTGCCATTGGCCACAATCGTCTGGACAATCTGTTGCAAAGTATCAAGTTACTTTTGTTGCATCTTAGATTGTGCCTCGAAGCGAGCTTCGAATTAGGACTGTCGTGCCTCCGTCTACCAATATTGGTTCTCGGATTGTTTCTGATGTGCCTCCATCATGCACAACATTCTCTTGATAACATTGTTAGGTCTGATCCGCGAACTGCTCGAACCGCTCGAAGCACTTTGTTCTTGCTCGGTCGCGGTTTCTGCCACGGGTTATGTCACTTCTAGAATACGTAGACACACACATTAGTCTCAAAATATTACAGACTCATTGTATGGAACAACTTATCTCATCGACAGAAGGTCAAAGGTTTGGTACTCTAGAAAAAGAGCCAAAGAATTTAAAGCCGTGCTCTGATACCATTTTGTCGCGTCCCAATTCCGTAGAATCGATAGTCGTTCCCCGGGCGTGATGCCGTGTGAACCCAAGTTGCGATCGCACAAGGCATAGTAATAAGGTTATCCGAAACATAACATCAAGTAGAGTACGCAGAGAAATTGAACAAACACATTTGAAAATGGAAGTAACTTTTCTTTCATTGCTAATAAATATTATTTATATGACTCCGTTACAATCATTGTCGCACGGGCTTACAATACGACTCGAGTACAAAATGAACGCTAATAAGATAGTCGTTCCATATATTACATCCATATTTACAAGCAAAACATTTCATTCGACCTGGTATCGTAGGGAGTCGAGACATCACTTCTTCTGGACTGAATATGGAGTCTTTAAAAGGATTCTAAATAAGCCTTCAATACCGGACGAGGCTTCAAATGTACTTATGTTGCCTTGAGCTTAAGTGGCACGCCCTTCTTGGTTTGGGGTACCTGTGGAGAGCGAGGATCAGTACATTACACTTTGTACTGGTGCTAGCAAATTAAGTTCCATGCTCTCATTTGGTTGAAGAGTTTATATGACGTAGTTTGTGATCTTTCTAACCATCCTAATGAATTTTCAGACAAGCATATGACAGGTATAGTTTAAATTACGCAAGAACTTACCCACGACAGAGCGTGCCGTGCAATGTGAGACTTACCATGTTCTTCTTTGTCAATTGTTATCGCTAGCATAGCGTGTGCAAATTCATGTGTGATTGGTCACTAACACCACAAGCCATCTTAGCCTTACAGCTTTATTAGTCGGGCGCTTTCAACGCAAGTACCGAGCCCCGCTGAAAGTCCCCGTCTAACCCGTGCTATTATCCAGCACAGCTATCCGTATTTTCTTCTAGGCCGAAGCGGTCCCGTAGCCCCGAGGTGCCGTTCAAGAAAACTTTAACCTTGTGCACAAATTGGTCATGACTGTGCTAGACTAATTTAGTTTACTCAAGTAGGTTCTGCATTTTGATACTTAACCATTTTCATCGTGTCCCGCCTTATTGTGGCATCATTTATTCAATGAGTCTATCTTTTATTTAACGCAGTTCTATATCATGAATCGTATAGCAAGCTTATAGCAGTTTTATAGAACAAGCAGATGTGTCCATGCTTTTGCATCTAATATTTTATACGCAACGATGCTATTAATGGATTTAAGAAGTAAGGGGGCAAGGGGGACGAAGATTCAGCCACTCACCTTGATTTTGCTTGAGACGAGAGACTGGTTGGCTGCACTAGACGGCGCCTACGCGATCACCTAAAATCGTATAAGCAACTGATTAGAACACTGTGCCATTCAAGAAGTTCGATACAAATGTGAAGTTCCAAAATGCAAGCCATGAAAACCATCGAAAACATTCACGAAAACGCATTCACAAAAACCAAAACCAAAGAGCAAGTGCGGCATGAAAAGCAGAGCAACGGGAGGTCTCTCCCGACTCAACCACAGAGTCTATCCTCGAGGCGCAACCCGCTGAATATGGGACATGATTTCGAATAAGCCTTTCCATAACGAGAAAATGATCTTAATTCAATCGTTTCCATTCGACCGATTCACTTGATCCCGATCTATCGGTTCCGACTGAATCGGTAGCGTCAGTATTTCTTTCTCACACACCCAGTGGACGAAAACGGGGCACAATGTAGGAAAGAGGCACTACAGAGTTCATATGCATAAGTTATGGTCATTTTAGTTTGCATAAGTTATTGTCATTTTAGTTTAAATCAACTGTGTAAAAAATTTATAGAGAAATTAGATCAGGTTTTCTAGTTATGACACCTACAAGTACATAATTAAAACAGAATTCCAGTAATCAACTAGGTGAGATTTTGATATTTAGAAAATAACAAATCATTGAATTAATTTACCAATTTTTATGTGTTATAGCCTGTTAAGCTAGGGTTCATAGAAAATTAACAAAAGAGAAAATTTCTATTATGCAAAGGAGTTATAGTTAAAAAACTAGAGTACTTTTACTCCATATTCGTAACAACAAACGAAGTTCGTTTTTTAGAAATTACCTAATAACAACCTAAAATCCTCCAAAAATCAAAATCAAGTAATAGAAAAGTATATGGAACTTTAAAAAATATTGGGACAAAGAAGGTAACGGGAGATAGAAGAAATCCTCTCTAGCAGTCGGGTGCATTAGAAACAAAAAAAATTTATATGATCCTTAAATAAGTGTTTCACTTATTAAATTCTAAAAATTATAAATGAATTCAAAAATTCGAAAAAAAAAATATAGAAATCAATTTAGGTCATTAGAAAACAGAAAAAAAAAGTTTGGGGTTATTTTATAGTAGCATTTCCCTAAAGTTATTCCTATAATCTCACTAATAATTTATTTCTATGATTTTTAATTAGTAATTAGTTTCTAAAAATTCCCACAAAATTGTAAAAACTCTATAAGAGTAAAAATAAGTTATATGATCTATTTAGATCTTTTGTACACTTTATAGGCTAAGTCACTTGTTGGTTCGTTATAGGTCCATAAGTACCGAAAATCTCTTAGGTCAAAATTATATATCCAAATAAATTCTAAAAATTCTTAATAATTGTTAATAATTCCTAGTATTGTATAAGTAGGTATTCTAACCTATCCTAGAGTATGTGATGGTTTTTTATAATACAACCTACTTGTTAGTCCTTATTAGGCTTAGGTATCGCCCCATTTAAACCTCGTTCAAATCAAACACCTCATGTATCACGTTCCATAAGTTATTAATAGTTTCATCAGGGTTTTCCAGTAAAATAAAAATGAAAAAAATTTCCAATTGCCAATTAGGGTTTCTTGGAAAGTGAATGCTACATGTCTCTATCTCTCTCTCTCTCTCTCTCTCTCTCTCTCTCTCTCTCTATATATATATATATATATATATATATATATATATATATATATATATATATATATATATATATAAGGGGGCTTCAAAATGGCTCAAAAGTGAGCCGTCTAAGCCGTGTGAATATCATCAACCATTTCGTTTTTAAAAAATTCAAAAAAATAAATTTTTAAAAATGTTCTTCTGCATAACCGTATATCCTTTTTTTTATTTTTCTTCCACATAACCGAATACCCATCTTTTATTCACATATATCCACAACAAGTTATAATTAAATTTCTATAAATCTTAGTTAAAATATAAATATATAACAAATCTTAATTTAAATTTAAATATTTAATTATATTTTGATAGTATTAAAAAGAAGACACATTATTTATTAAATTTAAATATTTAAATTATATTTTGATAATATTAGAATGAAGACAAATTATTTTACGTTCAACGAACGTGCTTCTACTAGTGTGTGTGTGTGTCTCTCTCTCTCTCTCTCTCTCTTTATATATATATATATATATATATATATATATATATATATATATATATATATATATATATATATATATATATATCGTGCAATGGTGAATACATGCAAGCAAAGCACCTTAAACCAAATCCTCTAAGGAACAAATCTAATGATAACTCTTGTAACGAATAAAAAAAATCCTGATGACAAACTCATGCACCCCAGATTAATTTGTGTTGTCTATATCGAATATGCCTGACCCTCGAAGAAGATGATATACGATTAGCATGGTCTCATTATCACTCAATCACACTTTTTGCAATCCTCGTATGCGAGTAAAGTGGTTGTCGACGACATCATAAAATATGCCCCATTATCTTTCTCATATTCATAACAGTTGTTCTCATACCAACCTATTTTTCCAATCACGCTTCTTGATTTACAATATTTATATCATAATACAAGAAAGCTTATCCAAGTTGTGATTTCCAGCTTCATTATATGGACTAGTGGCTCTAAGGGTCAAGTTGTGTACACATTAGTGCACAATAAGAATTGTTATGCCTCAGAGCTAACATACCAAGGAACAAGTGATTTTCATTCATCATTATACACTATGATCCTAATAAACACATCATATGAAGACGTATCATGTTTCAGAGTCTGTTTGTCTATAACTATCAAAGCACAATGTAGTCCTAACCCTTGTTACCAATCACCCGAATTAAACTCGTATTATACGCAAATTTTTTCGAATCTTTCATAAACGTATAATACTTGCGTACTTTTGACAGATCCAAATCAATACGTAAATTTTAATCATGCGAAGTTTTAAACGTGTTCTGTATAAATTATTGAATTATTTGGCACAAAAAATGTGCTGAGAACCTGTTTAATTAACCAAATTTGACAATATATTTAAGAATGTGAAGTTTCTAACCTCAATATTTTCATTTTTTGAATATTTGTCCGAATTTTTGAACGTATTTTGTTGGCACTGAGCCGATTTATACTCGTACTTTTGCCGTCCTGAATTTTTTTCGTTTGCCGAATTGCTAACAAGGGTCCTAACCCAATCGTCCTATGGCATTTGGAAAAACTAACCCCCTTGCATTGTTTGCCCCATAAGCGACAAGCACACTAGATTAGTCTGGCTTTAGAATAAGGTCATGGAAAGTGGAATTCTTCTATGTCGGCTGGACTATCCAAGATAGTACAACTCCATCATGACTTTCTGAGAAAATCCATAAATGCCCCACTATTGCCATATTCCCTAATGCATTACCGCTATTACCAGCATACTCGTAAGACACATTAATTACATCTCATGTTCAATGCACCTTCATGGTCATTTGAAGGCAGACATTCATGTGAGTGAATCAACCTCATTCTCGTTCGACATGTTGATTATACATTGAATAGTTTATATTACCGACTTTTACGTCAATATAACAAAACATACTATGGAACTAAAAGATATATGTAAGAAAATTATCCAAACAAATATGTCATATCTCATATTTAATACAAATGATAACATACAAGTAACTGACGACGACGTCCCCCAAATCTAGTGTGCCCTATAAAACATTCCTTTACCATCCCTATCGTTTTTGGTGTGACACCCCAGTCCTAAAAATATAGGACCAGGTTACGTGGTAATGGCCAGGTATGCATCAAATGGACTAAAGTCCGACTCGAACGCATACACACTATCCAGATCAAAATATCAACTATCCATACATCCACATAAAACATCCACAACTTTATCTATAATAACATGATTTAAAGAATAGAAAACAGCTACAGAAGAATAATGAAGAAGGCATCATAGGGCAATACTTGAATCCCAAAGAAATAATCCCCAAAAATCTATGAATGAAACTCAGCAATTACTTAGAAGGAAACCAGATCCTTAAAGGGACATAGCAAGATACATAATATTATACATGTCGTAAATGATAAACAATAAATATAATGCTAGTGACCAATAGATAATTCACAAACAACAACTATAATCAACTACATGATATGCACTTGAGGATAACGTTCGCACGCATAAGCGAGATGCAAGATTAAGTTTTATATATATATATATATATATATATATATATATATATATATATATATATATATATAATCAAAACACTCCCTATTTTATTCCCAAAAATAGAAAGCTGGAGCTATACAGGTATACCAAAAAGGCAGAAGAGGCCTATACATGTATACTAACAAAAGGGGAGAAAGAGAGGTTACTAAAGCCTAAGCCCTGGAAAGAAGGTGGTTCCAAAAGGCCGTCTGGCCGTGGTTGCAGTGGGATCTCCGCTTGCTGCATTGTCTGATTGTCTCCGCAATAAGCTGGTCCACAGTGAACTGGTGGCCCTCGTATCTAGCCTTGTTACGGTTCTTCCAGAGAACCCAGATGGTGGCGGCTGCCACGATCTGGTGGCCGTGAGACCTAGCTCCCCAAGCTGCTGCTTGATCGATGAGGCTTCCACTCCCCGGGTTCATTCTGCAAATCTGGGAGATGGTATTCCAAACTGTAGCCGCAAGCTCGCCCGAGCAGAAAATGTGGTCGACCGATTTCGGGTGGCGATTAGTGCAGCAGGTGCATGCTGAGGCGAGGCTGAACCCGATTGTGTTGAGAGTGTCGTCGGTGGGTAGAATCTTCCTCAGGGCTCTCCAGATAACGAAGGACTACTTTTTGGGAATACATGCCTGCCAAAAGGGAGCGATGATGGTGGAGGTCGCGGTGGGCACACTGGTGCCCTACACGATTCTTCTGGCTGATTTGACCGAGAAAGAACCCGAGCTGTCAAAATTCCATCGGATGACATCTGCTTCGGTTCTTAGCGTCATGCCACTTTGACGTATACGATCCACCGCCTCCTGACCGGCCCACTCTAGGACTGCGTCCAATCTCCAGTTGTTGCCGGTGTGGTCCCACATGTCCTTGATCTTGCAATGCTCGTGTCTCTCCGATACGAATGGAAGAAGAGTATCCCCTAGCCATTGTTCCCGGAAAGCCGACGACTCATCTGTGCCCACGATAAGGCACATGTCGGATTCGGCCAGAGCGCACCCTGACAGCATGCATCTCCAAGCCGTGGAGGATCTGCTGTTAGAGGTGGACTGCGACGGGTGGATGTGCTTGAAGTATCCAGCCTTCATGAACCTGACCCAAAGGTTCTGAGAAGTGCAAAGCTTCCACCACAATTTTATCGAGAAAGCTTGGACAATGTTGGATAATTTGGTGAACCCAAGGACCCCATCATCGGTGGAGTGCGTCATTGTGTCCTAGCTGGCCCAATGGTGTTTGTCGTGGCCATCGTTGTGCCCCCAAAAGAAGTTACTGAAGATGCTCTCGATCGATGGCAGTACTTGTTTGGGGGGGACAGCCAGCGAGGGTGTATATAGGATTTGATGTGAGGACATGTTTGATGAGGATAATTTTGCCGCCTGGGGAGAGAGTGTCGTTGTGCCAACCATGGAGCTTTTTTCTGATGCGGTTGATGAGGTCCTCAAAGATGGCTGCTTTAGATCTCCCATATACGAGAGGACAGCCCAGATAATGGAAAGGAGGGTGCTTGATGGGGTATGAGGTGGTGTTAGATAGAGTGTCTGCTTGGTCTTTCTTGATGCTGTGGTGGGCGTAGATAACACTTTTGTCCTGGTTGACCTTCTGACCCAAGCACTTGACATATCTCTGAATAGTGTGGTGGACCACCTCAACCGATCCCACGTCGCCGGATGAGAAAATCATGATGTCGTTGGCGAAAGCCAGATGGGTGATGATCGGGCAGCCGTTGGTCATATGGTAGTGGTTGAAGGTAGGAGTGGTGGCCAGCTTGTTGAGATTCCTGCTCAAGGCATCTGTCGTGATAATGAATATGGTTGCTGAGAGGGGGTCTCCTTGCCTAACCCCGCGGCTTGACTTGAAGAAGTCATCTGCTTGGCCGTTAATTACAGTAGAAAACCAGGAGTTGCTGATCGATCTCCAAAATGTGTTGGTCCAGGTTTCGGAGAAACCGAACGCCCTGAACACCCATATCATGAATTGCCAATCCAGTCTTGTCACGACCCGCACCCTGATGAGGGGCACGAGCACGTGGTTACGTCCAGCCTACGCCGCAGAATCGGCGGTAGAACGCTGTATATAAGGTCTGTAAATACTACGACTAAACAGATAAAGGTACCTGTACAGTATATACACTCCGAATGAAGGTGACATAGCAATACAGTCTCGATCACAAAGTAAAACTAAGGTAGATAGCATGGAAAGGAAATATGATAGATGAAAGCAGAAAATAAGTTCAAGATCCACACAAGCCTAGAGATATACACAACAACACAGAGTTACAGAAATATAATATAAAATACTATAATCTGAAAGTACTAGCTGGCTCGCAGACCAGTCAAACCTAACTAAGCTACACTACTCTGGGTGTGCAAAGTCTAGTGGCTCTACTATCAAGCAACGGTCCAGGTCTACTCTATCTAACCTGTCCCCATAATAGGTCGGGCAATCTGCCTCAGAATCAGCTGTAATATATCAACGATATCCTGTCAGAAAAATAAACAAGTACAAATACTAACAGCAGTTCCATGTGAATTGACAAATTCTATAAGAGACAGTATAATGAAATACAAGACAAAGATATAGGACGACTTGGAAATCGTTCGAAAGTCGAGTTACAACCCTTAAACGAAACAAGGACCGGGGTTGTAACCCTTCTCCCGAACAGAACTTAGTCTCCAATCAAGGTATAACATAAAGGCGTGTAGAGCATGTGAGTAAAAGTACTGAAAGTAGAACTGAGCAGGATATAAGATACGATAAATAAATATAAAATGTGACTTGAATTATTAGAGCGCTATGTGATCGGCTAGGGAATCATGATCAGGTTATCCACTTGGCCCGACAATCACACGGTAAATCTCACAAAAAGTCATGTCGGCCAACCTGGATAACAAGCACACGGAAGAATCTGCTACACCTTACGTGAGGCGAGAGTGGCACAAGCAAAAGAGTGACATGGGGCTTTGATCACATAACCCCTAATAATTCCCCTATCCTCGAATAGTATCACGGATCCGGACATGGCACGTCATGACACGGGATTCAAAAGTAGGGGGCCAGCCCACTCCCAAATCAATGTCTATATAAGTACACGAAACACGAAATATCACGCACCAATATACCACAAAAATCTGGGAATAATATTTAATGACAGGATTCGACGTATACTAGTCCATGATCCATCGTGCCAGGAATCAAGTAAGACACTACAACTGAATCGGATATAGTAGATATCAAAATAATGAAAACTATCAGTGAATGTACTCGCCTGTGGTCCTGAGCTGATAAGGTGAACAGACGCTCAGAGTAATCACAGACCTAAAATAAGACACTATAAGTTAAACAGGGTTTTATAATAAAAAGAAAACTAATTTAAGTCATGATATGCAAGTCTAAGTCAAACTAGGTCAAACTGGGTCAAACTAGATCATACTAGGTCACTGGGAGTCAATCCAAGTTAAACTAGGTCAAACGGGGTCAAAGGTTGACTTACAGTTGACTTTTGGTCAACTGGTCAACCCTGGTCAACTCTGGTCAATACTAATCAACTCTAGGTCAAACTAGTCTAATGTTGACCAACTGTTGACTTTCAGTCAACTGGTCAACTCTGGATTTGGTTTCGGTCAAATCTAGTCACTTATAGGCTAAGTTTGACTCTCGATTGACTTTTGTTAATTTTTGGTCAAAATGGTCAACCGAAGTCAAAACTAGTCTAGGAGCGCTATTTCTGACCATTACCAACCAAGGGAACCAAATCCTAACCATATCTTAATCCTAAACTACTCACCTAAGCGTCTAGGTAAATACCTACACTTACCCTTTATATGGTATTCCCGATACCTTGCCCATTACAAAGAAAACCCCGCTAATTCTCAAGATACTAGCCTAGGCTCCTTAGGGTAGTTAGATACTATCCTATCTAAGATTTACCTACCAAGAAATATAGGTTTTCTAGATATTTAGTCCATCTTAGGACACATGTTGGTTATCCTCATTACCTTACCATAATATTAGTCTAATCTTAACTAACCACTCACCCACACATACTTACTCACTCACTCACTCATACTTATAGGTTCACATATAGGCTCTCCTATAGGCTCACACCTATAGGCTATTAGCTACATATATAGGCTCACCTATAGATACCTATATAAACTCACACACACAAACACACACATAGGCATATAGGGGCTGTCCTATGGGCTGAAAATGGGACTGTTTTGGGACTGAAATGGCTGTTACTTGGACTGGTTTTCGGGTCCTATAAGTGGACTGATTTGGGACAGGAAATGGGGCTATATGGCTGTCCATTGGGGTGTCAATTAAGGGCTAAAATGGGGGTCCTAATATGCTGTCAAGGGCTGTCCAAGTGGGCTGGAAATGGGACTGGTTTGTGGATGAATATAGGACCAGTTAAGGACTGGTTTGGGGCTGCTACAACTGCTGCTAACAGTAGCAGTATACTGCTACTGCTGTGCTGTTATTAGCAGCTCTCTCCTTCCTATCACTCATTCAATCACTCCCTCTTCATCTCTAATCTCTCACTCACACTCTCTCTAATATCTCTCTATACACAAACACAAACACACATTCTAACACCAACTCCACACTCTCAATCCTCCCTGGCCGAAATCCTACACACCCCCATAGATAAATATGACACAAAAACACACCCATATAGTATATTTATATATATATATATATATATATTTTTTTTTTTATATATATATAATATATATATATATATATATATATATATATATATATAAATATATATATAAATATATATATATATAGAAAATATATATATATATATATATATATATATATAGAAAAAAAATATATATATATATACATAACAAATGCTATATATACATGAATATAGATAAATAGATATGATACAATATGATACATTGAAGAACACATTCTCTAAACATGTAAAATCTGTGATTTAATATCTAAATAATCATTCACACAATACAACTAAATATAAGTGTCCAAAAGTAGGATTTCCCACTAGGACACAATCCCACACATAGGACACACCTATAACTCTCCAAATGGACACGAAATGGGCACAAATGGAGACACAACCATGGGGGTCATTCCTATGGGTCTAAAATCATCCTATATACATAAGAAAATGAAAAGGAGAAGAGATTTATACCTCCCGGTAGATCGAATCTAGGAAAAACCCTTCCGATACGACACCGACACGTAGGAATCCCAAATGGACACAAACGAGCTCCGAATCCTCCCAAACTTGGCTAGCTCATTTCTTAGCTTGAGTAGAGAAGAAAAGAAGAAGGTTGGGTGGAGGAATGGAATGATTTGGTGGAGAAAATCTATAGGAACCCTCTCTAAAATAATTGGGGAAGAACAAGAGAGAGAAAATAGATGGATAATAAAACAAATGGCTCAATCCCTCATCCTAGCTAGGGCCAGCCATATTAGGATAGTAATCCCCCTATTTGCAATGACTAAAAAGCCTCCCACTAGTCTATTGATTTAATATTTGGAAAGGGTTAATGGTTGAGGCCATTTTAGTCATGATTTAAGTCTCTAATCTAACTAAACCTAACCATGAATAATTAGTCTAACCCACTAACTAAAAAATAATATCATGTGGGCCATGCCTAACTAATGTGTGGGTTCCACTAGAGTCAAAACTACCCCGGGTCCCCGATACAAGTCGGATTGAGTTAAAATTCGAACCCGACTTAAATAACCCCAAAATAATATCATAAATAAATAAATAATTCCAAAATAATTCTAAAGTGGAAAAAGGACCAAAATACCCCTGTTCATGAAAACTGGGGATGACAAATCTATCCACTTTAAAAAAATTTGTCCTCGAAATTAAAACAAGGCAATCACAAGAAACACATGCAGAAAAACAATCCCACTCAATACTTCAAAAAAAATTAATTTTAGCAAAATAAAAATCTCTTAAGGCACAACAACACTTGTAAATAAAAACTGTTATGTGTCCGACACGGACACGAAACCAACACAAAATCTCACCTATCAAAAGCCAAATCAACAATCACCAATGCAAAATATCAAAAATAAATCAAAGAGGTCCAATGACCAAAATATCCTTGGGCCAGAAATGACACTGAAAACATCCTAATCACATGGTTAGGCTCTAGGTCAAACAGTCTCTAAGGTTTCACTAGCAAAACATCAAAATCTCAAGTCATGGCTTAAAAATTTAAAAAGATTAAAAATATCCAAAATCAAAGCATGAATTAAATGACAATAATTAAACGACTAAAATTATAAAATTTTAAAATTACTCTCAATTAGAAACTGGGTGCTACAAGTCTATCCACCTTAAAAGAATTCATCCTCAAAAATTAAAACAAAGTAAACACAAAAAAATCATACAGTTCGATAATCATATACGTCAGTCCAAAATCATGATACTCAGAATCTCTGTCATGCTAGTGAGCAAGGCTACGATAATCACAGAGTCCTCGACTAAGGTACATACCTCTAGAATTATGGTATTTAAAATTTTTGCATTGCCGCATGCTTGGCAGCGAAAATCTTAAATTTCCACACCCGAGAAATACGTCCATAATCCGACTATATGTCCTCACTATGCCTGCTAGCATGACCCTAGAGGATTTTAAAATCTCATAATCGAGATGACCTAGCCTATACGACTTATCTCAGAAGAATATCACATCACAAGGAAAAATTTTTATCAAACGATCAAGGAACAGATGGAATCGAATTTCAAGACCGTTTATAAGGAGGCAAATGCGAAAATGAGATCGAAAGATTGGAACTTGTAATCTGCTCTGCTACTACCTGAGTGCCCTCAACTGTCATGGCGAAAGCACGCCCCTGCTGGCCTCTTCTAGCCTGCTGCACTCTGTCCTGGCCTCTTCGGATACCACTAGCGTGGCAATCCCTCATCTGGTGGTCGGGTGCCCTACAATATAGACAGACGCCCAACCTCTTCCTACAGGCATCTCGACTGTGTTTCGACTTTTCGTAGAAGGCACACAGAGTAGCCAGTCTCTGGCCCTGTCCCTGGTGCTGCTGGGCACGTACTGGTGCCTGCTGAAACTGTAACTGAGGCTGCTGCTGGAACTGTCTCTGCTGGAAATGAGAGCGCTTAGCCGGCCCCGCACTCGAGCTCGCTCCTAGAGCATCGTTTTCCCTCTTCGGCTTGAGGCCAAAGTCCTCCTCTACGATCTGTGCCTCCATCAGAATCTGCTTGAATGTCGTATCGCGCCGCCCGGAGGTACGAGTGTGAACTGCATGGATAAGACCCCTCCAGAACTTCCGGGCCTTGTACCCCTCATCCTGGATCAGACCTGGTACAAACCTACTCAGGCGGAAGAACTTCGCTTCATACTCATCTACCGACGAGTTCCCTTGCACCAAACTGGCAAACTGTCCCTCCAAAGCTTTCAAGGCCACATCTGGGTAAAACTTTTCCTTAAAGAGCCTCCTGAAGCTCTCCCAAGTCAAACCCCTCACCGACGTACGCGGATCCGTACGAAACTATGTCAGCGCTATATCGAAAAACTGGCTCACTGCAGACGTCACCCAAAGCCCTTTCTGGACCTCTGCTAACTCCAGCCTCCGCTGGACATCCTCCAACCAGTCATCCACGTACAGGATACCCTCGGTACCCTTGAACTCCCCCGGGTTCATCTTTCTGAAGTCTAGGTGTGTGCCTGGCCTCCCCTGACCCTGCTGCTGAACTGGGGCACCCTGAACTATACCCGGTATACCCCTCTCTACTGCTGCCATCGCCAGCTGATGGGAGTTCTCCATGCTCTGTCATAACACCTCTGCCTGTGCACTCTGGGTCTGCAACATCTGTTGCAGAAAGTCCATCATCTCCTGAGTATCAGTCGATAGCGGAGGCGGCGGTAAAAGAGTATCAGGAATGACTATGGACGGTCCCGCTGTAGGAGGTGGAAGACCTCCTTGAACCGTCGTGGCTACTCCCGCCTGTAGGGCAGGAACTGAGGTGGCATCTCCCTCAACTGCAGCTCCCACAGCCGGAGGTGGAAGACCTCCTGGAACTGCCGCTGCTACTCCCGCCTGAAGGGCAGGGACTGAGGCTACTGCTCTCCTGATTGCTACTTCTGTCGCCGAAAAGTGGAAGTCCCACTGGATCGAACCTCTCTGGAACTGCACTAGGCCCTGCTGCCTGAGAACGAGTCACTGTCATCCTAAAGACGAATTGAATCCAAGAGAATAATAGGGCACAAGATAAGATATTTTCAAAGAAGGACAATTGAATTCAACGCAAAAGAGTTGTCATGGTAATCAAAAGATCAGAAAAATTTCCTAAAATGTGATTGAGTGACTCCTATCATACCCTAGATCCTACGTCCTAATCGCAGGCTCGTAATTAGTACTCTAAGTCGAGTACCATTACGAGATCGCACTAATTGCGACACAGACCTGCATGGGCCACCACAAAAATGTGTCATGACCCGCACCCTGATGAGGGGCACGAGCACGTAGTTACGTCCAGCCTACGTCGCAGAATTGGCGGTAGAACGCTGTATATAAGGTCTGTAAATACTACGACTAAACAGACAAAGGTACCTGTACAGTATATACACTCCGAATGAAGGTGACATAGCAATAAAGTCTCGATCACAACGTAAAACTAAGGTAGATAGCATGGAAAGGAAATATGATAGATGAAAGCAGGAAATAAGTTCAAGATCCACACAAGCCTAGAGATATATACAACAACACAGAGTCACAGAAATATAATATAAAATACTACAATATGAAAGTACTAGCTGGCTCGCAGACCGGGCAAACCTAACTAAGCTACACTACTCTGGGTGTACAAAGTCTAGTGGCTCTACTATCAAGCCACGGTCCAGGTCTACTCCATCTAACCCGTCCCTATAATAGGTCGGGCAATCTGCCTCAGAATCATCTGTAATATATCAACGGTATCTTGTCAGAAAAATAAGTAAGTACAAACACTAACAGCAGTTCCATGTGAATTGACAAATTCTATAAGAGACTGTATAATAAAATACAACACAACGATATAGGACGTGGAAACCATTCGAAAGCCGAGTTACAACCCTTAAACCAAACAAGGACCGGGATTGTAATCCTTCTCCCGAACAGAACTTAGTCTCCAATCAAGGTATAGCACAAAGGCATGTAGAGCATGTGAGTAAAAGTACTGAAAGTAGAACTGAGCAGGATATAAGATACGATAAATAAATATAAAATGTGACTTAAAATATTAGAGCGCTATGTGATCGGCTAGGGAATCATGATCAGGTTATCCACTTGGTCCGACAATCACACGGTAAATCTCACGAAAAGTCAGGCCGGCCAACCTGGATAACAAGCACACGGAGGAATCTGCTACACCCTACATGAGAAGAGAGTGGCACAAGCAAAATAGTGACATGGGGCTTTGATCACATAACCCCTAATAATTCCTCCATCCCCGAATAGTATCACGAATCCGGACATGGCACATCATGACACAGGATTCAAAAGCAGGGGGCCAGCCCACTCCCAAATCGATGTCTATATAAGTACACGAAACACGAAATATTACGCACCAATATACCACGAAAATCTGGGAATAACATCTCATGACAGGATCCTACGTATACTAGTCCGTGATCCATCGTGTCGGGAATCAAGTAGGACACTACAACTGAATCGGATATAATTAATATCAAGACAATGGAAACTATCAGTGCATGTACTCACCTGTGGTCCTAAGCTGATAAGGTGAATAGACGCTCAAAGTAATCACAGACCTAAAATAAGATACTATAAGTTAAACAGGGTTTTATAATGAAAAGGAAACTAATTTAAGTCATGATATGCAAGTCTAAGTTAAACTAGGTCAAACTGGGTCAAACTATATCATACTAGGTCACTGGAAGTCAATCCAAGTCAAACTAGGTCAAACGGGGTCAAAGGTTGACTTACAGTTGACTTTTGGTCAACTGGTCAACCCTAGTCAACACTGGTCAACACTAGTCAACTCTAGGTCAAACTAGTCTAATGTTGACCAATTGTTGACTTTCAATCAACTGGTCAACTCTGGATTTGGTTTCGGTCAAATCTAGTCACTTATAGGCTAAGTTTGACTCTCGGTTGACTTTTGTTGACTTTTGGTCAAAATGGTCAACCGAAGTCAAAACTAGTCTAGGAGCGCTATTTCTGACCATTACCAAGGGAACCAAATCCTAACCATATCTTAATCCTAAACTACTCACCTAAGCTTCTAGGTAAATACCTACACTTACCCTTTATAAGGTATTCTCGATACCTCGCCCATTGCAAAAGAAACCTCGCTAATTCTCAAGATACTAGCCTAGGCTCCTTAGGGTAGTTAGATACTATCCTATCTAAGGTTTATCTACCAAAAAATATAGGTTTTTTAGATATCTAGTCCATCTTAGGACACATGTTGATTATCCTCATTACCTTACCATAATATTAGTCTAATCTTAACTAACCACTCACCCACATATACTTACTCACTCACTCACTCATACTTATAGGTTCATATATAGGCTCTCCTATAGGCTCACACCTATAGGCTATTAGCTACATATATAGGCTCACCTATAGACACCTATATAAACTCTCACACACACACACACACACACACACACACACACACACACATATAGGCATATAGGGGCTGTCCTATGGGCTGGAAATAGGACTGTTTTGGGACTGAAATGGCTGTCACTTGGACTGGTTTTAGGGTTCTATAAGTGGACTGATTTAGGACAGGAAATGGTGCTATATGGCTGTCCATTGGGACGTCAATTAAGGGCTGAAATGGGGGTCCTAATATGCTGTCAAGGGCTGTCCAAGTGGGCTGGAAATGGGACTGGTTTGTGGCTGAATATAGGACCAGTTAAGGACTGGTTTGGGGCTGCTACAACTGCTGCTAACAGCAGTATACTGCTACTGCGGTGGTATTATTAGCAGCTCCCCCTTCCTATCGCTCATTCAATCACCCCCTCTTCATCTCTAATCTCTCACTCACACTCTCTCTAATATCTCTCTATACACAAACACACATTCTAACACCAACTCCACACTCTCAATCCCCCCTTGGCCGAAATCCCACACACCTCCATTGTTACCCTCATTTTTCCGTATTTTCTGTATTTCGTATTTATACTCGTATCTGGATTTTAGCATGTATTTTTATTTTTCTCAGCTTGTAGAATTCGGTATTTCTCGTATTTGGGTTTTTGGCTTGGCTCGGTTTTATTGGTTTGGTTCGGTTTGGTTTATGTATTGGAGCACCTTAGCTTATGCTACCCCTCATCCCCACCACAACTCCCCCTCTTTATATCCCCACCTACCACTCCCTCTCCTCATAACCACCATTTATTTCCTTCTTCTTCTTCTTCTTCTTCTTCTTCTTCTTCTCCTTCCTCTACACAACTCTCCACCCATAGGCAAGTGCATCTTGCCACTACATGAGAACCCTCTTTTCCTTGTCCATTTGCTAGATTAGGACATGGTGATCAACATTAGAACTTGAAGTTTTGTGATTTGAAGTCTCCTTTGCTCTAGATCTAAGTTATTTCTATTTTCGGATTTTGCATGGTTTGATCTCTTTAAGTTGGATTTTATGAGTTTTTGATGTTTCCATGTGGTAGAGCATTCAGTTTCACTCCAGTTAGAACTTCGAAAATCCGGATTTGGAGTTCGGATGACCAAGTTCTGAACTTTTGAAGCTTGGGTTCTACCATGGTGTTCTTGCTATTTGGAGAAGACAGTGAGCAGTGTGCAGAGCTATTTAGCTTACGCACCCTGAGCTACGCACGCTCTTTAGCACTGCGTACGCAGGCTTGAGTACGCTTTCTGTTGGAAGCATGTCTCCTTGAGCGTGCGTGACTTTTCATGCAGCTGCTCCCTGTAGCGTACGTGACTTTCACGTACAGCTGCTCCCTTGAGCGTGCATGACTTTTTATGCAGCTGCTTCCTGTAGCGTGCGTGACTTTCACGCAGCTGCTCCCTTGAGCTTGCGTGACTTTTCACGCAGCCGCTCCCTTGGGCGTGCGTGACTTTTCACGCAGCTGCTCCCTGTAGCGTGCGTGACTTTCACGTATACTGCCTCCCTTGAGTGTGCGTGACTTTTCACGTATGCTGCTCCCTTGGGCGTGCGTGACTTTTCATGCAGCTGCTCCCTGTAGCGTGCGTGACTTTTACGTACACTGTCTCCCTTGAGTGTGCGTGACTTTTTACGTATGCTGCTTCCTTGAGCGTGCGTGACTTTTCACGCAGCTGCTCCCTGTAGCGTGCGTGACTTTCATGCAGCTGCTCCCTTGGGCGTACGTGACTTTTCATGCAGCTGCTCCCTGTAGCGTACGTGACTTTCACGTACACTGCCTCCCTGAGTGTGCGTGACTTTTCACGTATGCTGCTCCCTTGGGCGTGCGTGACTTTTCACGCAGCTGCTCCCTGTAGTGTGCGTGACTTTCACGTACACTGCCTCCCTTGAGTGTGCGTGACTTTTCACGTATGCTGCTTCCTTGAGCGTGCGTGACTTTTCACGTACGCTGCTCCCTGTAGCGTGTGTGACTTTCACCTACGCTGCTCTCTCAGCGTAAGTGACTTTTTCGTACGCTGCTCCCCTGACCCCTTGCTTAACCCATTGGCTCTTGAAGTTTTGGTCTTATTTCTTTAAGCTTGGCTTTCTATAGTCCTGTATATTGGTATTTTATTAGATATTTTATGTCCATTTTATATCCTTACGCCTTTTGTCATGAACTTGATTTTATTTAATATGTTTGGAATGATTATTGTACACGGCATGGTATGACAAGGAACTTGCATAACACGACAGTGACCCGTAGTGGTGCACTCCTGACATGACCAACCTGACTTGATAGTGGCCCGTCGTGGCGCACTCCTGACAAGTACCCTGACATGATTTATCTTGATAACTTGATAGTGGCCCGTGACGGCGCACTCCTGACTTGACATGACCTGATAACTTAGCTTGACCTGTCTTGACACCGTGGGTGAATGTGTTTGTACAAATGAACCTGTCTTGTCTTGCATCATGTCTAGGACATGAATCCCTGGTTTCCCACGGTCAGGGATTCATACTGAATATGGCTAGGATTAATGACTAGATTGATCAAATAGTTCATGGAGAATTTCCCAGTTACCCGTTGCCCCTTTGGTCCCGGCCTTATATATATATATACTTGGGATTTGTTGCTATCCGTCGAGATGAGCGCACTTCCAGCCCGCCGGCGAGCGTGGTACCTTAGGACACATGTATCTTACTACAGTGCGTCTGCTATATCCTGCTATCTTTTCCTTTTCTTGCTGGGATCACTCAGGTAGTAACAAACAGGTAACCGGACTTGGAATTTCTCATTGCATCTTGCTAGTAACTAGGTTTGTGATAACCCTATTTAGTTAATGTAGAAAGCTGTAGGCATTGATTGGCCGTGATTGCTTGGATGGAGTCTAGCCCAGTATAGGGTTGTCTAGAATTGATTGATTGTAAGATTGTACCAGAATGACTGAGAGATGGTCACTATAATGATTGTCACTCCAGATTGTTACTTGACCTGATTTCTTATATTTACCTTGCCGATAAATGGTGGGAGAAACCAAGTTCTGTTCAGACGAAGGGTTACAACCTCGGTCCTTGTTTGGTTTACGGGTTGTAACCTGGTTATCTGAATTGTCCCATGGTTATCTCATCGTATATCATCCTGTCATGCTTTCCATATGTTCTGTCTTTTATCGATTCTGTACAAGATTATCTTTTATATTCACCTATCATGCTTTTTTTCCTAAATTATTGTCTCTTATTATGTAATTATATTATTGTGCTAATTTGCTGGCTTTAGTTCTTATTTTTGTGGCCTCCTTTGTGGCACTTGCTCTTTCTGGGGTCTGACCCAGCTGGTTTTGTATGGCCAGATACCGGAGCAGCAGCAAAGGATCTACCTGCTTTCCAGCCATATGGTGACCACTAGAGGGAATCCTGGCAACGAGTAGGTTTCTTTTGTTCTCCCACTGTAATTGTACATTATTCTTTTGAGGCGTTTAGCCGCCGAGCAAGTGTTAGCTCGTTTGCAACTTTATTTACTGTCTGCCTACGGGTTGTAATCATGATTGGCAACTCGAGGTTGATCATGTATGACTTAACTCTTGCTAGTCCTTACATTTTGTACGACTAGCTTCATGATCATCTGGATATGTAATGTTTGGGACGCCTTACAATTGTATATTTGGTGATCTGATATCTTGTGACTATTATTAGTTGGTTGAGATTGAGACAATAGGTTAATATATGACCTTAAGAGACTGATGGCTTGTAGATAAACCCTCATATTTCTAGACATCCGTGACCGTATAGTGAGATGGATTCCATTTCATTATACGTAGCTGGCTGTGTCCGCCCCCGCTCTCCAGTATTCTGGTTCTGGGGCGTGACACCTATATATAAATATGACACAAAAACACACCCATATATATCACACAATATATATATATATATATATAATATATATATATATATATATATATATATATATATATATATATATATATATATATATATATATATATATGTCTCTCTCTCTCTCTATATATATATATATATATATATATATATATATATAGAGAGAGAGAGAGAGAGAGAGAGAGACATATATATATATATATATATATATATATATATATATATATACACACACAAAACAAAAAACAAAAAATATATATATATATATATATATATATATATATATACATAACAAATGCTATATATACATGAATATAGATAAATAGATATGATACAATATGATACATTGAAGAACACATTCTCTAAACATGTAAAATCTGTGATTTAATATCTAAATAATCATTCACACAATATAACTAAATACAAGTATCCAAAAGTAGGATTTTCCCACTAGGACGCAATCCCACACATAGGACACACCTATAAGTCTCCAAATGGACACGAAATGGACACAAATGGAGACACAACCATGGGGGTCATTCCTATGGGTCTAAAATCATCCTATATGCATGAGAAAATGAAAAGGAGAAGAGATTTATACCTCCCGGTAGATCGAATCTAGGAAAAACCCTCCCGATACGACACCGACACGTAGGAATCCCAAATGGACACAAACGAGCTCCGAATCCTCCCAAACTTGGCTAGCTCCTTCCTTAGCTTGAGTATAGAAGGAAAAAAAAAGGTTGGGTGGAGGAATGGATTGATTTGGTAGATAAAATCTATAGGAACCCTCTCTAAAATAATTGGGGAAGAACAAGAGAGAGAAAATGGATGGATAATAAAACAAATGGCTCACTCCCTCCTCCTAGCTAGGGCCGGCCACATTAGGATAGTAATCCCCCTATTTGCAATGACTAAAAAGCCCCCCACTAGTCTATTGATTTAATATTAGGAAATGGTTAATGATTGAGGCTATTTTAGTCATGATTTAAGTCTCTAATCTAACTAAACCTAACCATGAATAATTAGTCTAACCCACTAACTAAAAAATAATATCATGTGGGCTATGCCTAACTAATGTGTGGGTTCCACTAGAGTCAAAACTATCTCGGGTCCCCGATACAAGTCGGATTGAGTTGAAATTCGAACCCGACTTAAATAACCCCAAAATAATATCATAAATAAATAAATAAGTCCAAAATAATTCTAAAGTGGAAAAATGACCAAAATATCCCTGTTCATGAAAATTGGGGGTGACAAATCTATCCACCTTAAAAAAATTTGTCCTCGAAATTAAAATAAGGCAATCACAAGAAACACATGCAGAAAAACAATCCCACTCAATACTTCAAAAAAAATTAATTTCAGCAAAATAAAATTCTCTTAAGGCACAACAACACTTGTAAATAAAAACTGTTACGTGTCCGACACGGACACGTAACCAACACAAAATCTCACATATCAAAAGCCAAATCAACAATCACCAATGCAAAATATCAAAAATAAATCAAAGAGGTCGAATGACCGAAATATCCTTGGGCCAGAAATGATACTGAAATATCCTAATCACATGGTTAGGCTCTAGGTCAAACAGTCTCTAAGGTTTCACTAGCAAAACATCAAAATCTCAAGTCATGGCTTAAAAATTTAAAAAGATTAAAAATATCCAAAATCAAAGCATGAATTAAATGACAATAATTAAATGACTAAAATTATAAAATTTTAAAATTACTCTCAATTAGAAACTGGGTGCTACAAGTCTATCCACCTTAAAAGAATTCATCCTCAAAAATTAAAACAAAGTAAACACAAAAAAATCATGCAGTTCGATAATCATATGCGTCTGTCCAAAATTATGATACTCAGAATCTCCGTCATGCTAGTGAGCAAGGCAACAATAATCACAGAGTCCTCGACTAAAGTACATTCCTCTAGAATTAGGATATTTAAAAATTTTGCATTGTCGCATGCTTGGCAGCGAAAACCTTAAATTACCACACCCGAGAAATACGTCCATAATTCGACTATATGTCCTCACAAAGCCTGCTAGCATGACCCTAGAGGATTATAAAATCTCATAATCGAGACGACCTTGCCCATACGACTTATCTCAGAAGAATATCACATCACAAGGACAAAATTTTATCAAACGATCAAGAAACAGATGGAATCAAATTTCAAGACAGTTTATAAGGAGGCAAATGCGAAAATAAGATCGAAAGATTGGAACCTGCAATCTGTTCTGCTACAGCCTGAGTGCCCTCAACTGTCATGGCGAAAGCACGCCCCTGCTGGCCTCCTCTAGCCTGCTGCACTCTGTCCTGGCCTCTTCGAATTCTACTAGCGTGGCAATCCCTTAGCTGGTGGTCGGGCGCCCTACAATATAGACAGACGCCCAACCTCTTCCTATAGGCATCTCGAGTGTGTCCCGGCTTCCCGCAGAAGGCATACAGAGTAGCCAGTCTCTGGCCCTGTCCTTGGTGCTGCTGGGCACGCGCTGGTGCCTGCTGAAACTGCAACTGAGGCTGCTGCTGGAACTGCCTCTGCTGGAAATGAGAGCGCTTTGTCGGCCCCGCACTCGAGCTCGCTCCTAGAACATCGCTGCCCCTCTTCGGCTTGAGGCCGAAGTCCTCCTCTGCGATCTGCACCTCCATCAGAATCTGCTCGAATGTCGCATCGTGCCGCCCGGAGGTACGAGTGCGAACTGCATGGATAAGACCCCTCCAGAACTTCTAGGCCTTGTACCCCTCATCCTGGATCAGACCTGGTGCAAACCTACTCAAGCGAAAGAACTCCGCTGCATACTCGTCTACCGACGAGTTTCTCTGCACCAAACTGGCAAACTGTCCCTCCAAAGCTGTCAAGGCCACATCTGGATAGAACTTCTCCTTAAAGATCCTCATGAAGCTCTTCCAAGTCAAATCCCTCATCGACGCACGTGGATCCGTACGAAACCAAGTCAGCGCTATATCGAAAAACTGGCTCGCTACAGACGTCAACCAAAGCCCTTTCGGGACCTCTGCTAACTCCAGGCTCCGCTGGACATCCTCCAACCAGTCATCCGCATATAGGATACCTTCGGTACCCTTGAACTCCCTCGGGTTCATCTTCCTAAAGTCTAGGTGTGTGCCAGGCCTCCCCTGACCCTACTGCTGAACTGGGGTACCCTGAACTGTACCCGTTGTACCCTTCTCTACTGCTACCATCGCCAGCTGATGGGAGTTCTCTATGCTCCGTCGTAACACCTCTGTCTGTGCGCTCTGGGTCTGCAACATCTGCTGCAGAAGGGCCATCATCCCCAGAGTATCAGTCGGTAGCGGAGGCGGCGGTAGAAGAGTATCAGGAATGACTATGGACGGTCCCGCTGCTGGAGGTGGAAGACCTCCTAGAACCGTCGCTGCTACTCCCGCCTGTAGGGCAGAAACTGAGGTGGAAGCTCCCTCAACTGCAGCTCCCGCAGCCGGAGGTGGAAGACCTCCTAGAACTGCCGCTGCTACTCCCGTCTGAAGGGCAGGGACTGAGGCTGCTCTCTCGACTGCTACTCCCGTCGCCGGAGGTGGAAGTCCTACTGGATCGGACCTCTCTGGAACTGTACTAGGCCCTGCTGCCTGAGAACGAGTCACTGTCATCCTGAAGACGAATTGAACCCAAGAGATCAATATGGCACAAGATAAAATATTTTCAAAGGAGAACAATTGAATTCAATGCAAAAGAGTTGTCATGGTAATCAAAAGATCAGAAATTTCATAAAATATAATTGAGTGACTCCTATCATACCCTAGATCCTACGTCCTATTCGCAGGCTCGTAATTAGTACTCTAAGTCGAGCACCATTACGAGATCGCACTAATTGCGACACAAACCTGCATGGGCCACCACAAAAATGTGTCACGACCCGTACCCTAATGAGGGACACGAGCACGTAGTTACGTCCAGCCTACGCCGCAGAATCGGCGGTAGAATACTGTATATAAGGTCTGTAAATACTACGACTAAACAGATAAAGGTACATGTACAGTATATACACTCCGAATGAAGGTGACATAGCAATACAGTCTCAATCACAAAGTAAAACTAAGGTAGATAGCATGGAAAGAAAATATGATAGATGAAAGCAGAAAATAAGTTCAATATCCACACAAGCCTAGAGATATACACAACAACACAGAGTCGCAGAAATATAATATAAAATACTACAATCTGAAAGTACTAGCTGGCTCGCAGACCAGGCAAACCTAACTAAGCTACACTACTCTGGGTGTACAAAGTCTAGTGGCTCTACTATCAAGCCACGGTCCAGGTCTACTCCATCTAACCCGTCCCCATAATAGGTCGGACAATCTGCCTCAGAATCATCTGTAATATATCAACGGTATCCTGTCAGGAAAATGAGCAAGTACAAACACTAACAGCAGTTCCATGTGAATTGACAAATTCTATAAGAGACAGTATAATAAAATACAAGACAAAGATATAGGACAACTTGGGAACCATTCGAAAGCCGAGTTATAACCCTTAAACCAAACAAGGACCAGAGTTGTAACCCTTCTCCCGAATAGAACTTAGTCTTCAATCAAGGTATAGCATAAAGGCATGTAGAGCATGTGAGTAAAAGTACTGAAAGTAGAACTGAGCAGGATATAAGATACGATAAATAAATGTAAAATATGACTTGAATTATTAGAGCGCTATGTGATCGGCCAGGGAATCATGATCAGGTTATCCACTTGGTCCGACAATCACACGGTAAATCTTACGAAAAGTCATGTCGGCCAACCTGGATAACAAGCACACGGAGGAATCTGCTACACCCTACGTGAGGTAGAGTGGCGCAAGCAAAATAGTGACATGGGGCTTTGATCACATAACCCCTAATAATTCCTCCATCTTCCAATAGTATCACGGATCCGGACATGGCACGTCATGACACGGAATTCAAAAGTAGGGGACCAGCCCACTCCCAAATTGATGTCTATATAAGTACACAAAATACGAAATATCACGCACCAATATACCACAAAAATCTGGGAATAACATCTAATGACAGGATACGACGTATACTAGTCCGTGATCCATCGTGTCAGGAATCAAGTAAGACACAACAACTGAATCGGATATAGTAGATATTAAAACAATGGAAACTATCAGTGAATGTACTCGCCTGTGGTCCTGAGCTGATAAGGTGAATAGACGCTCAGAGTAATCACAAACCTAAAATAAGGTACTATAAGTTAAACAGGATTTTATAATGAAAAGAAAACTAATTTAAGTTATGATATGCAAGTCTAAGTCAAACTAGGTCAATCTAGGTCAAACTGGATCAAACTAGATCATACTAGGTCTTTAGGCGCCAATCCAAGTCAAACTAGGTCAAACGGGGTCAAAGGTTGACTTACAGTTAATTTTGGTCAACTGGCCAACCCTGGTCAACACTAGTCAACTCTAGGTCAAACTAGTCTAATGTTGACCAATTGTTGACTTTCAGTCAACTAGTCAACTCTGGATTTGGTTTTGGTCAAATCTAGTCACTTATAGGCTAAGATTGACTCTCGGTTGACTTTTGTTGACTTTTGGTCAAAATGGTCAACCGAAGTCAAAACTAGTCTGGGAGCGCTATTTCTGACCATTACCAACCAAGGGAACCAAATCCTAACCATATCTTAATCCTAAACTACTCACATAAGCTTCTAGGTAAATACCTACACTTACCCTTTATAAGGTATTCCCGATACCTTGCCCATTACCGAGGAAACCCCGCTAATTCTCAAGATACTAGCCTAGGATCCTTAGGGTAGTTAGATGCTATCCTATCTAAGATTTACCTACCAAGAAATATAGGTTTCCTAGATATCTAGTCCATCTTAGGACACATGTTGGTTATCCTCATTACCTTACCATAATATTAGTCTGATCTTAACTAACCACTCACCCACACATACTTACTCACTCACTCACTCATACTTATAGGTTCACTTATAGGCTCTCCTATAGGCTCACACCTATAGGCTATTAGCTACATATATAGGCTCACCTATAGACACCTATATAAACTCACACACAAACACACGCACATAGGCATATAGGGGCTGTCCTATGTTTTAGGGTCCTATAAGTGGACTGATTTGGGACAGGAAATGGGGCTATATGGATGTCCATTGGGGTATCAATTAAGGGCTGAAATGGAGGTACTAATATGCTGTCAAGGGCTGTCCAAGTGGGCTGGAAATGGGACTGGTTTGTGGCTGAATATAGGACCAGTTAAGGACTGGTTTGGGGCTGCTACAACTGCTGCTAACAGCAGTAGTATACTGCTATTGCTGTGATGTTACTAACAGCTCCCCCCTTTCTATCACCCATTCAATCACTCCCTCTTCATCTCTAATCTCTCACTCACACTCTTTCTAATATCTCTCTATACACAAACACAAACACACATTCTAACACCAACTCCACACTCTCAATTCCCTCCTTGGCCGAAATCCCACACACCCCCATAGATAAATATGATACAAAAACACACCCATATATATCACACAATATATATATATATATATATATATATATATATATATATATATATATATATATATATATATATATATATATATATATATATATATATATATACAGAGAGAGACACACATATATATATACATAACAAATGATATATATACATGAATATAGATAAATAGATATCATACAATATGACATATTGAAGAACACATTCTCTAAACATGTAAAATCTGTGATTTAATATCTAAATAATCATTCACACAATATAACTAAATACAAGTGTCCAAAAGTAGGATTTTCCCACTAGGACACAATCCCACACATAGGACACACCTATAAGTCTCCAAATGGACACAAATGGAGACACAACCATGGAGGTCATTCCTATGGTCTAAAATTATCTTATATGCATAAGGAAATGAAAAGGAGAAGAGATTTATACCTCCCGGTAGATCGATTCTAGGAAAACCCTTCCGATACGACACCGACACGTAGGAATCCCAAATGGACACGAACGAGCTCCAAATCCCTCCAAACTTGGCTAGCTCCTTCCTTAGCTTGAGTAGAGATGAAAAGAAGAAGGTTGGGTGGAGGAATGGATTGATTTGGTGGAGAAAATCTATAGGAACCCTCTCTAAAATAATTGGGGAAGAACAAGAGAGAAAAAATGGATGGATAATAAAACATATAGCTCACTCCCTCCTCTTAGCTAGGGCCGGCCACATTAGGATAGTAATGCCCCTATTTGCAATGAATAAAAAGCCCCCCACTAGTCTATTGATTTAATATTAGGAAAGGGTTAATGGTTGAGGCAATTTTAGTCATGATTTAAGTCTCTAATCTAACTAAACCTAACCATGAATAATTAGTCTAACCCACTAACTAAAAAATAATATCATGTGGGCCATGTCTAACTAATGTGTGGGTCCCACTAGAGTCAAAACTACCCCGGGTCCCCGATACAAGTCGGATTGAGTTGAAATTCGAACCCGGCTTAAATAACCCCAAAATAATATCATAAATAAATAAATAATTCTAAAATAATTCTAAAGTGGAAAAATGACCAAAATACCCCTGTTCATAAAAACTGGGGGTGACAAGTCTGTTATAGGCTTTTTTCATGTCTAATTTAATGGCAATATTGCCCCCTCTAGCTGGGAATTTCTTGCAAGTGATTAACTCTTGAGCCAGCATGATGTTGTCCTGAATGTTCCTCCCATGGATAAACCCATTTTTCTCCTCAGAAATGATCTTGGGGAGAAGACTGGCTATGCGGGAGGCGACAATCTTAGATATGATCTTGTTGATGAAGTTGCTTCGGCCGAAAGTCTCAGAACTTTTTTGGATTTTCAATCTTCGGAATGAGGATTAGGTTAGTGCTAGAGATGGCTCTGGGGTACATAGCTCCTTGAAGGAAAGCTGAGGCTGCTTCGATGATGTCAGTCTTGATGATGTCCCAGCATTTGCGGAAGAAGACCCCCGAAAATCCGTCAGGGCCTGGGGCGCTATGCTGATCCAGGCCCCAAACGGCATCATTCACCTCCTGTTCGGTCATCGGTAGCTTTAGAACGTTGTTGTCACTATTGTTGATTAGGTGGGGTATCTCCTCCAAGAAAGCAGAGTCCTTGGTGACAGTCTCCTTGGTGAACAGGTTGGCGAAGAACCTGGCTGCCGCATTTTGGATTCCCTTCTGATCGTCAATAATATTCCCTGATTCGTCTAAAATTTGATGAATCGCGAGCTTTTGTCTACGACCATTGACACAGGCATAGACGAAAGCCGAGTTATTGTCGCCCTCGCTGTCCCATTGAAGTCTCGCTTTCTGTTTCCAGAAGTCGGTCTCCACTTGGAGCCTGAATTTGAGTATCGCTCTGGTAATATTGAGGGCTGTCCTTGCTGTCGGTGATCTATCGGTCGTGAACCAGATTTCGGTACGAATGACATCATCCTCGACCTCTCGGATGGCTTAAAAGATATCCTCGTAGGCCTGCTTGCTCCAGATCGTAAGGGCTTTCCGCGTGGCTTTGATTTTGTGGGCCACCCGTAAGATGGGGTCTAGAGAGATCGTGCCATCCCAGGCGTCCTTGACGACGTCTAAGAACCGGGGGTGTTCGCTCCAGAAATTCAGGAAGCGGAAGCTCTATTTGTACGGACCCGAGGAGTTGGCTATGTTAACAAGCAGAGGGTTATGGTCTGATTCAGTAGCATTGAGGTGGGTAAGTTTTGATGTGGTCCCCATATTGAGCCAATGGGCATTTGCCAGAGCTCTGTCGAGGTGGAAGTACTGGCGACGGACGCCTTCTTGCATGTTACACCAGGTAAATGCGCTGTCTATGAATGGAAGGGTGGAGAGGTGGGTGTTAAGAATGAAATTGTTAAAATCTTGCATGGCCGAATGAGGGGGGGGCGTCCGCCCGTCTTCTCGTTACTGCTGGTGATGACGTTGAAGTCCCCAATGCAAAGCCAAGGGAGATCGTTATGTTGGGTGTGGATGTCCTGGAGATTGTTCCAAAGTTGGGTGCACTCCGTAATGTCACAGCTGCCGCGAACCGCGGTCAGGAGGGCACGTTTGGGGATCTTCGGATGTTCTATCCAACATGATAGAGCCTGCCGAGAGTCCTGGATGACTCTAATTTTGACGTCCTTAGAGCAGAGGATCCAGATGTCATGTCTACCGGCAACTGCCGTGGGAAAGCCAAGCTGCAGCCTGGTGGATTTGTGTTTCTTGTGGTAAATTTTAGGTTCGATAATGATCAAAATGTCAATCTTATGGGTTTTTTTTAGGCTGGTTATTCTCCTCTTAGTGGGTTTATTAGCTAGGCCTCGAATATTCCAAGAAAGGATATTCAGTATTAATGATGTCGGGGGGTGTTGGTGTGCCCTCTTGGAAGCAGACCTGGTCTGAATCGTCGTCGGTTTCCCAACCGCTAGTTGGCATGGTTTTCTGGTGATGTTGACCTCTCCGTCTGATGATCCGGTAGGATTTTTATTGGTGTCTTCGTTGGGCTCGAGCGGATCGCCTGCCGAATCTGCCATTGGTTCTTTAAAGAGTAGGAGGACCGAATCGCTCTCGTGTGCGGTCTGATCTTCTTCCATCAGTAGAGGGACTCCTGCAGCAAGGACTTGGAGACCACGGTAGGCTTGTTCTGGCCCGAGAATGGCGAGAGCTTCTATGATGGTGTCTGCGGGGTTCGGGTTGGCCATTTTCGGACGATTTTGGGGGATGCACTGATCCGGGGATCCAGTCTCCTCTGCTTCCTTGGTAGAACTATCTGCCAGGTTTTGTTCTGCTCCGGGGGTAGCTGGAGCGGCTCCGAGGGAGGAGATCTCGGTGGTGGGTTCTGCAGATCCGTCGTCTAGAGCGTCAAACTGATTGGATAGGGTCAGGTCCGGTGGATGGTAGGGGATGACCGCCAAAGCAGAGGGGCTTGTATCTCTTTCGCCTGAGGGAAACCTAGTATGGCGGTTCGATCGGAAAAGGATGGGGGACCCGCGAAGAGTCTGATGCCGACCTTCGTTGTTGGGTGCTGTCCGCTTTTCTGACTTCCGCTTAAGCTCCGGATGGAGGCGGAAATAATATTTCGGTAGGTAACCTCTTAGGTTACAGTGGGAGCAGAAGATAATGTGGTTATAGTAGACTAACTGCTGTGAGTGAGTTCTGTTGCCTAGTTTGATGTTAATGTGATTGGGGGGGCTCTATGGAGAGATCTAGTTCTACACAGATCTTCGTGTAGTGCACTTTGGTCAGGTTGCTGGTTTCCTCTGCTGCGGCTATATAAGTTCCAAAGGAGTTGGCGATGCATTTTAGGGCTGCCGGAACGAAACATATTAGGGGTAGGTTCGGAAGGGTGACCCAGGAGGCAACTGTTGCTGAGGCTTCCTTGGTATTGAAGCTTGGTGTCCATTTGATGATTTTTATCTGATAAAAATCCACACGGCAGGTGCCTTTGGACCAGACGATTTTGTGGTCGAGGTCCGAGGAAAGGTGGAGCAGAATGTGCTTTGGGTCGATGGGGGCCACCCTATACTCATCAGTAAGCTTCCAACTGGCTATCACCTCCTGAACTCGCGGAAGTTTGAGGCAGCCTGAAAAGAATTTGAGCACGAAGGTGTGAGGGAAAGAGGTTGCCAGAGAGGATACTTCAATCTCTGAGAACGCAACAGACGGCTCCGGGAAAGCTGCCGGGGAGGGCACTTCCAGCAGAGGAACGTCCTGGACCTTGAAACCTGGCTTAGGCACCCTGTTCGGACGAAGCTTATCGACGTACGAAGGGGCAGAGAGGCCTGCTGAGGAGAGGGGTGGAGGGACTTGGAAAAGCTGGGGGCAAAGGGAAAAGGGGCCTGAGCACCTGGGGGGATGATAGGGATGGGGGAGTGGGAGGAGGAGGGGTGGTTGTTGTCGAGAGATGTGGCTCGGGAAGGGGTGCCGGGCAAGCCGCCGGCTGGGCAATGTTGATATCTGCCGAGGAGAGGAGTGAGGATGCTGGGACATCGGGTGGGCCACCGGCCAAACTTAGGACCCGCGGAGGGTAAGCAACCATCCCGCTATCCTCCACTGGAGAGAAAGGAGCCACAACGGTTACCTGAGCGACAGCTACTGCTGATGAGGGAAGAAGGGAATCGCCACGGTCGCCCGATAACTGTGTTCCTGCTGACCCGGAGGTCGAGGGGTCGCATGCGTCCATAGGGGTGGAAGCTCCGAAGAAGCTGGAGGGGGAAAAGTGCCTGAGGGAGGACGGGGCCTGGAGGTGACATATGCTCCCATAGGGCCGCGGGCAGCCGAGTAGAGCGTTGCGCTGGGTCCGGGTGGAGATAGCCCATATGCGCCCACCAGGGGTAGCTCGTCGTATTTGCCTGAGTGGAGGAAGCCTCCAGCCGCTGGGGAAGGATAGCCATATACGCCTATATGTACCAGGGGTGGGGGTATACGCCCAAAGCCCATATGGGGGGTGGGGCTATACGCCCAGCGCTGAGTGGCCATATGCACCCAAGGGGGTCCATATGCACCGATCGGTTGGGGAGAGTATGCGCCTCCAAATTGGTGGTCGCATAGCTGATCTGCTCCTAACGACTCGACCGTGTCGCTAGGAGGAAGAACGGGAGTTTGAAAATTAGAAATCTGGAATCCTGCCAAAATTGCCTCGGCAGGGAACTGGTAGGGAGTCGGAAGGGAGGGAGATGGGGGGAGACGGAGAGATGGGGGACATGGTCGAGAGGCCATGGCGGCCCGCTCGTCCTGCCGACGGCTAGGGGGCACGAGGATGAGGATGAGGGCGGAAGGGATTCGAGAGTGGTGGGGTAGCGGGGGGAAAGGGTTGGGTGGAGGGGAGCTCCGGGCGGTAGAGGAGCCCCCGCCGAGTGGGCGATCGGGGGCGGAATCTAGTGGCCGACGACTGGACCGGGAGCTGGAGAGGCTGCAAGTCGGCAACCGGCCGGCTACAGCCTTGCAGGGGGGAGGAGGAACATCCGGGGGAAAAGGGGGTGAAGTATCGGGCTGAGGCCCGCCGGCCTAGGGGAGTCCGACAGGGGAGACGGAGGGGTGGCATGGGGAGAAGATGGGAATAGGGGGGAGCTAGAGGAACCAAAACTTTATGATTTTGTACATATATATATATATATATATATATATATATATATATATATATATATATATATATATATATAAACAACCACAAGAAGAAGAAAAATTGTGATACAGATTCGTCGTCGGCCATGACCACTAGGGCCGCCGCGAAACTCACCTACCACCCTCCCCCCAACTCCAATGCTTAACATCCTCTCTTGGAACGTTCGGAGTCTGGCTAATAAACTGACGCTGAATAGAATCATCAGCATCAAGAAACTTCATAAGATTGACATTTTAATTATCATAGAACCAAAAATCTCCAAAAAAAGACTCAAAGCCATCCAACTTCAACTTGGATTTTTAGGCCGCGGTCGTCGGTTGCAACGACATTTGGATCCTCTTCACTGCCGATATAAGGTTTGGCATTGCACAGGACTCTTGTAAGGCCCTCTCCTGCTGGGTGGAACATCCGCTTCTCCCAACCCGCTCTCTCCTCTCTGCTGTTCATGGAAGCTGTGACCTCCCAGAGTGCAGGACACTCTGAAACACATTGCTGGAGACTTACCCCCTACCGTCAACCTCCCGTGGCTGTGCATTGGCGACCTCAACACAATCTTCTACAGCTAAGAGAAGTTAGGGGGTCGCCCGACCCCACAGCAGGCCATGAATGATCTCAACAACTTCATATTTAATGCCCACTTAAACACCCTTCCTTTTACTGGCAACGCCTTCACTTGGTGCAACATGCAGGAAGGGGCTAGAAGACAATACTCTCATCTCGATCGCGCCTTGACCAACAATTGCTGGAACGACATGGGCCTCACCACCAAATTATCCCACCTCAACTCTACTGAATCAGACCACTCTCCCTTTCTGATTGAGATCAGTATCAGAAACAACCCCATCAAAAAAGCTTTCTGGTTCCTGGACTTCTGGATACACCACCCGCAATTCGATAACATCGTCGCTTCCGTATGCCTCTCTATGGACGACCCGGAACCCCTCACCCGGATTGCAGCTAAACTCAGGGCCACGAGGAAGGCCCTCTCTTCGTGGAGCAGATCCGCATTCGGCAACATATTCCAAGCGGTCCGAACGGCGGAGGATGATGTCAACCGTGCCGAGATCCAGTTTGCTACGAACCGATCCCCGCAGGCCCGGTCCGTACTCAATTTGGCGAGAGCTATACTCAAGTCCCGGCTGAATGTGGAGACGGAATTCTGAAAACAGAAGGCAAGATTAAAATAGGACTCAGAGGCAGACCGTAATTCGAGCTATTTCCACTTCTGTGTCAAGGGTCGCAGGCACAAGATTCATCTTCACCAAATTTACGACATGAACGGCAACCGGTTAGATAACCAGATTCGCATTCAAGAGGAGGCCGCCAACTTCTACACCAATCTATTCTCCAAAGAAGCCATCACCAGGGATGATAAGTTTCTGGCTAAGGTCCCCAATCTGATCTCCGATGGTGATAACGAACAGCTTCTCACTTCCCCCTCCGCTGAGGAACTCAAGAACGCGGTCTGGGACCTCGATGAAACTAGAGCTCCCAGGCAGGATGGATTCTCAGGTGTTTTCTTCAAATCTTGCTGGGACCTGATCGCAGTAGACTTCCTCAAGGCCACCATTGCTTTCTTCCAAGGGGTGACTTACCCCAAATCCATCTCCAGTGCCAACCTGATCCTCATACCCAAAAAAGATAATCCGGAGACCTTCAAAGACTTTAGACCCATCAGTCTGTGCATTTTCACCAACAAAATCATCTCGAAGATTATTAACAACCGTATGTTCGCTCTCCTCCCAAAGATCATCTCGGAGGAGCAAAGTAGTTTCGTCCCTGGTCGGAACATCACTGACAACATTCTCTTAGCTCAAGAAATGATCACATGTATGAAATTCCCAACAAGAGGGGGAAATATCGCCATTAAACTTGACATGGAGAAAGCTTACGACCGTTTGGACTAGTAATTCACGATTTAGGTTTTTAGGGCCTTCAATTTTTCAGAATCTTGGATCGACATCATTTTTCGCTCGATTAGCAACTCTTGGTTCTCCACCGTCGTCAACGGACAGGCTGCTGGTTTCTTCGCGGCCAGCAGAGGGGTTCGACAAGGTGATCCGCTCTCCCCTACCATCTTCATCATCATGGCAGAAGCTCTCAGCAGAAACCTCCAAAGCATGGCCAATAACCCCAAATTCTATCACTTCCACACCACAACTGGATGCCCGCTGATCACGCATCTTGCCTATGCTGATGACATTCTCATTTTCTCGGCTGGAGATATCGGATCTGTCGAGGTGGTTCACAACACGCTGGAGAAATACGCTAGATGCTCGGGCCAACGCATCAACACCAACAAAAGCGTCATATACACTCATCATAAAGCTGACAGGCTTCACTCGACGGTGCTCTCTATCCTGACTTTCTTCTCTACTGCTTATCCGCCGTTCTCCTATTTGGGCTGCCCATTGGTTTACGGCGGATCTAACATAGGCATCTTTACGAGTCTAGTTAGTAAAATTAGATCCAAAATCGAGGGATGGCATAATGCGACCCTATCTCCGAGCGGCAAGTTGATTCTGATCAAGCATGTCCTATTCTCCATCCCCATCTACACCCTTGTCGCTTGTGCCCCTCCGAAAAAAGTTTTATACTCGTTAGAAGCCCTATTTGCCAACTTCTATTGGGGTCACTCCGACGACAAGGACAAGCACCACCGGGCCAGCTGGAAAACCATGGCCAAACCTACCGAGGAGGGAGGACTGGGCTTCTGCAGTCTTCCCTACATTGTTGATTCTTGCTCCATGAAATTGTGGTGGAAGCTTCGCTCGGACAACTCACTCTGGACCAGGTTCATGAAGGCCAGATATTTCAGACACTCTCACCCTGCGTGTGCCATCGCCAACAACATATCTTTCGCATCTTAGCAGCGCATCCTCCACGACCGTCACAATGCTGAACCACTCATTCGTCTAAAGCTTGGGGACGGTCGTTCATCGATGTTCCACGAACGCTGGCTGGGGGAAGAGTTGATCCAGCATGCAATAAATATCAGATCCCCTCGAGAAATTCGTGAGCTGTCGGATAATTCCTCTGGATGGAGGTGGGACAGGGCCAGCACCCGACTTGGCGCAGAGGTGGTCAACCGTCTCGCTGCCGCCGACCTACGAATCGCCGATTCTCCGGATACACTGTGGTGGTCGCCTAACCCCGGCAGCACTTTCTCCTTATGGACGGCCGGGATTATGACGAGGGGAATCCGTGTTTCGGCCCCTTATACTACTCCGTTCTGGCAGGCGTGTATCCCAATCAAATGGTCCATTTTGATTTGGAGAGCCCATAGGCGGAAACTCTCCACCGACGACATCATAACATCCTTCGACTTCAGCCTGGCATCGCGGTACCACTGCTGCTCTTCCCATCAGACGGAAACAGCGGAGCACATTCTTCTCTCCGGTAACCTCGCATCTCAACTGTGGCAGAATCTTTCCTCCAAATGTAGACTGGATCACCAAACGGGCGGCCTTAACAATCTTCTGGCCAACTAGAGCAGTTCTCATGGTCATCAGATCGTAGCGACCGCCGGTATTTGGGTCCTATGAAAAAATAGGAACAAATAGAGATATGAAGATCGCCAGTACAACTCCGACCAACTGATCAGGGAGGCTTCCAGACAGGTGCGTAAAGCTGCTTGGCGCTGTCGTCACTCTCCGCCCGGCTTTTGGAAGGCGGTGACCTCCTCTGCTGTCTAGTCTTTGAGCCGCTTTGGCTTGGTGTCATTTTTGGGCACCCTTTTGTGTTTTCTACTTCTTCTGGTTTTTGCTGTAGCGCGTAAACCTGTATAGGCTTCGACATTTTGTGTCTTATACATCAATAAAAGTCTCTTCGTTAAAAAAACAAAAAACAAATATATATATATATATATATATATATATATATATATATATATATATATATATATATATATATTTTATATATATATATATATATATATATATATATATATATATATATATATATATATGCACATGGTGTAGTGGCGTAGTACTAAATATATATATATATATATATATATATATATATATATATATATATATATATATATATATATATATATATATATATATATATATGCAAAATATATATATATATATATATATATATATATATATATATATATATATATATATATATATGCACATGGTGTAGTGGTGTAGTAGTAACATGACATGTGCATGTGGGGAGCGGGCGGGGTTTGACTCCTGGGGGAGCCAGGCTGCTTGCTCTTAGGGGGTTAGGTGGGTGGGTAGCTAGATAGAATATATATATATATATATATATATATATATATATATATATATATATATATATATATATATATATATATATATATATAGTAAGGCTATTCGTACCTCTAAAATGTCCCTCCAATACATCCCTCCTTATGTGGCAGCTGACATGGCATGTTAAATAATATTATGTGTCAATTGACATGACCGATGATATGGCAAATTTTAACCCAAAAAGTTAATTATCCAATTTTTTCCATATTAATTTAATATTAACATTAATTAATGTTAATATCAATGTTAGTTTAATGTTAATTTAATGTTAATATTAATATTATTTAATGTTAATGTTAATGTTAATATTAATTTATGTTAATGTTAATATTAATATTAATTAATTTTAATATTAATATTAATAGAGAAATTTTGAGTAGCACCCCACTTATTTTACCTATATTCAAGGTGCACCCCACACAATTGTCATAATGTAAGACACCCCCCACTTTTGACAAAAATCGTCTAAATTAACAATCAACTGCATTGTCATATTTTATTTGACAAAAATACCCTTCCACACACACTCTCTCTCCCTCCTCCCCACACACAGACACCTCTCTCTCTCTCCTCCCTACACACACAGACTCTCTCTCTCTCCTCTCCATACACACAGGGGGTGGGCGGCGGGCTGCAGGGGAGGGGGTGGGTGGCTGGCTGTGGGGGAGGGGGTGTGCTGGGGGCTGCGCGCGCAGGGGGGAAGGGTGGGCGGGGGGCTGCACGCACGCGGGGGGGAAGGGGAGGGGGCTGCAGGGGAGGGGGTGGGCGGCGGGCTGTGGGGGAGGGGGTGGGCGGGGGGCTGCACGCGCGGGAGGGAAGGGGTGGGCGGGGGGCTGCGGGAAGGGGGTGGGCAGCACCGCGGGGGAGCAGGCCGACTTTTACGACCAAACTTTGAGCAAGGAGATCAACCAGGATGACTCCTCGTGCTTTGCTCTGTTAAGCCACCAAGGTGGCGATGATAGCAGCCCAAGGACACCGTTGATGGACCGCCTCCCCCCTCTTGCCGATGTCCCGGTCGTCGGCAACCCGTCCGAGGATGCTTGCAGCGCCTCTAGCTGCGGTGGAAGTGCTGGCATGTCTTCCTTCTGGCCTGACCTCTTGCTTGATGATCCATTCACTGCAGAGTTTGCTTGAATCATCACTCATCTTCTCTTCTCTTCATCTTTTTCTAGTTTTTTTTCCTGTATTGTGATAGAGGAAGGGCTTGGGATTGGTGATGGTGCTGGTGGTAGCGCGCGAGCACGCCCCAGAACCTTCGGGTAGCGCACGAGCACGGCGCCGAGCTCTCTCCGAACGACGCTGCAGCCGAGGATGAGGGGGTAGGAGGAAGTCGATGCGCTCGCGCATGACCTCGACGGTGACGGAGAGCTCCAAGCCGTCGAGCTCGTCCGGGAGGGGGGCGGCGCTAGGGCCCGGCGAAGGGGGGCGGCGGAGGCACGCCGACGGCAGGGAGGGGGCGGACACTGAAAACACAGGAGAAAAAATAAGACAGGGGTATTCTGGTCAAAAAAATTGGTCAAAGGGGTTGACCGTAAGTTGGGGACGGAAACCGTCAAAAGTGGAGGGGTACCTTACATTGTTGTAAACTTGTGGGGTGCACTGTAAATATGGTAAACAAAAGTGGGGTGCCACTCAAAATTTCTCTATTATATTAATTAATGTTAATGTTAATATTAATATTAATTAATGTTAATGTTAATATTAATATTATTGTTAATGTTAACGATAATATTAATTTTAATGTTAATCTTAATGTTAATGTTAACAATAATTTTAATATTAATTTTAATGTTAATATTAATTTTAATTTAACTTTTAAATTTTTCCACGTCAGCTGCCACATCAACATATCACGTCAGCTGCCACATAAAGAGGGATAGTTTAGAGGTACAATTTGGAGGTACAAATGGCATTTTTCATATATATATATAAATATATATATATATATATATATATATATATATATATATATGTCTCCTGGATGAGTCCACCCATCTATCTCGTATACTCATTACTCATGTAGCTCAGGCCTCATTTCCCCATTCCGAACAATAGCACTGACCCTCTCACGATGGGCTCCTCTGGCGTATATATGCCGACCTATCCGGTCAGTAAGACTCTGATGATCGATATATGGGTCTTCCTACAAATCCGTATGCCTCCATCTTTGAAAATCGGTGAGATCATTTGTTTCAGCTTAGCACGATATTGGATGATATTTTTGAAGATGACAGAGTCATTATTATTTATCCTTCTCTCCCAAAAGTTGTTCCCCCGTAGATTTTTATTTGTCATCCACATAGCCCAGAACGACCCTTCTGAAACGATATTTCATGCTAGTTTGACTCCCATAATGTCTCGAAGAAGCCGCGATGACCTCAAGCCGACTCTGTCTTCCTCCTTTGGTCTACAGAGTGCCTCACATCCGACAGTATGAATCCCCCCTTTCCACACAAAAGAAGCGCAAATACGCTCAATACGAACAATGGTCGCCATTGGGAGTAAGATAGCCTGTAACCAGTATCGGGCAATAGAAGTAATGACTGATCTCACAAGCTCTATACGTTTGCCAAATGATAGATTTTGGGCATGCCACCCTTCGACTCTCTTCTGAGCATACTCTACCAACCCTTGACACTCCTGATCTCTAGCATAGTTTAACGAAAGAGGGATGCCCAAATATTTGACCGATAATTCCCTCCGATCCACGCTGAGCACATTGGCAAGTTCCTCTTTCCCTAGACAATATGCAGTAAAGTAGACCTTGCTCTTTCCTCGATTTAGTGTAAGCCCCGAGTGTCGCCTAAAAGTTTCCAATATCTCTGCCAATCTCGTCATGCCTCCACCTGATGGCTTCCAAAAGATCGTCCATAAAAATTAAGTGAGAGATGTGGGGTTGTACCAATCTGTGGAGCGAGACAACGTGCTTCTGAATCACAGCTGACTCCATGAGGCAAGAGAATTACTCCATCACCATAGTGAATATGTATAGGGATAAAGGTTCCCCTTGACAGAGCCCTCTGTGCTTCTGATGAATCCGTACGGTTGTCCTCCAATTAGAACCGAGAAGGGTAGTATGGTGATGCACTTGCGGACCCGGTCCACCCATGTCTGATGGAATCCCACCGCAAGCATCACATGGCAAACAAAGTTCCGATTAACAGTGTCATATGCCTTCCGAATATCCAGTTTAATGCATGCCCGGTCCCCTCCTGGCTTATTAAAATCTCGCACCATCTCATGTGGTATCAAGTTGTTGTCTACTATGTCTCGTCCATCTATGAAGGCCGCCTGGTTTGGCCAAATCAGTTTCTTCATAATCCTTTTCATTCTTTGGCACATCAAATGAGTAATAATTTATACAGGTAATTATAACAGGCAATTGGTCGAAAGTCGGTCAACGATGTCGCCCTCTCCTTCTTCGAGATAAGTATAATAAATGTGTGATTTAACTCACGAATTAGTCTGCCCGTCTGAAAAAGTCTGAAACCACTGCCACCACTTCGGATTTGAGGATGTCCCAATGCCTCTTATAGAACTGGCTACCAAACCCGTCTGGGACTGGCGCTTTATTCGGATCCGTGTTCTGGATGATATTTTCCACCTCCTCGGGGGAGACCGAGGCGAGAAGAACTTGATTGCCCATGGCAGAGACAACCCCCTTGCAGAGAACTTATGGGAACACCTGAAGGTAACTATTTTGATTGTAAAGTTCAGTATAATACCTGATGTCCACCTCGCGGATAGCTTCTGGAGCTGCTTCTTCCCGACCTTCGTCATCTATAAGTTTGCTAATATGGTTCTGATGATGCCGAGCTCTCACCACATCATAGAAGGACTGAGTACAAAGGTCCCTGTCATGCAACCACGAACATTTGGTGTGTTGCGCCATCTCGATCTGTTCCCACATTCTTATAACCCCCACCTTGCGACATTGGGCCCTCTCTTACTCGGCAAGTTTGGGGTTGAGCACGTCCAGTTGTAGGTGGAGTTGAAGATCCCGGAGGTGTTCTTCCTCAGCTTGAAGAGCTTGCGGGTCCATACGTGTCGTCCATGTCTTCAGTCTTTGCTTCACATCTTTAAGTTCGGTGATAAGTCTGTATTGGGATGTCCCACAAGTAGATCTTCCCCGCGCATGTTGTACAATTTCGTCGTATCCCTTCATATGAGACCACCTATTTTTGTAACGGAAGGTTCGGTCGGCCTTCTTAGATAGTGGGACCAATCGGACCCTAGTTAGGGAGTGGTCCGATGTTCCGGCTGGAAGCCCCTCCGCTCTTGAATCTGAATAAAGGTTGAACCAATCATTGTTCCCAAGTGCTCGATCCAATTGACATGCAACACGTTTGTGTGTCGCCTTGTTATGCCAAGACCATAGATGGCCTGTTCGTTCTAGAAGCTGAAGTCCCGACTGAAGCAAACAAGTCTGGAAATCATTCAGAATGTAGTCAGGCACCTCACATCCACCCACCTTCTCATGTCGGTAGAGAATAGAGTTAAAATCTTCCATCACCAATAATGGGGTCCTATGTTGTCCCTCCATGCTCCTACTGATTTGGCTCAGTTCACGGCAAAGCTCCCCTCTCCTCGCCTAGTCGTTGTGTTCATAGACAGCCCCAAAGGCGAACCAAAGTCCACCTTTGTTTGTGAACAACAGGATAATTAGCTGTTCTAAAATGTGCAGGAGGCAAACCAAAGTCCCCTCTCCTCTCCTAGTTGTTGTGTTCATAGACAGCCCCAAAGGCGAACCAAAGTCCACCTTTGTCCACTGTAAGCCCCCTGAATTTGGGGTTTATTTTTTTAATTTTCTAAATCAATTATTTTCAATAAATATTGTTATTTGATTATTATTTTTATTTAATGTTCTTTTTCGTGACTTTGACTTCTGGAGCGTCAGAGATGCCAATCTCTGGAAACTCTCTTCATGAGTCTGTAGTAGACAAGATTATCTTCATTTTGATATATCATGTGTCACCTCCAGTTTTCAAAAGTGAGGGTAAATTTGTCATTTTCAATATTCTAATTTTTTTGAATATTTATTTATTAATATTTTGTTTTGGGGTTTTATTTGATCGGGTTTGAGTTTTGTCTCATTTTGACTTGTGTTAGTGACCCGGTTCAGTTTTGGACCCAACTGGACCCGACCAACTTGTCATGACCAAATCCAGATATTTATATTTGACTAATTCTATTTGATTTTAGTGGGATTAGGGATTAGAATTACATTTAGAACTTCCAATTAGGAGTTTTCAATTTACCATTTTGACCCCAACACAAAATCATTATATTCTTTGACTTGGAGGGCATTTTGGTAAATTTCCAAATGCCCCCAAACCCTCCAAAGGGTGGCCGGCCAGATTTTATCCCCCCATCCCCCCCTCCATTCTTCTCATTTGCAAGAAACTCTCTCTCTCTCTCTCTCTCTCTCCACTTCAATCATTACACAAAAATCCCTTTTTTCCTTTGCATTTTAAGCTCAAAAGGTAAGTAAATCTCTTCTAATTCTTCTCCATACTCTAGATCTCTCTCTAATCATGGTGTTAACCCTTGTTTATCTCTCATTTGTGATTTTGATCTAGGTAGATCTAGCTTGGTGGTGGTGGAAGCATCGATTTTGTGCTTTGACCTAAAAAGAAGTGATTTTGGAACTTTTTCTTGGGATTCCAACTCCCAAGAGGTAAACCCTCACTCTAACCTTTGTAATTACTTCTAATTAGTGTCATTTGCATATTAGTGGATGTCCGAGGTATAGGATAACCAATTAGAAGAGGTTTGGAATCCATTGGACTCAATTTGGGACTTTTGGCCTATGTTTATTGTCAAATTTGGGGAAAATCCTAAATTGACAAGTTTGGGTGTTACCCCTAGCCTAATTAGACCTAATTAGGTTAGTTTGAGTAAGATAAGACTAGGTATGTGTCCATATTTGGATACGTGGGGTCGTTTCGTGAGAAATCATGAAAATAGGCTTTTTCGGAGTTTTCGGGTTCCAACACACGGTGACTTTTTGCACCGACACTAGAATCGGCAAATTAGCACTTAGAATAGGTCTGAATCATTATTTAGAACTCCTGGATAGAGTTTGGGTCAAATTCAGATAGGTTTGGTGCCCGTATCGCACGGCGAATCGGATACCCCGAAGTCGCCATAAAGGCCATTTGGCCATTCGGGTCTCGTTTCTCGTTTTCACTCGCGTACGCGAGTTAGGTTGCTTGTGTGAGGTATGTGTCTAAGCCCTAGAGAGTAGAATTGCGAGAATTTGGGTATTCGGATAGGTTTCGGTATATTTTGGATATATATAAATATTAGTGTTAGTGTATGTATGTATGTATGTATGTATGTATGTATGTATGTATGTATGTATGTATGTATGTATATATGTATATATATATATATAAAGGAAACCCCCCTTTTATTCATGCAAGGTGCAAAATGCCGAAGCCTTTACAAGTAAGCGCAAAACGATAAAGAAAGAAAACAGAGGGGGTGAGGGCCTCTCCTGAACAAATCAGGAGGAAAAAAAATCCCAGAATGCTTGCTGGCCATGGAAGCAAAGACGGTCAGTCTTAATACTCTGGCAGATGATCTCTTTAGTGAGCTATGCAGCGGATAATTGGCATCCTTCGTATCTGGCTTTGTTGTGGTTCTTCCACATCACCCATGTAGTGGCAGCTGCAACGATCTGGTGGCAATTTGAAACGTTGGCCCAGATTGCAAGAAGATTATTGAAGTCCCTACCAACAATATTCATATTACAACGTTGGGATATGGATGCCCAGACAGTGGTCGAGGAATCTCCGTTGCGGAGGATGTGATCAATCATCTCCGGCTGTCTCTCTACGCAGCAATAACAAGCTGACGCTAGGCTAAAACTGATGGTGGTGAGGGTGTCGTCTGTAGGAAGTTTCTTGCGGATGGCACGCCAGACCAGGAATGACCATTTCTTAGGAATATATGGGTGCCAGAAGGGGCTCAGAATAAGGGCAGGAGGTCCGATGCTGCGAACTACCCTTCTCGCAGAGGCGATATTGAATGTACCATTGGCGCTGTCCGCCCACCAGAGCTTGTCATCGTCCGTGCCAATCACTTCAATCTCGAGCTTTCTGCCAATTCCAGTTGTCACCATTGTTCCACAATTCTTTGATCTTGTCGGTAGCTGGGGCGGCCGAAAGTCGAGGAATAAGGTCGTCTCCCATCCATCTTTCTAGGAATATAGCTGATTCTCCTACACCCATCCGAAGGCGAATCTTTGTTTCTGCTAGAGTCCGACCATGCAGAATGCGACGCCAAGCCACGGATGCTCTACTGTTGCTGATAGCGGCAGCTGGATGAATGTGTTTGAAGTATTTGGCCTTCATGAATCGAGCCCAGCGGTTGCGGCTGACACGAAGCTTCCACCATAGTTTTATGGAAAAAGTGTCAATGATATGATGCAATCGTGGGAAGCCCAAACCACAATCTTTGGTAGGCTTGGCCATGGAGTCCCGTCTGGCCTAGTGGTGTTTATCTTTGGCGTCATTGTGGCCCCAGAAGAAGTTGGCAAAAAGATTTTCGATGGACTTGAGAACCTTCTTCGGAGGGAGCAGGCCACGAGGGTGTATATGGGGATGGAAGAGAGCACATGGTTAATCAGAATAATTTTGCCGCCTGGCGATAGAGTAGCGTTATGCTAACCTTCTATTTTTTCCTGATTTTACCGATGAGCCCTTAGAAGACGGTCGCAACAGATCTGTCGTATACCAATGGGCATCCAAGGTAGGAAAAAGGGGGGTAGGCGACAATGAAGGAGGTGATGTTGGCTAATGTAGCGGTATGCTCTCTATTGGCTTTGTGGTGGACATAAATGACACTTTTTCTGGGGTTGACTCTTTGGCTTGTGCAACGAGCGTATCTTCGAAGAACGTTCTGAATGGCTTCCACGGACCCCGCTTCTCCGGAAGAGAAGATAAGGATGTCGTCATTGTAAGCTAGGTGAGTAATGATCGGACATCCGCTAACGGTGTGAAAGTGATTGAAGTTTGGGGTCCTAGGCAGTTTGTTAATATTTCTGCTGAGGGCTTTTGCTACAATGATGAAAATGGTAGACGAAAGAGGGTCTCTTTGCCTAACTCCCCGAGTGGAATGGAAGAAGCCGTCCGCTTGCCCGTTAATCACCGTGGAGAACCACGAGTTGTTGATCTATCGCCAGATAATACTGATCCACATTTCTGAGAAGCCGAACGCTCTGCATACCCGGATCATGAACTGCCAATCTAGCCTGTCATAAGCCTTTTCCATATCCAAATTGATGGCGATGTCCCCTCCTCTAGACGGTAATTTCATGCACGTAATGATTTCTTGAGCCAGCATAATGTTGTCTTGGATTTTTCTGCCCCGAACAAAGCCACTCTGTTCTTCAGATATGATTTTGGAAAGAATGTCGACCATGCGCATGGCGATAATCTTGGAGATGATTTTGTTCATGAAGGTGCATAAACTGATTGGTCTAAAGTCACGGAAAGTCTCTGGATTGTCCTGCTTGGGGATAAGGACAAGATTAGCACAAAAAATAGATCTCAGGTACCTGGCTCCATGGAAGAAGGCTATCGCCGCTTTATGAATATCCGTCTTGATGATGTCCCAACATGTGCGAAAGAACACGCCGTTGAAACCGTCCGGTCCAGGGGCGCTGTGGGCATCTAGCTTCCAGGCTGCGTCTTCCACTTCCTGTTCTAATGGAAGGATCTTCAGGCGGATGTTGTCCGTGTCGTTAATGAGTCGAGGGATTTTTGAAAGGAACTCAGTGTCTCGGGTGACAGTTTCTTTAGAGAACAGCTGTGAAAATAAATGAGCTGCTGCTTGTTGGATGCCCTGTTGGTCCTTGAAGATGTTTACGTTGTCGTCGACAATCTGATGGATGTTGAGCCTCTGTCTGCGACCCTTGACGCAAGCATGGAAGTAGCTGGTATTTTTATCCCCTTTGCTGTCCCGTTTGAGCCTGGCTTTCTGCTTCCAAAAATTGGTTTCAACTGTTAAACAGAATTTGAGAATGGCTTTGGCAAGGTTCAGGACTGTTCTCGTGGCTCGCGTATTTTTTGTCAAATATAGAGCCTCGGCTCGAGTGACATTGTCTTCGACGGCGCGAACGGCTTGGAATATATCTCCAAAAGCCTGCTTGCTCCAAGTGGTGAGAGCTTTCTTGGTAGCCTTGAGTTTGTTGGCCACACAAATGGGGGGATCGGGGGAGTCAGTCCTGGACCAAGCATCTTCCACGATCCCCAAGAATTGGGGGTGGTGGCACCAAAATTCCTGGAAAGTGAATTTTTTCTTGATATGGTTTAAGTTACGATTGATTTCGATGAGGAGGGGGGGCGTGATCGGATTCGGTGGTGTTAAGGTGCACGAGGTTGGATATGATGCACATGTCTTTCCGTTGAGTGTCGATGAAGGCTCGGTCCAGTCAAGACTATTGCCTGCGATCGCCTTCCTGCATGTTACAACAGGTGAAAGCACTGTCGGTGAACTGGAGATGAGACAGGTGTGCGTTGAAGATGAAATTATTAAAATCTAGCATGGCCGCCGGGGGTAGAGTTCTGCCTCCCGTCCTCTCATCTCTGTAAATGACTGCATTAAAATCTCCAACACACAGCCAGGAAGGGAAGGAGGTACCGAATATCGTGTCGAGGTGGTCCTCCCAGAGCTGTTTGCGGTCAATGATGTCACAGCTACCATGGACAACAGAGAGAAGGGCACACTTCGGAAGTGTGGGGTGCTTTAACCAACACAATAGAGCTTGCGTGGTGTCTTGTACAATGCAGATATCAACATCAGAGGTGTAAAGGATCAATATGTCATGCCTGCTAACGACGGTCGAATAAAATCCCAGCTGCAGCTGAATCGATTTGAGGCTGTTAGGGGGCATTTTGGGTTCTAAGATAATAAGGATGTCAATTTTGTGAATTTTCTTGAGGCTGCATAATCTCCTCAAGGTTGGTTTATTGGCTAGGCCTCTAACATTCCAGGAAAGGGTGTTAGGCATTTGACTTATTTGGTTGTTGGTGTTTGACGAGTTTTGCGGCTGACCTGGTGGTCATCGCCGTGGACTTGTTGGCTACTTTAGTACTCTGTCTTTTGTTGGCTGCTAGTTTGTCAGGGTTTTGCTTCTGGGGAGTGCCCGAGGGTGCTTCTTCTATATTGTGGATCTCTGATTCTTTGTCTGGACTCGTCGGTGATCCAAAGTTGGTTGATGGGGAGAAAGCTCCTGCGTCTATGGCTTGCTGACAACGAATGACCTGCTCGGGTCCGATGATGGCCAGATCTTCAGCCTGAATGTGTCTCTGTGATTGACTCTCCCGGAGTTCGGTGCCCTCCGTGGAGCTGCATGCGATGGGTTTGCTATGGTTTGACCTCCCTTCTTTTCTCTGATCTCTGTTGTCGGGAGTGTCGTTACCTTATAGGTTAGCCTGACTGGTGATGTCGGGGGGTGAGAGGTTGCTTTCCTTGTTGGTGATAGCTATACTGGTGTGTGCTTCTTCCGGCTGGGTTTCTTCGTTCTCCAGAACATCGAACCTGTTATAAGTGTTGACGTGGGTGCTTTTAGAGGTGGTGGGCAAACTTTCCTGCCCGTCGATATTGTTGGAAGTCTGGGTCGATGTTGGGCTAGCATCGAATCTGATATGCGAGTTGAGGGGAGGTAAAAGGGGGGAGGGGGGAGCTTTGATACTGAGTCCTTTTAGATTTGTGCTCCTTTGGTGTCGTCTTGTGGTTCAACTCTGGGTGTGTTTTGTAGCAGTACTTGATTAGATGCCCTATCTTTTTACAGTGATTGCAGTATATGACGTTGTTATCATAAAGGATTGGCTGTGAGTGGGTCTTATTTCCTAGCTCGATGTTGATGGATTTGGGGAGTTCTTTGGAGACGTCTAGCTCCATACAGACTTTAGCATAATTAGCTCTGGTCAGATTTCTTGATTCTTCTGCCATTGCAATGAAGGTACCGAAGGAGTTGACAATCATTTTCATAGCTGCTGGTATGAAACATATCAGTGGTGGGTTGGGGGGGTGACCCATGCGGACACAAAGGGTGAATCCTCAATGGGGTTAAGATTCTGGGACCATCTGACCACTGTCATGATTTTGGAGTCTATTTTGTTAAGTCTCCGGGACTGGACAATCTTTTAATTTGTGGCTGATGATAAGTGGAGAAGAATGTTTTTGGGGTCCAGAGGAGGCACGCGATACTTTGCTGTTAGGCTCCATTTGGCTACTTCTTCCTGAACTCGGGCCAGCTTGGGACATCCCAAGGGGAATCTCAACACAAACGTAGAGGAGAATCTCTCGTAAAGCGTCTCCAGGTCCGCGCAGGAGAACAGAATCGATAGCGATTGGCCTTCCGCTGGAGTGGGGTAGTCGATCTCGGAAAGAGAGACATCTTGGAGGATTGGTTGTTTCTGGGCCAATCGGTCGGGTCTGACTATGTCTGCGAACGTGGAGGAGCCTGCCTGAGAACCCAGAGTCGAGGAGGGTGCCCCTCGCCCGGGGAGAGCGCTAGGGCCTAAGGGGGGAAGCTGCTGCGCTGGGGGAGGCCAGCTAAGGGGGCCTGCAAGATGATGGGGGACCTGAGGGGCCAGATGGGGTGGGCGCATAGTTGAGCATGTAGAGGGCGCATAAGGAGCTATGGTAGGGGGGCACATAGGAAGCGGGGGGAGAGCGTGGTTGCATAAGGGGTGTGTAGTATCCCATCCCGCTCAGTCAATCGGAGGAATTGGAACGCCGACGGCGTTCGAACTTAGCCTTTCAATGGCTGCTCGAAGACTCGCTCGGTCGAGGCGACTCCTCGCTCAGGTGGGATAGTTTCGATGAACTTGCCTCATCTTAGCCTTCACATAATAACTCGCATGTTTTCAACTTGCACAAGTTAGGCTTGATAATAAAAAAGATGCATCCACATAGCTAAGGAAATAATCCCGACGGGTCGAAATGTGTTAGAACATGGAAAAAGGTCCCACGGTCTGCTGCACAGTCCCGTCGTCTAAGGCTTGGCATAGCCTTCCCACATCCCGTGGGTTAAGTAGTATTGCACGGCTTGTGGCTTAAGTCTAGGCACCCTAGAACTTGGTTGTTCAAGTCGAACGCATGCATGATACGTTCTCTCAATGCGAAGCTTGGCGTAGCCTTTGCTCGTCAAGTTATTGCCCGAATAAGTTAGATGAGAGTTATGCTGGGCTATCGAAGTCATAGCAAGCACTGTCCTCTGTTTCCTACGGTTGCCAAGTCACGTAGTCCTATGAGAACAAGGCTCGTCATATAAAGTATATGGCTTGAGCGATGCTAGAAAACATGGTCTGTCTAAGGCACGAGCCACGATGGGTTTAGTGAAAAGTATGCCATGGACAAAGGAAGTCCACGCAACTGGTTGTCGCCGAGATCGGTCCCGCTACTTGGGAGTCTCGATAAGTCTCACACACGAGATCCGTCCCGCTACTTGGAAGTCTCGCTATGTCTCGATAAGTCTCACACAAGAGATCGGTCCCGCTACTTGGGAGTCTCGCTATGTCTCGATAAGTCTCGTTCACGAGATCGGTCCCGCTACTTGGGAGTCTCGATAAGTCTCGATAAAGAAGTTCACGAGATTGGTCCCGCTACTTGGGAGTCTCGATAAAGAATCATGCGAGATCGGTTCCGCTACTTGGGAGTCTCGATAGAAAGATGGAAAGCATGGTCATTAATAAGGAAGGACTCGGTAGATTGAGTTGAGTCTTGCATGGTCATTGGACAACTTGCGTGCAAGGGCAAAATTCCTCGAGCGATCCCGGGGAGGAGGAATTGCAGATATTGTACGGCCTTCATCGATGGTACGACTCGATTGAAGTGAACCATTACAATATAGGCTACGGGTTATTCGGTGGGAGCTCGTACCTCGCCACGCGAATGGTCACCGTATGCAAAAGTTCCAGGATAGCTTGACATTGGTAGTGACCACTCATATAGATGTATCGACAAGAGCGGCTATCCGCGTGTATGTCTTTGGATTGCGTCGAGTACTAGCAAGTTATGAGTTGGGTTATCAAGTTACGCTTATAGCAAGCGCTAACCTTGAGTCCGCACGAGTTAGGTGTGCACGGTTGCAGCACCATTCTGGACCCTAAGAGTTGGCTATGCAAGGACACGTGCTTCGGCATGAATGTGGCATTGTTATATCGAGTTAAGTCAGGAAGGGCCGTAAGACGAGTTGGTTAAGTCTGGTGACCCTTGGGAGGCACGGTCTCGATCTTAAGGCACGATCACGTCCATTGGCACGACCAGCACGAGTCGTCCCCCTCGACGTCTTTGGCACGAGAATAATCTAGAGTTACATGGAACAAGTGAATGTCTTGGCACGGCCGAGTTGCATAAGTTTATACTCGGCGAGGCACTGCCTCGAATATATTGAAGTTAAGAATAGAGTATGGCACGATCTTGTTATTGCGTCACCAAGTATAGGCCAAGGCGTTGTTGTCTTAAAATTGATCCTAAGGAAAGACTAGAAAGACAATCAAAAGGGATTAAGCTGCACAAAGTAAACGAACGTGTCAATTTTGTATGGGTGGACGAGGAGCTCACTCCACCAGTACAGTTGAGTACAGACACCCATACAGTTTTCATGTACAGGCACAGGTAGAAGCTCGTGGCACGAAGCTCTCTTGGATGCGTCGAGGGACGGAGTTCCTTGGCGATTCGAAGTGTACGGCCGTGTGGAGTCAAGACTTATACGGGACATAATGTATGGACATTGCCTTCCAAAGCAGCCGCTGGCTCAAGCATTGTATCGAGAGAGAGCAGAGTGACTTATAAAAATGAGAGAAAAATGAGCTTGAGAGACTTGTAAACATGGCCTTGCACCCTATTGTAATCTTGTTGTTCAATATCAATAAAGAGCACTTTTGAATAACTTGCGTTTGCTTCTAAATTTTTGCTGCATGTTCAATATTTCTGCTTGGAACTTCTGTGCGACGACCCCGTCGCAGCCGCTGTAATCGGCCGTTATGAAAATGCCTTGCATGAGCGCAATCTAGGCTCGTGCGACATCATGCCTTAGCGAGGACGATCGTTCCTACGGGAGTGGAGCGTGACATAATGGTATCAGAGCACGGCTTTACGTCCTTGGACTTCAAGTCCAATCTCTCAGTTTTGAAAGCTCGTCATTGATAAAGAAGTGTGCGCTTTCTCTCAAATGTCCTACGACATGTCCATACAATAAGTCTAAATATTTTCAAAAGCTCGTACAAGTGTTCACTTGAACGCATCGGTAGGCGATGGCCTTTGTACCGAACGGTGTCAAACTTGAGTTGATAGAAAATACATGCTAAAGTTAGCAAGTCGCGTACGTGCCTAATTAGTCCGACGTCGACATTAGCAAATGAGCGTACAAAAAATCAAAGTATAGACCGTACGTGATGGCTATGCACACGGCCTTTTGGCTAAGTTGTGTCGCGTGTCTCGTACCTAGACTTTATGGTACAAACGTATTGCGAGCGATATTAAGTATCGCTCAGTCGGAAACGGAGACATACTTAGAGGGTATATCGTTAGAAACACTATCGGACTAATGCTTAGTCGTACACGGAAGATTGGTTAGAATTTGAGAAATAGTGCGAACGACTTAGTACGTCGAGACGACGTGAGCGATTACGCTAGAGATTCGTCAAACAAATCTGAAAGATGTATTAGCGAATAATACGAACATGATGGTGGACTAAATCGAATGGCTCGAATCCTGAGTGGTGTATGGTTCGTCTTGGAAATTATTCGAGCAAAATTGAGGATTAGAAACAACAACAAGTATATTGGCGAGGCAATGCGATCACGCAAAGCCTTAGAACGCATCACGCTTAGTTGGTCGTGACTTCGAATGTCCCGAACGAGATATCGTTCGGACAACTTGTTAATGGGCAACGCGAGTTAGGAAACGATTCTGAACGACGAATAAAAGTGAATAATTGTGTTGTAAGGAATATATGTTGTGTGTGGATGTTAGAGAGTGTGAAGAGGGAAGGAGAAGAATGTATGTATGTAAGTATGTATATATTAGTGTGTGTGTATGGGTGTTTATATATATTTTTGTTTGTGTGTGTGTTAGAAGTTGTAAGTATGTTTGTGGATAGATAGATAGATAGATAGATAGATAAAATATATATATATATATATATATATATATATATATATATATATATATATATATATATATATATATATATATATATATATATATATTATGTGTGTGTGTATGTGTGTGTGTGTGTGTGTGTGTCTAGATGAGAGGTTAGATGAGAGGTTAAATAGGATGTTGTATGTTAGTTGAGTGTTAGTATCCTATATGTTAGGATATTGGTAGGTGGGTTGTTAGAAGTTAAGGTAATGTTAGAAGGATATGTTAGAGGTTAGTTTAGAGTTAGATAGTGGTAGGTAATGGTTAGATAGGTAAGTGTCTTGGTATCTTAGGATACCAAGAGTGGTATCTCAAGGTAAATGTGATTTACCTTGGTATGGACAAGGAATGTGAATTACCTTGGTAATGGGTAAGGTAAGGTATTTGTGATACCTTCAAGATAAGGTATTGAGATACCAAGTTAAAGTATCAAGATACAAGGGTATGGTATTGGGATACCATGGTATAGGTAGAGGGTTACCTAAATACTAAGGTAGAGGTAAGTTATAGGTTTACCTTATAGGTAAGGGTTTACCTAGGCTTAGGTATTTACACCTAAACCAAGGTATTTGTATTGGGATACCAATATGATCAAGATATAAGGTATCTTGGTAGGTAAATGCTAGAAATATGATACCTAGGCTAGAGTTAATCTCGTTTGACCATAGTTGACTGTTTTGACTCAAAGTCAACTAAAAGTCAACATTGGACCTAGAATTGACTAGAACTTGACCAGAGTTGACCAGTTGACCAAAAGTCAACTGTGAGTCAACCATTAGCCTAGTTTGACCTAGTTTGATTTTGTGTGACCTAGTTTGACTTAATGTGACCTAGTGTGACCTAGTTTGACTTAGTATGACCTAGTTTGACCTAGTTTGACTTAGTTTGACTAAGCTTGACCTAGATTTGCATATTATAGACTAGAAAGCATGCCAAACACTATTAAACCCTAATTAACTCTTGTATATCTCATATTTAGGACTGTGACTATCCTCTGAGTCTCGATTCCTATTGACTGCTCAGGACCGCAGGCGAGTATATTCTCTGATAGTTTTTATTGTCTTGATATCTGCTATATCTGATTCAGTTGTGGTATTTTACTTGATTCCCGATACGATAGTACATGGACTAGTATACGTCGGATCCTGTCATGAGATGTCATTCCTGGGTTACCATGGTATATTGGTATATTGTTCGATCTTGTTTTTCTTATACTTGTAAGGGGATTTGCTATCCTATTAGAGAATCCCGCATCATGACGTGACATGTCCGGATCCTTTATACTACTCAGATATGGGGAGTTATTAGAGGTTATATGATCATACCCCACTGGTTACTACTTGTATCATAGCTTTACCCTCGCCTCACGTAGGATAAAGCCTGACCTGATACTACTTGCACCATAGCTTTCCATTTTGGTCGGCCAGATCTCCAGGTTTACCTACGCTTGTTCTTACACAATAGCCGGTCAAATGGAAGAGCCTGATCTTGACCCAAGTCGATCATATAATGTTCTAATATCTCAAGACACTATTTATATTTATATTATACATCAGATATTACTCTACTATTCTATATTCCACTATTTCATACCCTGACATGATATTCAGTTTTACATATACTACTTTATTTCCAGTCTTGATATTTTATCTTGTATTTCATTATAATTGTCTCTTATAGAATTTGTCAATTCATATGGAACTGCTATTAGTTTATGTACTCGTTTCTATCCTAACTGGATATGTTGACAACATTTTAGGAGTTGTTATGCCCTCATCATTGGACAACAGGATATTGCTAGCTGAGACGGATCTCGATATTCTTTCACCGTGAGTTGTCTCCCAGGAGTGCTAGGCCTGGTAGTTATTTTAGTTTGCTATTGTTTTTCTTTCGTTTCATTCTTGTCTCATATGATCCTTTGTAGATTCTAGTTGTTCTAGTGGTATTGTTATTATTTCTTGTCTTATCTTTCTTAGCTTTTGTGATGAGATATGAGTACCTTTATAGTTATAGATCTTTTAGATGTGGCAGTTAGTATCGGGTACTTGACAGTGCTCTATCGCCGACAATGCGACGTAGGTTAGGCGTGGCCCACGTATTTATACCCGTATATCTGGGTACGGATCGTGACACTTTTTATGGTGGCCCATACAGGTCAGTCTTTGCTATTAATGCGAAGTCATGGTAGTACTTGAGCTTATCTGTACTACTGCAAGCCTGCCCTAGGATTAAGATTAAGTCATGGAATATTATAGGATTTTGGTACTCGGTCACATATTAGAAACTCTTGATAGATTCCAGGAATGACCCCTGGGAGTCTTATTTTAAAAGTTTTTCAAATCTATTCCCACTTGCTTCCATTCGTCCTGATTTTGAAATATATGTCCGTTATCGAACCCTATCCTTGTATTGGGATGTGTTCATGGACCCCAGAGGGAACTAGAATGTAGAAGTTGAACTTATATGTCATCTAGGTTGAGAAGAGAATATGATTAGTCAATCTTATATGAAGGTTAAGATTTATTTTAGATTATATTCCAGGAATCTGACCTAGATAGTACCTTTGGGACATCCCCTGAGAACCTCCCTCTAAACCCTACCTCGGAATCTGTTTTCGCTTGTTTCCATTTATTTGTCCTTGATTTGTTGATGAAAATTTTAAATCTTGACGTTCGTTGTTGACTTTGATTTTTTTCTAGATAAGTTTTTATGAATTGAGTTAAGATATATTCTGATAACTTATTTGATGAGTACGATAAGAAGGGTAAATGTCTACTTTATTTATAGAGTTTAGAATTTATCGCAGTCATATAAACTAGCATGACGAGGTCATGGAGCCTGACTTTGGGTATACTATCCTAGTTATGGAATTTAGATTTTTTTGCAGCCATATCGATTGGTATGGTAAGGAATCTAGATAACATGATTATAGGGTGTATACCTTAGTTATGGACTCTATCGTTTATTGCAGCTATGCTTACTGGCGTGGCAAAAATTCTGGCAATATGATTTCGGATAGACATGTATGGTTATCAGATCATATCTTAAATTGATTCACTTCTTTGACCAAATGAGGAAGAATAATTCCTACCATTATTTTTCGATTTATTATTCCTTTTTTTCTCTCATCGCATGATGATTTTTTCATCTTACCATTATTTCCTTGTCTAATTAATCATGTCCTACTTACATCGATCAACTATTTTGTGTCCACACATCTATCATCTACACTTTGAAAATTTTGAAATTCTCATATTTCTTTACCTTAGGAAAAGTTTAGGAAGTATCGTAAATAATCTGGCTCGGAAGACGAATTTGTTATCAAGTGGTATCTTGGTAGGAATATGAGATGTTGGACCTTAGTATAGAATTTTTAGAGGAAGGTATGACTGAGATTGGAAATGAAACCAAGAGGTCGATATAATCAGTTTAGAAATAATTTACTAGAGAATTAGAAGGATGAATCACTTGGAAAGAACGTAGGAGGATTTCAAATGAGAAGGACAATAGGATGTACATTAATGGTTAGAACATTTATATTTCGTGGATATAGTTTAGAAACTGACGAGGATATCCGAGATCAAAATATTTTTTTGAATTCGGATAATTTTAGGTTATTGATTCTCGAGATATTTCACCTTAAGGTTATGATGCAAAATTTAGAATTTAATAATGGGGAAGAGATTTTAACTATATGCGATGATGATACAAAATTGGATAAGACCGGTAAGAGGATATAGAACACAAAGATTTGGAGTAAAAAAAAGAAAGATTTTATGGTAATATAAAAAAATTTAGATGAATAATGTTTGCAAGTATACGTTGAATAAAATATGAGGGTTGATTTATAATGGTGAATAAGTTTTGTAAGGCCTAGTGGTATTAGATTTGAATAACACAAGGAGCGTGATTTGAACAAGTTCAATGATTTCATAAACTTGATTTAGGGGTTTCGGATCCAATTTAGGACAAGGTGGAAGAATTTGGATTTAAAGATGACTAAGTGGATAGTGTTGAGATCTATGTTTTGGAATTTAGGAATTAGACCTACGGTAATCATGACAATGTCCAAACTTCATGACATAAGTGTAAATGTTGGTAGTAGTCATATAAGGGTTGATTTTCATATTTAGACTTGTGAGTTAAAGGTATGATTGACAAATGATGATTAGATAAACTTGAGGGTATCAGAGAGAGATGATTAACTTGGCTTCCCTACGAAATCTTGTCTTTTGATTTCCCTATCAAAAGGAAATTTGACTTTTTCTATATCCTAGAATCATCCTTTGAGTTTTCAATATCGTTGAATCCCAACTCCCTTGATTGCGACCAATCAACTTTGGTCATATCTCTGATCATATCCATATCCTGGATCATACTCAATTGGATTAAATTCAATTGTGACCTAGATTTCCATCATTGGATGCTCGTGTCCTGACTTCGATGACCTTGTTCTTCATCTTGCCAAAATCTTATTTTAATGATCAACTTAGATCGTATCGAGACTTAAATTTTAATCGTGATTGGATTTCAATGCTATACCACTCGTGCTTTAACTTTCGATTTAATTTTTACTAATGACTAAGTTCTGTTCCAATCACGGTTAAGCTTCATACTATCCTTGATCATACCGAAATTCTATGTTTGGTCATGCCTATGCTGCTACTCTTCATCATATCTAATACTGTTAACCAAGATTAGACTGACAGTATCTATGATCGTATTGAAATTCAATTTTGGTCATGTTTAGATTTTAAACACTCGTGCCTAAACTCTTTTCGACCTTGATTCGATATTCTGATTATATTTGAATTTCCTTGTGATTAGTCATGCCCAGATGACCTGGCATGACCAAGACGACTTTGAATCCCTTGATCGTGATTTTAACGATCATAACTATACATATTACCTTGCCTCTAAATCGGGTCTAAAAATTTTGACTTTCGATCATGACTAACTAGTGTGACTACGAAATTAGTCGTGTTAGAATTAAAAACTGATCATGTCTGAATAAATTTCTATCGTGCCTAAATGACATGGATTTCTTCCTAAATCGTTCTTATAAGACCTTGATTTCGAAATCATGATTTTATCATCATTCACAACTAAAATTAGATCTTTATCGTGCTTATGCGACCTAGAGTCTGATTTCCTATCAAATCTAACTATCGATTATGCTGTACTCGAATTTTCCTCTCCATTTGCTTCTCTTAGACCTGATTAAGATCATGACTATCCGACTTTGATTTTTATGATCATGATAATCTTAACCCTCAGATCGTGCTAAAAACTTTGATCTTTAAATACGACTGTGTCGGAATAGATTTTTCTATCGTACCTAAATTTTGATTCTCTAGTCACTCGTGCTCAGGTTTCATTCCAGATCGTGACTAGATTTTGATTTTTCATCGCTCTATTCTAAATCGTGCCTAAGTGCTTAATTATTCCATAAAATTTTGAACGCGTCTGAGTCATGATTTCATTCATGACCAGATGGTTAATCCTTGATCAATGTTCGTGCTAAACATTTGATTATTCCTAACAATGTCTAATCATATTATTTTCATCTTGATCGAGCCTATCTATAACCTTAAATCTAATTTTATCGAGCTGGATCCTATTAATTGATGTTTTGGCATGATTCTGACTTGATTGTAACCAAACGATTCTTAATTTTTCTAGTCGCGGCTTCGTGCTGAATAACATGGAATTATTTCTAAGTGTACCTACAAACTGTGACTTTAAATCTCAAATCATGCTAAACCCTGTTTTGGTCATGGTTAGCTTTTTATCTTGATCGAGCCTGTGCGACTTTCAGGTTGATTTTCATAAAATCTAAGTGCTACAGATCACCCTGTTCTTGAACTTCATTTATATCTTTTATTCTCCTAATCGTCACCAAGATCGTGCCCCTATGACTTAACATATTCTTTAAATCATGCATATATATAGTTTTGTTCATATCATGATTCTATCGTGCCAAAATCCCTAATCGTGTTTGAATAATTTTGAATTAATTTTCTTGATTGTGTAAAACTCGTCGTTTTTTGATCGGGCCTAAAAATATTGTTTAAACCTTCTATCTTGTTTTAACCCCACTACCAACTTTTAATTTCGAGGACAAAATTTTTATAAGGTGGGTAGGATGTAAGCCCCCTGAATTTGGAGTTTATTTTTTTCAATTTTCTAAATCAATTATTTTCAATAAATATTGTTATTTGATTATTATTTTTATTTAATGTTCTTTTTCGTGAATTTGACTTCTGGAGCGTCAGAGATGCCAATCTCTGAAAACTCTCTTCATGAGTCTGTAGTAGACAAGATTATCTTTATTTTGATATATCATATGTCACCTCCAGTTTTCAAAATTGAGAGAAAATTTGTCATTTTCAATATTCTAATATTTTTTTGAATATTTATTTATTAATATTGTGTTTCGGGGTTTTATTTGATCGAGTTTGAGTTTTGTCTCATTTCGACTTGTATTAGTGACCCGGGTCAGTTTTGGACCCGACTGGACCCGACCAACTTGTCATGACCAAACCTAGATATTTATATTTGACTAATTCTATTCGATTTTAGTGGGATTAGGGATTAGAATTAGATTTAGAACTTAGAATTAGGAGTTTCTAATTTACCATTTAGACCCCAACTCAAAATTATTATATTCTTTGACTTGGAGGGCATTTTGGTTAATTTCCAAATGCCCCCAAACCCTCCAAAGGGTGGCCGGCCAGATTTCACCCACCCCACCCCCCACCCCCATTCTTCTCATTTGCAAGAAACTCTCTTTCTCTCTCTCTCTCTCTCTCTCTCTCTCTCTCTCTCTCCACTTCAATCATTCCACAAAAATCCTTTTTTTTCTTTGCATTTTAAGCTCAAAAGGTAAGTAAATCTCTTTTAATTCTTATCCATACCTTAGATCTCTCTCTAATCTTGGTGTTAACCCTTGTTTATCTCTCATTTGTGGTTTTGATCAAGGTAGATCTAGCTTGGTGGTGGTGGAAGCATAGATTTTGTGCTTTGACCTAAAAAGAAGTAATTTTGGGACTTTTCCTTGGGATTCCAACTTCTAAGAGGTAAAAACTCACTCTAACCTTTGTAATTACTTCTAATTAGTGTCATTTTCATATTACAGGATGTCGGAGGTGTAGGATAACCCATTAGAAGAGGTTTGGAACCCATTGGACTCAATTTAGGATTTTGGCCTAGGTTTAGTGCCAAATTTGAAGAAAATCCTAAATTGACATGTTTGGGTGTTACTCCTAGCCTAATTAGACCTAATTAGGTTAGTTTGGGTGAGATGAGGCTAGGTACGTGTCCATATTTGGATACGTGGGGTCGTTTCACGAGAAATCATGAAAATAGGCTTTTTCGGGGTTTCGGGATCCAACACACGGGTGACTTTTTGCACCGACACTAGAATCGGCAAATTAGCACTTAGAATAGGTCCTAATCATTATTTAGAACTCGTGGGTAGAATTTGGGTCAAATCTGGATAGGTTTGGTGCCCGTATCGTACGGTATCGCGAATCGGACACCCCGAAGTCGTCAGAATGGTCATTTGGCCATTCGGGCCTTGTTTCTCGTTTTCGCTCGCGTGCGCGAGTTAGATTGCTTGTGTGGGATACGTGTCTAAGCCCTAGAGGGTAGAATTGCGAGAATTTGGGTATTCGGATAGGTTTCGGGATATTTTGGATATATATAAATATTAGTGTTAGTGTATGTGTGTGTGTGTGTGTGTGTGTGTGTGTGTGTGTGTGTGTGTGTGTGTGTATATATATATATATATATATATATATATATATATATATATATATACGTGTGTTAGTATGTGTGTGCGTGATTGTGTTGTGAGGAATATGTGTTGTGTGTGGATGTTAAAGAGTGTGAAGAGAGGAGGAGAAGTATGTATGTATGTATGTATGTATGTATGTATGTATGTATGTATGTATGTATGTATGTATATATTAGTGTGTGTGTGTGGGTGTTTATATATATTTTTGTTTGTGTGTGTTAGAGGTTGTGAGTATGTTTGTAGATAGATAGATAGATAGATAGATAGATAGATAGATAGATAGATATGTGTATATATATATATATATATATATATATATATATATATATATATATATATATATATATATATATATGTGAGAGTGTCTATAGGAGAGGTTAGATGAGAGGTTAAATAGGATTTTGCATGTTAGTTGAGTGTTAGTATCCTATATGTTAGAATATTGGTAGGTGGGTTGTTAGAAGTTAAAAAAATGTTAAAAGGATATGTTAGAGGTTAGTTTAGAGTTAGATAGTGGTAGGTAATGGTTAGATAGGTTAGTGTCTTGGTATCTTAGGATACCAAGAGTGGTATCTCAATGTAAATGTGATTAACCTTGGTATGGACAAGGAATGTGAATTACCTTGGTAATGGATAAGGTAAGGTATTTGTGATACCTTCAAGATAAGGTATTAAGATACCAAGTTAAAGTATCAAGATACAAGGGTATGGTATTGGGATACCATGGTATAGGTAGAGGGTTACCTAAATACTAAGGTAGAGGTAAGTTATAGGTTTACCTTAGAGGTAAGGGTTTACCTAGGCTTAGGTATTTACACCTAAACCAAGGTATTTGTATTGGGATATCAATATGACCAAGATATAAGGTATCTTGGTAGCTAAATGCTAAAAATAGGATACCTAGGCTAGAGTTAATCTCGTTTGACCATAGTTGACTGTTTTGACTCAAAGTCAACTAAAAGTCAAAATTAGACCTAGAATTGACTAGAACTTGACCAGAGTTGACCAGTTGACCAAAAGTCAACTATGAGTCAACTATTAGCCTAGTTTGACCTTGTTTGACTTTGTGTGACCTAGTTTGACTTAATATGACCTAGTGTGACCTAGTTTGACTTAGTGTGACCTAGTTTGACCTAGTTTGACTTAGTTTGACTTAGCTTGACCTAGATTTGCATATCATACACTAGAAAGTATGCCAAACACTATTAAACCCTAATTAACTCTTGTATATCTCATATTTAGGTCTGTGACTATCCTCTGAGTCTCGATTCCTATTGACTGCTCAGGACCGCAGGCGAGTACATTCTTTGATAGTTTTTATTGTCTTGATATCTGCTATATCCGATTCCGTTGTGGTATTTTACTTGATTTTCGACACGATGGTACATGGACTAGTATACGTTGGATCCTGTCATAAGATGTCATTCCTGGGTTACCATGGTATATTGGTACATTGTTCGATCTTGTTTTTCTTGTACTTGTATAGACGCCGATTCCTAAGGGGATTTTCTACCCTCTTAGAGAATCCCGTATCATGACGTGATATATCCGGATCCATTATACTACTCAGAGATGGGGAGTTATTAGAGGTTATGTGATCATACCCTACTGGTTACTACTTGTATCATAGCTTTACCCTCATCTCACGTAGGGTAAAGTCTGACATGATACTACTTGCACCATAGCTTTCCATTTTGGCCGGCCAGATCTCCAGGTTTACCTACGCTTGTTCTTACACAATAGTCGGTCAAATGGAAGAGCCTGATCTTGACCCAAGTCGATCACATAATGCTCTAATATCTCAAGACACTGTTTATATTTACATTATACATCAGATATTACTGTACTATTCTATATTCCAGTATTTTATACCCTGACATGATATCCAGTTTTACATATACTACTTTATTTCCAGTATTGATATTTTATCTTATATTTTATTATAATTGTCTCTTATAGAATTTGTCAATTCATATAGAACTGCTATTATTTTATGTACTCGTTTCCATCCTGACTGGATATGTTGACAATATTTTAGGAGTTGTTATACCCTCATCATTGGACTACAGGATATTGCTAGCTGAGGTGGATCTCGATATTCTTTCACCGTGAGTTGTCTCCCAGGAGTGCTAGGCCTAGTAGTTATTTTAGTTTGCTATTGTTTTTCTTTTGTTTCATTCTTGCCTCAAATGATCCTTTGTAGATTTTCGTTGTTCTAGTGATATTGTTATTATTTTTTGTCTTATCTGCCTTAGCTTTTGTCATGTGATATGAGTACCTTTATAGTTATGGATCTTTTAGATGTTGCAGTTAGTAGAGGATACTTGACAGCGCTCTATCGGCGATAATGCGGCATAGGTAAGGCGTGGCCTACGTATTCCTACCCGTATATCTGGGTACGGGTCGTGACACTTTTTATGGTGGCCCATGCAGGTCAGTCTTTACTATTAATGCGAAGTCGTGGTAGTACTTGAGCTTATCTGTACTACTGCAAGCCTGCCCTAGGATTAAGATTAAGTTATGGAATATTTTAGGATTTTGGTACTCGATCACATATTAGGAACTCTTGATAGATTCCAGGGATGACCCCTGGGAGTCTTATTTTAAAAGTTTTTTGAATCTATTCCCACTTGCTTCCATTCGTCCTGATTTTGAAATATATGTCCGTTATCGAACCCTATCCTTGTATTGGGATGTGTTCATGGACCCCAGAGGGAACTAGAATGTAGAAGTTGAACTTATATGTCATCTAGGTTGAGAAGAGAATATGATTAGTCAATCTTATATGAAGGTTAAGTTTTGTTTTAGATTATATTCCAAGAATCTGACCTAGATAGTACCTTTGGGACATCCCCTGAGAACCTCCCTCTAAACTCTACCTCGGAATCTGTTTTCGCTTGTTTCCATTTATTTGTCCTTGATTTGTTGATGAAAATTTTGAATCTTGACGTTCGTTGTTGACTTTGATTTTTTTCTAGATAAGTTTTTATGAATTGAGTTAAGATATATTCTGATAACATATTTGATGAGTACGAAGGGTAAATGTCTACTTTATTTATGGAGTTTAGAATTTATTGCAGCCATACAAGCTAGCATGACGAGGACATTGAGCCTGATTTTGGGTATACTATCCTAGTTATGGAATTTAGATTTTCTTGCAGCCATATCGAATGGCATGGTAAGGAATCTAGATAACATGATTATAGGGTGCATATCTTAGTTATGGACTCTATCATTTATTACAGCTATGCTTACTGGCGTGACAAAAATTCTGGCAATATGATTTCGGATAGACGTGTATAGTTATCAGATCATATCTTAAATTGATTCACTTCTTTGACCAAATGAGGAAGAACTTCTTCGACCAAATGAGGAAGAATAATTCCTACCATTATTTCTTGATTTATTATTCCTTTTTTTCTCTCATCGCATGATCATTTTCTCATCTTACCATTATTCCCTTGTCTAATTAATCATGTCCTACTTACATCGATCAACTATTTTGTGTCTACATCTATCATCTACACAATGAGTGTGATTTGAACAAGTTCAATGATTTCATAAACTTGATTTAGGGATTTTGGATCCAATTTAGGACAAGGTGGAAGAATTGGATTTAAAGATGACTAAGTGGATAGTGTTGAGATCTATGTTTTGGAATTTAGGAATTAGACCTACGGTAATCATGACAATGTCCAATATTCATGACAGAAGTGTAATTGTTGGTAGTAGTCATATAAGGGTTGATTTTCATATTTGGACTTGTGAGTTAAAGGTAAGATTGACAAATGATGATTAGATAAACTTGAGGGTATCAGAGAGAGATGATTAACTTGGCTTCCCTATGAAATCTTATCTTTTAATTTCCCTATCAAAAGGAAATTTGACTTTTTCCATATCCTAGAATCATCCTTTGAGTTTTCAATATCGTTGAATCCCAACTCCCTTGATTGCGACTAATCGACTTTGGTCATATCTCTGATCATATCCATATCCTGGATCGTACTCAATTGGATTAAATTCAACTATGACCTAGATTTCCATCATTGGATGCTCGTGCCCAGACTTCGATGACCTTGTTCTTCATCTTGCCCAAATCCTATTTTGATAATCAACTTAGATCGTATCGAGACTTAGATTTTAATCGTGATTGGATTTCAATGCTATACCACTCGTGCTTTAACTTTCGATTTAATTTTTACTAATGACTAAGTTCTGTTCCATCATGGTTAAGCTTCATACTATCCTTGATCATACCAAAATTCTATGTTTGGTCATGCCTATACTGCTATCATACTCTTCATCATATCTATTACTGTTAACCAAGATTAGACTGACTGTATCTATGATCGTATTGAAATTCAATTTTGGTCATGTTTGGATTTTAAACACTCGTGCCTAAACTCTTTTCGACCTTGATTCGATATTATGATTATATTTGAATTTCCTTGTGATTAGTCATGCCCAGATGACCTGGCATGACCAAGAAGACTTTGAATTCCTTGATCGTAATTTTAATGATCATAACTATACATATTACCTTGCCTCTAAATCGTGTCTAAAAATTTTGACTTTCGATCACGACTAACTAGTGTGACTACGAAATTAGTCTTGTTAGAATTAAAAACTGATCATGTCTGAATAAATTTCTACCATGCCTAAATGACATGGATTTCTTCCTAAATCGTGCTTATAAGACCTTGATTTCGAAATCATGATTTTATCATCATTCATAACTAAAATTGGAACTTGATCGTGCTTATGCGGCCTAGAGTCTGATTTCCTATCAAATCTAACTATCGATTGTGCTGTACTCGAATTTTTCTCTCCATTTGCTTCTCTTAGACCTGATTAAGATCATGACTATCCGACTTTGATTTTTATGATCATGATAATCTTAACCCTCATATCGTGCTAAAAACCTTGATCTTTAAATACGACTGTGTCGGAATAGATTTTTCTATCGTACCTAAATTTTGATTCTCTAGTCACTCGTGCTCAAGTTTCATTCCTAATCGTGACTAGATTTTGATTTTCATCGCTGTATTCTAAATCATGCCTAAGTGCTTAATCATTCCATAAAATTTTGAACGCATCTGAGTCATGATTTCATTCATGACCAGAGGGTTAATCCTTGATTAATGTTTGTGCTAAATATTTGATTATTCCTAATAATGTCTAATTACATCATTTTCATCTTGATCGAGCCTATCTATAACCCTAAATCTAATTTCATCGAGCTGGATCCTATTAATTGATGTTTTGGCATGATTCTGACTTGATTGTAACCAAACGATTCTTAATTTTTCTAGTCGCGGCTTCGTGCTGAATAATATGGAATTATTTCTAAGTGAACCTACAAACTTGACCTTAAATCTCAAATCATGCCAAACCCTGTTTTGGTCATGGTTAGCTTTTTATCTTGATCGGACATGTGC